>OZ012739.1:0-335000 GCA_963859935.3 Lathyrus sativus | reverse complement strand
CAATGCCAAATAACTATCCCAAACACCACCTTGCTCGAGCACACAAGCACGCAACAAGTCTTCCAACGATTGAATCATCCTCTCGGTTTGACCATCCGTCTGTGGATGATAAGCCGAACTCAATCTCAACTTAGAACCCAAAGCCTTTTGCAAACTTTCCCAAAATCTCGAGGTAAATCTAGGATCTCTATCCGATACAATACTCTTGGGAACTCCATGCAACTTCACAATCAAACGAACATAAATATCGACTAACTTCTCCAAAGGATAACTAATATCAATCGGAGTAAAGTGAGCAAATTTAGTAAGCCTGTCCACAATCACCCAAATAGCATTATGTTCTCTATGCGTGTTTGGCAACCCCGTAACAAAATCCATCGATATACTATCCCATTTCCATTCTGGAATGTCCAACGGTTGCATCAAACCACTAGGCTTCTGATGTTCCACCTTAGACTTCTGACAAGTCAAACACGAATACACAAACTGAGCTACATCTCTCTTCAATCCGGACCACCAAAAGATTTTCTTCAAATCTTGATACATCTTATTCGCTCCCGGATGAATACTCAAGTTACTCCAGTGTCCTTCCCCCAATATCATCTTTCTCAAATCCACGTCATCGGGAATACAAATGCGACCACAAAATCTCAAAACTCCAAAACTATCAACCTTAAAGTCCTCATTCTCATTCATCATCAAATCAACACATTTCAAATCCAACTTTTGCTTTTCACATATGGTAGCAAGAAAATCATTCGTAACATGCAACATACCAAGCTTCACACTACTCGACGTCATTTCACAAACCAAAATCAAATCTCTAAAATCCTCCAAAAGTTCCCATTCTCGTACCATCAATGTAGACATATGCACTAACTTCCAACTTAAAGCATCGACCACCACATTTTGCTTACCCGGATGGTAATTCAAACCAAAGTCATAATCTTTCAAAAACTCTAACCACCTTGTTTGCCTCATATTCAATTCTTTTTGATAAAATAAATATCTCAAACTCTTGTGATCACTAAAAACTTCAAATCTTGCACCATAAAGATAATGTCTCCAAATTTTCAAAAAAAACACCACGGCCGCTAATTCCAAATCATGCGTAGGATAATTCTTTTCATGCACTCTCAACTGCCTCGAAGCATAAGCCACAACTTTACCATCTTGCATCAAGACACCACCCAAACCAGACAAAGAAGCATCACAATAAACCACAAATGGTTCCGTCGGATTTGGCAAAATCAAAACCGTTGTCGTTGTCAATCTTCTCTTTAGTTCAACAAAACTCTTCTCACAATCAATATCCCAAACAAAAGCCTTTCCTTTACAAGTCAATTGAGTTAACGGAAGTTCCAACTTCAGAAATCCCTCAATAAACCTCCGGTAATAACCGGCCAAGCCCAAAAAGCTTCGAATCTCCGTAACCGACTTAGGAGCTTCCCACTGCATTACCGCATCAATGTTGGACGGATCAACACCAATACCATTACCAGAAATAACATGCCCAAGAAAACTCACTTCCGATATCCAAAACTCACACTTTGACAACTTAGCATACAATTGCTTCTCCTTCAAAACTTGCAACACCACTCTCAAATGCTCCTCATGCTCTTCTTGAGACTTAGAGTAAATCAAAATGTCGTTGATGAACACAACCACGAAACGATACAACTGGTCATGAAAAATATGATTCATGTATTCCATAAACACACCCGACGCATGAGAAACTCCGAATGGCATCACAGAAAATTCATAGTGACCATACTGTGTCCTAAAAGCCGTCTTTTGAATATCCTCCTCTTTAACACGAATCTGGTGATAACCTGATCTCAAATCAATCTTACTAAAAACACAGGCACCAACCAATTGGTCCATCAAATCATCAATTCTAGGAAGCAGATACTTGTTCTTAATAGTCACCTTATTCAACTGCCGATAATCAATACACAACCACATACTCCAATCTTTCTTCTTTACCAACAATACCAGTGCACCCCATAGAGAAACACTCGGCCTTACAAACCTCTTTTCCAATAAGTCATTCAACTGTTTCTTCAACTCCACCAACTCCGATGCCGACATACGATACGGTGCCATCGAATTCGGTCTAGTACCCGGAACTAGATCAATTGAAAACTCAACTTTTCTCTCTGGCGGTACATCCGTAATGTCCTCCGGAAATACTTCTGGAAAGTCACACACCACTGAGACCATATCCAATTCAACCTTACTCTCCAAAGACAACGATGCAAACAAACCGAACACTTGAGCCTCATCCGCTAAAAGTTTCTTCAACTCTTTAGTGGATAGAAAACTCTCATCTTCATCATCTTCCAAAGAAGGAAACCTCACCAACTTGTGATAACAATCAATACGGACCCTATTATACTGCAACCAATTCATACCCAAAATCACATCAATTCCTTCTAATGGCAAACACACTAAGTCCATAATAAAGTCCTTACCATACATGGTCAAGGGACAACTTAAACATACCAAGGAAGTAGTTACCGACCCTGAAGCGGGCGTCGCAATAACCATGTCACCACCACAAGAAGATAAACACAAATCCAAACCTTAGCACACTCAGAAGAAATGAACGAATGAGTCGCTTCGATATCAATAATAGCAACTAAAGGCATATTATCAATAAAGCATGTACCTTTAATCAATCGATCTGCCTTAGTAGTGTCTGAGCCTGCTAATGCAAATACTTTCCCATCTGTTGGAGCTTGCCTTGGTTTAGTACACCTTGTACTGATATGACCAACTTCCCCACAGTTGTAACACTTAACCACATTCCTTCTACAATCAGTTGTAGCATGACCAATACTTCCATAGTTAGCATACTTAGCCGCAACATTCTTACACTCAAAAGATTTGTGCCCCATTGCACCACACTTGTAGCACTTAATGGGACCCGAACTCCCACCTCCGGACCTCTTAACAAAGTTTTCCCTATGTTTTCCCTTATCAGCAGGCATTACATAAGGTCCACATCTTACCGGTTGCCTTCCTCTCTTCTCATTCAGACTCTTATACTTAGTAGAACGAGCTCTACTATCCTCTTCAAAAATTCTACAGCATTCGGTCAAGTCCGAAAATCTTCTAATCCTCTGATAACCCACCGCTTGCTTGATCTCAGGACGCAAGTCGTTCTCATACTTAACACACTTAGAAAATTCCGCCGTCACCGCATCATAGTGAGGATGGAACTTCACCAATTCTATGAACTTAGCCGTGTAATCTACCACAGACATATTACCTTGTTTCAACTCCAGAAATTCCATTTCCTTCTTCCCCTTCACACTCTCAGGGTAGTACTACCTCAAAAATTCCGTGCGAAACAAATCCCAAGTGATTTCCTCATCATCAATCTCAAGAATTTGTCTCATGCCGATCCACCAGTCATCGGCTTCCTCTCGCAACACGTGAGATCCAAGTCTTACCTTGTTCCCTTCAGCATAATTCATAACTCTAAAGATTCTCTCGATCTCCTTCAACCAAATCTGAGCACCGTCCGGATCAAACCTCCCTTGTAATACCGGCGGCTGATTCTTTCTAAACTCATCATTGGCGTTCACATTCGGTGCACCCTGCACCGCCCTAGCCATTTCCTCCAATGCAGAAGCCATAGCATTGTCATTACGACCTTCCATATTCTGATTATTCCCAAAAATAACAACAAGGTTAAAGAACCGTTCAACCAACAAAACAACGAGACATGCACAACTGACTCAACACAGGCTCTAATACCACTTAATGTAACACCCCCTTTCTATACCCCTAAATAACACAAATAATAATTTAGTCACGTATTCAAAATTTCATCAGAGTATATTTATAACATGGTATAAAAGAGGCATGTCACATTATACAAACATTCAACACATACAACACATGCTCCTATAAATAGATATGCAACATCGGGGTAAACACCCACATCACAACATTTAGAATAAAAGCGGAAACATCTAAACATTGTATAACCTCCAAAATATGTATTCATATACATAAACACCATCTAATTCTATTCACAACATCATTCATGTCTATAACAACAAATCATCAGCAGATACATACACAGATGTATCACAAAAGAATCAAATAATCCCTATCTACCCAGTACTACATATCAGAGCCGACCGACCAAACGAATAAAGCCACGCTTCACAAAATACCTCCAGCAATCTAATCTGCAATGCCTCATAGAGCATTATAAAACAGCAGAAGGGTGAGAATCGGTTTCATAATAACAATGCATATAATATATATATATATATATATATATATATATATATATATATATATATATATATATATATATATATATATATATATATATATATATATATATATATATATATATATATATATATATATATATATATATATATATATATATATATATATATATATATATACACACACACACACATATAACCTCCAAATAACATCTCCCGCGTTCTCACTGCATCTCATCTCACTACACCATACATTGCAATGTATTCCATAAAATAGCTATATACAAATAGAACTCCAAGCATACATACTATGCATCATCAATGTTTATCTCAATTCATAAACACACACACACACACACATGCACACACACACACACACACACACACACACACACACACACATATATATATATATATTCACACATATATGTATATCTTCAAGAATCCTATTCATGCCAATCATCAACAATTCACATAAACATCTACAATCATGTTTATTCACCATACATCATGCAAAAATGTTAACATGCAACTCATAGAGACCGACACACGACTCTATGCAGATGCAAATGCGGTACCGACTCATTTCAGCAGGTTCAATTGAAGAACCAATACAACCATCACTCACACCCCACATGGGCACACGAGGTCCTGCAGATTCTACACGGAAACAAATATAACCATCGCAACATACGAGGTTCTACAAATCCGCCGAGGGATCAATATAACCATCACTCACACCCCACATGGGCACACGAGGTTCTGCAGATCCACCGAGGGATCAATCAACAAAAGAATGCATACCATGATGCTTCACATGCAACATGACTCATGACACTCTTGAAATGCATACATGTTTACAAACATACTCATGCATTCTCACATTCATCGCATACATTCATTATGCATTCACAATATATATATCACAAGCATACATATATTCATCATTCATTCACACCATTCCATACATGGTTTACATCCATCATTCAATCTCACCATGCATTTTATTTAATTCAAGCAAATGCCTTAAATTTCCAAACGACCGTATTCCACAAATTACAATTCATAATCTAGGATTCACGCCTTACGGCTACCCACAACACACCACAAGCTAGCATACAAGCCACTCAAAACAAGGCAAGGTCGATCGCAATCGAAACCCCAACCCACACAGCAAAAAGCAACAGGGAAACTCATCCTGCTACGTTCGCTACACGCTCGCCTAACGAGCGTTCGCTATATGCTCGCCTAGCGAACTGCTATCGAGCAAAAACAGAAGCTACAAACTTTGTTCGCCACCCCGTTTGCCACAACGAACCTCCAACGAGCAATTCGCTACTCTCTTCTCCACCAGCGAAGAATGCCAAAACCATATTGTCCCAAGTCTGGGACCATTCGCTATGCATTCGCTTAGCGAGCTACTAGCGAGCACTCGCGACCTGCTCGCCTAGCGAGCTGCTAGCAAGGGTTTGCGAACATAATTTCTCCCCACTGTTCAGAACTCAAACACCCGATAAAAATCATCCGATAAATCCCAACTTGTTTCCAGTAGACTTAGTCTAAAATATATCAACTAATCTACATCATCCAATCACGATTCTAACCGTTAAACAATGATTTCTAACGATTAACTCAAATTCGACCTAAAATGGAAAATGAGTAAAACTCACCAATAATCCAAAATCAATCCAACAAAAGCATACATCATCATACACATTGATAGAATAATAAAGTTTCACACCCTTACCCGATCAATCGAAAGCTTTGGTGATAATTCTTGAAGTTCTAGGTTCTCCTCTTCTTTTCTCTTCACTTTCTCTTCTCCTCTTTTCTTTCTCTTATTTTTCTTTCTAATGTCTCTATCTTTCTCTTTTTCTCTCTTATACTCATATTCTATTTTCTTTCCTCTCCAATTATTTCCACACACTTACCAATCAATTCTCACAAAATATCCACTTAACATTATCACTAATGTCCAAAATACCCTCCAACCTATTTTTACTTGAAACTCTCAAAATCGGTAAAAATAACACAATATGCAAACATAACATATTTAACATACAAATTCCACATTAAAATATTAATTACTTAAATAAATCAATTAAGGACTCAATAAAAATGGGAATTCAGAATCGGGGCGTTACACTAAACATCCTAACTGTTGAAGAGTAACCCTTCAACAATCATTTCCTAAGTAGCTTAAGGCTCGTAACGTACAGTATTCATAAACCTTTATTAATGTATTTTACTTTGTATGAAGATGAGAAGAGAGAACGCCACTAAGGGGAGACTATCAAGTCCTAATAGTTGTCATGCAAAGGATTCATCCTATGGGCGAGGTTTGGAACCGGGAACTCCTAAAAGTTATCATGCAAAGGCTTCAGCCTAAAGTCTAATCATCACTTCCTTACCAAAGGAAGTGAGAGTCCTAGGGGACCATGTCAATGGTAAACAGACAAAACAAATTAACATCAGCTAAACAGATAATCAGAAACAGTAAAGATGCATGTTATGCAACAATACAAGCAGAGGCGAAGGAGACAAACTCAACCTCCAGCCAACAAGCAAAGCCAAACACAAAGCATAGGCAAGGGAGACAAACTCAACCTTCAGCCAACAAGCAAAGCCAAACAGTAACAGACAAGCAGAGGGAGACAAACTCAACCTCTCATACAATACAAGTAAAGGGAGCCAAGCTCAACCTTTAGGATGCACTTAGGCCTAGAATCATCTACATGAAAGCCTATTCTAATGCAGCACACCAAACAGTCACACAAAAACAGCTAAACAACAAACACAAAAGAGCAATCCATCCAAGCTATCCATCAGGAAAGAAGGGAATAGACTGAAAGAGCATTAAGGAAGTCATCCCAAGGCTACATCCAGTTGATGTGTGTCAACACATGAGTCCCTCAGAGGCTCAACCTCTTGAGGAATGCACAGAGTTTAACACCCCACTTCCCCAAATTAAATAAAATATAAATATTATAAATAAACATCAGAGTTTTCATCATTTACAGTGGGATATCACATCACCAAAATTCATCAATTACTTTATTGCTTATTTTCAAAATGATACAGCGGAAATTGTTATTTTAACATTCTTGGCCATACGCCAGATTACATAAAATCTCATTTATAATCATTCATCAAATATGTGATACGTCACAGGATTTTCAACAAGTACAACATAAAACAACAAACACCCATATCCCGTGTTACGTATCAGAGCATCCTAAGACTCGACTCGCACACCGCTATCCAAGCTAGCTTTGTACCTGGATTAGCTGTACTTCCGAGGAAGCACAGACCACAACAACAACAAAAGGGGTGAGAATCACGATCAAATAATAATGGTATAATAGTACATGAAATAAAAGGCAGAATCTATATAAATCATTTCACATGCATATCAACCGGACTCACTGTCCCACCATCAATCACAACATACAATCACGCAATACGTGCACACACACACACCCCAAAACATACGGTAACGACTCATTCGTCCGTCAGATTCTCCTAGGAATCACTCCTCTCACACCTATGCGGTTACACTATAACTCATTAAGCAGATTCTCTGAGGAATCGAATATAACCATCGCATCGAGCGAGGTTCTGCAAATCCTCCAAGGGATCAATTATAACCATCACATCAAGCGAGGTTCTGCAAATCCTCCAAGGGATCAATTATAACCATCACATCAAGCGAGGTTCTGCAAATCCTCCAAGGGATCAATTATAATCATCGCATCAAGCAAGGTTCTGCAAATCCTTCAAGGGATCAATTATAACCATCGCATCAAGCGAGGTTCTGCAAATCCTCTAAGGGATCAAATATACACTAACATCATACATCGCAATGTATACTACATGACACGTTCATCATTCATGTCAAATCGTCATGCATTTTTAATCGAATTAAACAATGCACAATGTTGCCCAAACGGCCATAATTTATAATCTAGGATTCACGCCATTCGGCTACCCGCAGCACATCATAAATCAGCACACAAGCTATTATATCAAAGAGGTATCGATAGAAACCGGAACCCCAAGCCATAACAACATGCAACAGCAGAGAAAACTCACTCTGCTACGTTCGCTACACGCTCGCCTAGCGAGCTTCTAGCGAACGTTCGCCACCTCCTCGCCTAGCGAACTGCTAGCGAGCAAGAACAGAAGCTACAAACTTCGTTCTCTACCCCGTTCGCCACAGCGAACCCCCAGCGAGCTCTTCGCTACTCCCTTCGCTGCCAGCGAAGAATGCCAAAACCTTACTGTCCCAAGTCTGGGACCATTCGCTACGCACTCGCCTAGCGAGCCGCTAGCGAGTGCTCGCGACCTGCTCTAGCGAGGGTCCGCGAACTGAACTTTCTCCCACTGTTCAGAATCCAAAACAGCGGATAAATTCACCCGATAAATCCCAACTCATGCCCAGTAGTCTTAGTCTAACCTATTTTGACTAATCTATGAAAGTTATACTCGATTCCATTCGTTAAACAACGATTCCTATCGATTAATCCAACTTCGACCTAAAAATGGAAAGTGTAGAAAACTACCAAACGATTCCAATCTAGCACATATATGACCTTATACATTATTAAGATGATAAACATTCTCACCCTTACCTGATTAATTGCAAGTTTTGGTTGGTCTTGATGATTTCCGAAGTTTCCTCTTCTTTCTCCTTTTTTTCTCTTCTCCTTCTTTCTTTCTCTTTTCTTTCCTCCCTTTCTTACTATCTCCCTTTCTTTCTCTTCTATTTTCCTCTTTTATATCTTTTCCATTATTTTTCCAAAACACCTACTAATTTAATATCTCAAAAAATATCCCACTTATCATTAAATAGGAAATGTCTAAAATACCCTCCAAAACTATTCTCTCCGAAAACTCCCAAATTCGGTTAAAATAGGATAATATGTAAACATAACATATTTCCACGCAAATTCCACCTCAAAATAATTATTCGCCCAATTAAACCAAAAAGGACTCAACGAAAAAGGAATAATCGAAATCGGGGCGTTACACAGAGCACTTCCTAAGGAAGGCCAGGCTCTCCCAAGAAGGATCCTACGTCATTAGGACAGATAAAGGAATTAAGGTAGATCCTAGATGTCAATCTAAAGGTTAACTTAATGTGCATCAGCACAGGAGTCCATCAGAGGCTCCACCTCTTGAGGAATGCACAAAGCACTTTCTAAGGAAGGCCAGGCTCTCCCAATAGGGACCCTATGTCAATAGGATAAAGAATGATTTATGGAAAGAACCTAGATATCAATCTAAAACACTTGATTAATGTGCATCAGCACACGAGTCCATCAGAGGCTCTACCTCTTAAGGAATGCACATAACACTTCCTAAGGAAGGCCAGGCTCTCCCAAGAGGGATCCCATTTCAATAGGACAAAGAAATAAGGTAAGGAACCTATATGTCAATCTAAGGGTTCAAACTTAATGTGCATCAGCACAGGAGTCCATCAGAGGCTCCACCTCTTGAGGAATGCACATAAAACTTCCTAAGGAAGTCCAAGCTCTCCCAAGAGGGATCCCATGTCAATAGGACAAAGAAAGATTGAGGGATAATGGGAGGCATGGTGAAAACCTAAGGAATTCACCAAGGCACTCAACCAGATTCATCTGATAAGGGAATAGTCCTTCATGGCTTACCTCTTGAGGAATGCACATAGAACTTCTTAAGGAAGGCGAGGCTCTCCCAAGAGGGATACTTGAGTCATTGGATGAGAATGGAGAGTAATCAAGGCAATCCATGTTTATTGAAGAAAGAGGGATCAAATCTAAAGCTCTTCCTAAACCATATTTGATTAAGCTACAAGGAAGCTACCTAAAGGGTACTAAAGCACCAAATTAAATTCTACAATTAACTCTACTGAAGTGTCTATATGCCTAGAGAACTATCCAAAAGGAATGGGAAATTTATCTTATGCTATGGGTCACCATTGAAATTATTCTAAGGGAAAGGTCATGTTAGAAGCAACCTAAAACTAGTCCAATTGTTAATTCTAGAAAAAATACTAAATCAACTTCTAAAATTCTACAAATTTTTCTAAGGGATACTAAGAGAGTTAGGTACCTATGATAGAAAAGTCAGGGACTAAATCTAAAGGGAAAGTCACCTAAGAGATTCTAAACATAAAGTGGTCAAAGGGAAACCCTAAAATAGAAGGTCATGGGAACCTAATTGAAAACCAATTCTATTGTTCTCTAAAAATCATGAAATAAATCCTAAGGGATCATGCATATTTATACTAACAGCCAGCCAAAAATTAGGTCTAAGTTCTATGCCAATCAACCATACAAAAATCACCAAGAAACATGAGGAATTATGCAAAAATTAAAGAAATATGAAAAATAAAAAAAACACCAATTAAATTGAAAACTGAACCAAAATGAAATATAAAAACATAGAAAAATCAAGAATCACCAGAGGATCACACTCATATTTTTGCCATATTTTTCTGATCAAAAATGAATTTAATATGAATTTTGCAATGAAATGAAATAAAAGAAAAATGCAGAAATAAATTTTAAAAAAATAAAACGCAGGAAATAATCAGAGCCACAAGATGGAAGTACTAGTCAAGTAATCCAACGCGCTCAGGATGCGCTAGTGCATTAATGAAACGACTGTGCTTTGGTTTTAAAACGGAGCCACACGATCAGCATACAAAGTCCAAGATCAGACCTAATCTAATGGTTGTGGGTCATCGTCCCCGTTTAAATTTGAAAGAGAGGGAACACTGTTGTGGTGGCCGGAGAAGACCTCCGGTCGTTTTCTCCAGCGAGGCAATGTTGCAGGTAAATGAATCCTCACCAAAGTGCAAGAAACTTATGTCATTCTCTTTAATTTTTCTTCCTGAATCCAAATCCAACATTAGTTTCTCCTAATTCTCACTGGATTCTAAAACACGATTAAGATCCTAAAATATGTCATCTAATAAATCATCACCAAACCTCATTTTCTTGCCATGGATCTACTCCTCACCTCTCAAGGATAAACTAAGCTATCTAAATCATGATATCTCTCAATAATCAGCAAGATACGAGTCTCAACAAAAATGGTGCATCATCTTGAGTTGTCATGAAACTTCACAAAACCTATCCTAAAACAATCTAGTCATCTTCCTAAGTCTTAACCTCAGTTCAATTCATTCTAGATCATCCTAAAACTAGTGAAATTGTAAAAAGTGCATACCTGGTTTACAGCTTGAAATTGGAGTGGTTGCAGTGTGAATTTTGCTTCAAGAATGTGCAGAAACCTTCAATGATCTATGCTGAAGCTTGTGGAAACCTTAATTTGCCTTGAATTGCTCCAGAAATGAAAACACGATTTTCTGTTGAAGCTTGAAAATAGAACTTGCTATCTCTGATTCTTGCACTTAATGATCACCAACCTCTGCTGTGAATGCATTGCTAGACTTATATAGAACTGAATTGAATGGTTTGGAGGCCCAAACTGTGATATCCAAGTTTCACACTTTGCTCCAAAATTCAACCATGGCATACACGAATTCTGGCCAATTCCTTCTCCTAGAAGCTTCTTCTACATTGTTTATGGACTATAGAAACTGAAGGGATCAGATGTCACCCTTGCAATGATCCTATGGCCAAGATTAAATGTGTTACTTCTTCATGAAGTAACAAATTTAAACACCATGAATTAAGCCTCAAATCAAAAATGTAACTTTGCCAAAGTGCTCCAAATGATTTTTCTGGTCAAACTGAGTATCCATATGCATTTTCTTGATCACTTATTAATAAATTTGAATTTTTCAACTTAAATGCCCTTTTAATTTCCCCTTTGTCAAAATACCATGAAGCAAGTCTTGCCCTAGGTAATTTCAATGCCTCAGGGATACTAGGTTGAAGTTGAAATCTCATTTTGAACAACTTTCAAGTTGAACAAAACTTCATTTGAGGTTCACAAGATAGTGAAAATGACCTATGATCCAAAATAACCTATAATCATAACTTCCCAAAATACCCCTGACTTGTCAAAGCCATAACTTGAGTTCTACAAATCCTTTCAAGAACTTCTAGGACTTTTTGGAAAGCTAAAAGAATAAGGAACAACATTCATGTTATCCAAAAGTTCATAAGATTCATATTTCTAGGGAAACAGTGTCATGCAAGTTGGTTGACTTTCAAGCTTCAAATTCACATGCCTCAGATGACCTATAACTTGTCTGGCTCATAACTTGAGTTCTATAAATCCTATCAAGGAGTTATAGTACTCAAATTAAAGCTAGGAACATCCTCTACAAGTCTCATGACCATCTCAATGTGATATGAGGCTTATATCTTGAATTACACTGTCTTGAAGATAGTCATCAAACTAGGGGATTTTACACTCTCAAGCATAGTAACCCTAGCCCTTGCACCTCTCATACTCTTGAATCATCATGAGCTGGCCTTGGAATAATCCCTTGGACATCTCAACAGATCAATAGATGCTCACATGGCCTTGAATTAGGGTCTTAACCTTCTTCAAATTAGCTGTTGACCTAGGGTTGACCAGACAAACCCTAGTTGCACCATTCTTGGTAACACTTCTCATACTTCACATGATGACCTATCTAGGACTCAAAATGACTTTAAAGACATCTCATGAGCTCTCTCAATGATTCAAGTCCATCTTTATAGATTCAGAATCATCTAAAGAACTCCCACAACTTTCAAGTTAGGAGGCAGACACTTCTTGCATTCAACCTTATCTCTGAGGATCTCATGGCTTCTCTGACAAGTATGTTAACCCTTGAACACCTCAATAACATTCTTCAAAGGCTCTCAAACCCTTATTAGCTCTCATTAGATGATCACATCTCCTGATCCCTGCACACATGTCGATGTAATGCATAATGCTAATGTTCAAATCAATGCAATGAAACATAAACCAAGTAGTGAAAAAGGTTAGGCAAATTTTGGGGTGCAACAGCTGCCCCTATTCAAACGGCTTGTGCCTGACTGGCTCTCAGACAATCAAGACGAAAGACGGTTGAATACCAACAAACTCGGAAATTTTCCAACCGCAGAAATAAACTGCAAATTCTGATAACCGCAATGCTAAGTATCCGAAATACTTCGCTGGAGACGAGATACTTAACCGAGAACTCTCCGATCTGGGCGATCACCCTCAGAAACTGAAATAACATTTGTATTCGAAATACTGCTGAATTATTGATCTGAACCGGGTTCACCGTAGAACCTTACTGATATGAAGCGAGTTCACCGTAGAACTACACTGATCTGAATCAAGTTCACCGTAGAACTACCATCACATCCGGAAACAAAATCCTTGGTCACCCACGAACCCATACGAATATGTCAACTCGCCCGCAAGCAACTCTGCTTCAGCTAGAGAAATTCCTTCGACCTCAGTCTGGAAATGGAATCCTTGGCCACTCATGTACCCATAAGGATTTCTAAACTTGCCCGCAGGCACTCTGCCTCAGTCAGAGAAAACTTCGACATCAGTCTGAAATAATATCCTGGGCCACTCATGTACCCACGAGGATATCTAAACTTGCCACTCAGGCAACTCAGCTTTAGCTGGAGAAATCTAGTCTGGTTATCTACCATAGCCCTCAGGCCTCGACACTCAGTTGGGAAAAACCACTAGCTATTCAATCACGAATCAAGGACAACTGATCTTGCTGTCGGGCACTCTGCGCTATTGGAAGAATGGCCACCGGACTTATTCATCAAGTCGGAGCGAAAACTTCTGGTCAATCAGTAATCATCTCAGGACAACTGATCTGGCCGTCAGACCAATGCGGATCGATAAGCATACTGAAGCTGAAGATACGAACTTCTAGTAATGTCGTCAGACAAACATTGAATCATCAATCGGAACCTGAATCCACATGGCTTTCTGATACCGCCGTCAGGCATTCACGAAGTCAACCTTCGCATCTGACATCCTAGTCAGGACAACATATCACGTTGTTTATCTTTTGACATCCATGTCAAATCATCACTAAATAAAAGCGAACACCGGATCACCGCTGATAACCATCAGGCCAATACTCTACTGGGGAAAACAAAGGGTCACCCAAACAACTCTGGTGGAGAAACTGGAGAAATCAAACTCCAACTGCGCACAAACAGGTAACCACCCGGTTTATGCTTTATATGCACATGTTTGACAATGGCGCAATGCTCCGTTCACAACGGAAATGCTACGCGTCTAGGTAGATGTTATACAATCATGCAAAAAAATGCTTCAGCAAAATAAATGTTGGGGAGAAATGTCTCGCCGGGGAGAATGACCCACTCCGCTGGGGGAAAAGAGCTACCCTGCTGGGAAACTGAAACCTGGCAATCTCAATTGGACTTAGACTGGGGATGACGGACTCCTCCGGGGAAATAGCACATCAGGCTAACCAATACTTCACTCTGCTGGAGAAGAAAACGCCTCGAACGGCTCTCTGAGATACAACTCTCTGGGGATAGCACATCAGGCTAGGGACAATCCTGTCAATATCACACTTCGACTGTGCGGGGGAATAAGCTTCAGCTTGTTGAATAATCCTTCTGGATGTGCTCGGGAATACACCATCAATCTGCCGGGGATGGCTACACTCTGCCGGGGATATCAATCTCGACCTGCTGAGGATGACCTTGCACACGTCTCGCGGAGACTGACCCTTCGGGGAAACAAAACTGCTGAACTATCTAGTCCGATGGCTTCGTGCTAAACACTGCTTGGGATACTCGTCCACCTTTAGCTACTCACTGCACGACTTGGCTGGGGATACGCCGATCCTGTCAAGGATACATTCTGGCGATTGTCCTAAGGATAACAATCCTGCAAAAATGAACAAACAAACACAATACCCTTCATAAAGGGAACCATCAGGTTATCACCTGTGACATTGTTCAAAATAATTCAAAGCTTTAACAATCATTGGCTGAAGCCTGGAAGTTTATGTACGCGTATTTTATCAAAAACATCAGGCATTTTTCGCAAACAAAATTGTAAAAGTTAAAACAAAACAAACAACTCGTTCACTGAATAGTATGTTTATTGATGAATGGCCTGTAAACAGGCAAATCATTTTATAACGAATACATGCTCCTGAAATGAGGAAGCTGCGAAAGCACAAACATAAATATACAACAGGTATGTACAAATGTCGGCAATGTGGTGTAGACGAACACCATGAAGAGATCCTCCTATGACTCACTCGACTCCAATGCTTCCCGATGATTCATCTTCGGAAGAGATTGATTCAGATAAACGACTCTCAGGTACTCCCGAACCATTGAGAAAGGAAATATCACATGAACCGCAATCATTTGCTTTTAAATCCCTAACTTTTGCCTGAACCACCCTTTCGGGTTTTCGATTCACCGGGATACCCTTTTTTTCCAAAGCCGCCCCTTCAGGTTTTCGACTTTGCGGGTGTACATTCTTTTCATTTATATCCCTAACTTTTGCCCGAACCTTTTTCATTTTTTATGGTTCGCCGGGATGCCCCATTTTTGCCTAGATATTCTTATTCTTTCCAGCGGGTCATTTTTAAGCAAAGTATTTTTTAACTGCGTCCGCGTTCACAGGGGACGAGAAATCTTCACCATCCATTGTGGATAACAATAAGGCTCCTCCCGAGAAGACCTTACTAATGACGTACGGAACTTCGTAATTCGGCGTCCACTTGCCCCTATGATCGGAATGTGGTGTGAGTATCTTCTTCAGCACAAGATCGCCCGTCTGAAAGCTTCGAGGGCGCACCTACTTGTCGTAAGCTTTCTTCATTCGAATCTAGTATATCCGACCATATGCTATAGAGGATAACCTCTTCTCATACATCAGGCTGAGTTGATTCAATCGATTCTTCACCCATTCTGCCTCATCGAGCTTCATGTCGACCAGAACTCGTAAAGAAGGAATCTCGACTTCAAGCAGTAGGATAACTTCCATACCGTACACTAGCGAGAAAGGAGTTGCCCCGGTTGATGTGCGTACCGTCGTACGATAACCGTGGAGGGCAAACGGCAACATCTCATGCCAATCCTTGTAGGTAACAACCATTTTCTGCACAATCTTCTTAATATTCTTATTGGCTGCTTCAATAGCACCGTTCATCTTCGGCCGGTAAGGTGATGAATTGTGATGTTCGATCTTGAAGTTATGGTATAACTCCTTCATCACCTTGTTGTTGAGATTCGAAACATTGTCAGTAATGATCTGCTCGGGAATTCCGTATTGACAAATGATGTCCCTCTTTATGAATCGCGCTACCACCTGCTTGGTAACGTTAGCGTATGACGCTGCTTCGACCCACTTCGTGAAGTAATCAATAGCAACAAGAATGAAGTGATGTCCTTTGGATTCCGTGGGCTCAATCTTTTCGATCATATCAATGCCCCACATGGAGAACGGCCACGGGGAAGACATGACATTCAACGGGGTCGGCGACACATTAATCTTATCAGCATAAATCTGGAATTTATGGCACTTCTTCGGGAACTTGAAACAGTCCGAATCCATTGTAAGCCAATAATATCCTGCTCTCAGGATCTTTCTTGTCATAGCATACCCGCCGGCGTACGTACCGAGCGTGCCTTCATGGACTTCTTCCATAAGCAATCCTGCTTTTCTCTCGCCCACACATCTCAGTAGCACTAGATCGTGATTCCGTTTGTACAAAACTCCGTCAGGGTTGAGATAAAACTTTCCGGACAGCCTTCTCAGAGTCTTTTTATCCTGGGTAGACGCACCCACCGGATACTCCTTAGTCATAAGGATGTTCTGGATATCGTAGAACCATGGTTTTCCATTAGGCGCCTCCTCAATGGAAAAAATGTACGCAGGCCTATCAAGGCGTGAAATGACAATTCTTGGAGCTTCATTCCAAAAATTGACCTTATACATCGAGGACAATGTGGCTAAGGCATCAGCCATCTGATTCTCTGCCCTAGGCAGGTGGTGGAGCTCCACACGATCGAAGAAAGGTAACAACCTTCTGGCGTAGTTCATATACGGAATCAAGTTCGGTTGTCGAGTTTCCCACTCTCCTTTGATTTTATTAACAAAGAGCGCTAAATCGCCATACACATCAAGATTCTTGATCCTCGGATCAATGGCCTCTTCTAAGCCCATTATACACACTTCGTATTCGACTTCATTGTTGGTGCACGAGAACGTTAATCTGGCAGTGAATGGGATATGCGACCCCAGGGGAGTTGTAATGATTTCCCTAATTCCACATCCATATGAATTAACTGCAACGTCGAAAATCAACTTCCATTGGGAACCCAGCTCCGGCCCTTCGTTGGGTAGTGGTTCATCACTGTCCTTCATCTTGAGGAACATGACATCCTCATAAGGGAATTCAAACTTCATCGGCTGATAGTCTTCGATCGGCAATTCACCAAGATGATCTGACAAAATACTCCTTTTAATTGCTTTCTGGGACACGTATTGAATATCATATTCAGTCAATACCATTTGCCATCTGGAAATCTTCCCTGAAAGCGCTTGCTTCTCGAAGACATACTTGATCGGATCCATCTTCAAAATTAACATGGTTGTATGGTTGAGCATATATTGTCGGAGACGTTTGGCAGCTCAAGCCAATGCACAACACGTCTTCTCCAGCATTGAGTAACAGGATTCACAATCTGTGAACTTTTTACTCAGATAATAAATGGCATGTTCTTTTTTGCCAGTCTCGTCGTGCTGATCGAGAACGCAACCCATGCTATTCTCAAGAACTGTCAAGTACATTATTAATGGTCGTCCAGCAACTGGGGGTATCAAAATAGGAGGTTTCTACAGGTACTTTTTTATTTTGTCGAATGCCCTCTGGAAATCTTCGTTCCTGTTGCACCCCAATATTTGCTTAACCTTGTTGAGACTTGGTTCATGGTTTCATTGCATTCATTCATACACTAGCATATGCATTGCATTGAGGTGTGTGCAGGGATCAAAGGATGTGACCATATCTTGAAAGCTAATGAAGGGTTTGAGAACCTCTTGAATGATGTTATTGAGGTGCATGAGGGTTGATATCCTCCTCAGTTGAAAACAAAGATCCTTAGAGATAGGGTTGGTTGCCAAGTTGAAAGTCTCCTAACTTGAAGGTCATTGAAGCTATCCAGATGATTCTAAAGCTACAAGTGTGATCTTGAGGTCTTGCTAGAGCTCATATGATGTCTTGAGAGCCATCATGAGGCCTAGACAAGTCATTGATTGAAGATTGAAAAGTATTACCATGAGTGGTAGAATTAGGGTTTGACTGGTCAACCCTAAGTCAACAGATGAATTTGAGGAAGGTTGAGACCTATCCCCAATGCCATATGATCTTGGATTGATGCTTTGAGATTCATAGTGGATGATTCCAAGTCTACTTGCTCATGATTGAGAAGTTTGAGAAGTTTGAAGGCTAGGGTTACTATGCTTGACAGTGTAAAATCCCCTAGTTTGATGCCAGTTTCAAGGGAAGATAAGTTGAAATGCAAGCCTCATCTCACCTCTTGATGGTAAGGAGACTTGTAGAGGATGTTATTAGATTTAATTTGAGTGGTGGAAGTCCTTGAGAGGATTTGTAGAACTCAAGTTATAGCCTTTGCAAGTTACAGGTCATCTGAGGACACTGAAATTTGTCTGTGAAAGTTGTCTGTCTTCCAAGCAACTTTTGACCCTCAAGTAAGTTTCAAATGAACTTGGACCAAACATAAGAAATGTTCCTCATGATCTCCCATTTCCAAAAAGGTATGGTATGCCTTCATCTGATTTGTAGAACTCAACTTATAGCTTGTGCAAGTCAGGGGTATTTTGGGAAAGTGGAATTATAGGTCATTCTTAGCATATGCCTAAAACTCATACTTGCAAGCTTCAAATGAAAAATTTCCCAACATCAAACTTTCTCAAAATGATGTTTTGAGTCTACAAAAGTGGTCATGGAAGTTTGGAAATTCTTGGAACTCATATTGACAAAAATGACCTAAAAAAGGCATGATTTAAGTTCATAAAAGTGCCAATTTTGGGAATTCTTCATTACAATACCAAAATGAATGAAATTATATATGATTTTGAGTAGAAAATACATTTGGAGATGATTGGCATTATTAGAATTTTGATTTGAGGCCAGCATCTTGGAGCTGTCATGGATTGCTTATAATACAAGTTACATTTCCAACACATACAAGGGATCAATGCACATGCTTCTAAAGGCTTTTAACATACTCAAAATACCATTTGGGGAGGAATTCAAGGGAGAATGAAGGGCTGTAACAAGGAGAGCTTGGACTGGTTTTTGCATAGCATGAAAAGAGAATCGCATAGCATGAGAAGTTGATAATCTCATTGAATTGTTCCAGAAGTTTCTAGAGCTTTCTAACATGCTCTATATAAGCATTAGAGTCAATTTGATGCTTTGGGGGGTGAGAAAAGAGAGAGGAGAGAGAGAGTGATATCTTGTTGCTTCCATTGCAAGCAAGAACTCAATTTCTGTATTCTGTTGCATTTCAATCTTTTCTTTCTACACAAACACATTCCCTTGATCACCATGAATGTATGCATACTGAATTGAAGATCCATTGATGGAATATTGAAGGCTTGGCCATTGGAAATTGCAAGAAGCAAGTGGTATTCGAATTCTACACTACAAGCATTCCACATCCAAGATTTTGCAAACAAAACTCATATAATCATCCAAAGATCATTGTTGGAAGAGCACAAGGGCTGAATTGAAGATATACTACCTCTGCCATAATCAAGAAACCAGGTTTGCAAAATTGCTTCTACACCCTTATTTAAGCATTGTTAGGTTAGATTATTAGGTTAGAACTGTTAGAGACCAATAGGTGATGAGTTCTGGAGGTTTTGAGAGCAACTGATGAAGGTTAGATATGGCACACCATTACTTTGTTAATCAAGAACTCGAGCTACAGTGAGTGTTAATCCATGCTTGATAGCTTAATTTAATCAGTGTGACATAGGGATGATTTTAGTACCAAGAAACTAAAGAATCATGGAGATTGAAGATTGACCATATATTGAGATGCACCATCGGGTTTTATGATAGAGACCCTTTCAATGAAAACCAAGACTAGGGTCGTGATCAGGGAGAAAACTGAGCAATTTAGTGTTTTAAATTGTTGAATTTGATGCTGTTATGAGAGAGTACGAGTTGATGGAAGTATGGTGCCTGAACTCTGTTTTCATGGAGGGTTACTACAAACCCTAGATGAGAGGAAGAAGATGAACTCGTGTGCGTTGGATGAAGCCTTGACATATTGACCACGCGCAAATCCAACGGAGGAGATCTAATTTCAAATTGAGAGGGAATGCTGAGTGTAATAGGAAACGCACCGTTTCATTAAACGGTGGTTCCTGGGCCTAGTGAACCAATTGCTCCTTACACCCCACCCACGGCCCATTGTTTGTTTTGAAATAAATATTGTTACTTTTCGCACCAAGTTTTTTTCCTTTTCTTTTTATTTTTCAAGTGATTTTCTGATTGACTTGGGCCTGCGCGCATTTACTAATGGCACCCCCAGGCTGGGCCCAAGCGCGTAATACAATAGACATAACTGCTATTCACACCTGATTCTCATCCCTTTGTTTTTTTTATTTCTTTTAATTTCTTTAAATGTTAGAAAATCCATAATAAATAGGAAATTAGGTATTTTTGAGTGAGAGTTTTTTCTACCATTTTATATTTCTGTCAAGAAAAATATCAAATAATAAAATAGCCATTTTATTGAATTTTAATATTTTTTGCATATTTTCTCTTTTAATGACTTTTTAATAGTTTTAGGTTGGTACATGATTTTGGTGAATTTAGTTTAGATAGATCCCTTTGTATTTTCATCCCATTCTTTTTAGGGTAGTTAGTTTAGGATACTAACTTTCCCATAGAATTTAGTCCATAATTTTTGAGATTAATTTTGAGTAGTTTTGAGTAGTGTACATTAGACTAGTTAAAACTAGGTTAAAATTCAACATAGGTTCATTAGAGTGCATAGAATTTGATTTTCTAGGTTGAATTGGGTTATGGGACCTATAGGGCATTAAGGGTAGATACTTAGGATCCCCTAGATTTTATCTTGGATTTTTGTAGGGTAGTTTACTATTTTTCATGGATTTTGCAAATTGAGCATTGTTTGTGTGGCCTTGAGGGCATTGTGCTTTGTCTGTTTTGATTGTGGTTCCTTCCTTGTGCTTGTGGAGCTTGGGATTGTCTTGAGGAGCATTGATGAAGCATTGTAGATGGTTTGGAGATTGAAGAAGGAGCATAGAGGAGCTTGAAGTCTTTGCTTTAGGAGTTTTGTTTTGCTTTTGTTTTAGGAGATATGATGTAGGTAGAGCCCTAGTTAGAATAATTTCTTTCTGAAACATGGAGTGTATCATTCACCTCCATTCTTCTCTATGACATAAAGTCCCTCTAGGGTATTCACCTCTCTCCTTTGGAGGGATAAGTGACCTTGCCCTATGAGGTAGAACTTTGAGAGAGCCTTTCCCTTTGATGTTAAGTCCTTAATGGCTTCCCTTGGTGGTCAGTGAGCACTCTAACATCCCCAACTCATCTTGTTAATTGATTCTTTTGGTTTGTTGGAGCATTGGATTATTGAAGATTGTTAAAGAGTCCCATTGAAGAGTGTTGAAGAAGAAGATTCCATTGAGGATTTCCTTGAAGATGATTGATTGAGGTTTGTTCAAGATAGAAGCTGAAGCTTTGAAAAGGATGAGTCCTTGAACATTGGAGGTTTGGCTTAGAGATTGAGGCAGAGCTTGAAGGTGTTAGAGTTTCCCTGTGCTTGAAGCTGAAGCTTAGAGCAGGATGTTTGTTTGCATGATCAAGTTGAAGCTTGGAGAAGATGTTGAAGCCTTAAGAGGTGAAGGTTACAAGTTGATACTTGTGTTAGCTACAGTCAAAGCCTTTGAAGAAGCAAGTTGAGACTTGCTGTTGAAGATGAAGCCTGAAGGTGGAGTCTACAATTGAAGATAGCTTGGAGCTGCTGAAGCAGGGTCTCCTGGGTTGATTTTCTTTTTCTGTATTGTTTGTTTTCTTGAGAGCATTCCCCATAGGCTTGAGTGGAAGCTAGCCTTCCCTTGCCTCACTTGTATTGTGCATAGCATGCATCTTTACTGTTGATGATTTTACTGTTTATCTTACTGTCTGTTTGTTCACCATTGATATGGTTCCCCCTAGGTTCTCACTCTTCCTTGATGGGAAAGCGATGATTAGACTTTTAGGCTGAAGCCTTTGCATGATAATTTCTAGGAGTCCCCAGTTCAACTCAACCTTAGGATGAATCCTTAGTTGCGTTCTCTTCTCATCTACAAACAGCTTAAGATACAGTAATCATGAATGATTTCTTTCGTACGCTACGAGCCTTAAGCTCTCTAGGAGACAGTTGTTGGAGAGTTTCTTTCCAATAGTTGGGATGTTTAGTATGGTACCCTTTGGGTGACATGCGACGCATTCACTCCTAGGTCATAGTCTTTAGTGCGATTGAAATTGCAAACACAATAAAAAACACTTCTTGCGTAAAAGATTGAAAACAAACATCAAATCATTTTCCCTTTGGGGTCAGCAAATTAATGAAGACCTTTCTGAAGAAAAGAGTGTTGTTAAACTTCAGCGCCACCGCAAACAGGCTTTGTCCCTAACTGCTGGAACTGTTGTTTAACCCTACTCGGGTAAAAACTGTCTGAACAACCCGTGTTCCGTTTTTACCGAACTACGTTAGCTCTGATTTTCTCTGATGAGAAATACGTAGGCACAAGATGCGACGTCTTGGCGAGCCACTTTCTACCATCTGTTGCACCCTAAAATTTGCCCAACCTTATTCACTTGGTTCATGTTTTAATATCATTAGCATTTGCATATAGAGTCATGTACATAGACTAACCATCTGCATAGCATAAGCATAGCAAGTCATTCAACAGGGGACCAATCATTATTTTCATCTCTAGAGGCCTAGCAAGAGGTTATTATCCTAATTCCATCTCATTCAAGTCATCAGGAAAGAATTTGAAAGCAAAGAGTTCAGCAGATCAAGCCTTGAGTCCATCTCCTAGCTGAGGGTATCTGAGGATCAACAAGAGGGTTGTGAGCTTTGAGTTGAAGGCATGGAGGGTATCTAGACATTATGAGAGACTTAGAAAGTCATTTGGAGAAGGAGACAAGTCATTGAGGAGAGCACAAGAGCTACAGTTGAAGACAGTCAATTAGGGTTTCATTTGGGTCAACCCTAGGTCAACCCTAGGTCAATTGACTGATTTAAAAAGGCATTCAAGTCTATTGGAGAGATGTGGGGTTCATAATTTGACATGGAGAATAAAGATATGGTGATATGACAAGGAGAAGTCAAGAGAAATCAAGGAGAAGAGGAGTTACTAAATTAGGGTTTCTCTGTAAAATCCCCTAGTTTAGGTCAAATTTCCAAGCAAGATAAGTCAAAATGCTAACTTCAAATGGCTTCTTGGCCAACATGAAACTTGTAGAGGATCTCAAGACCTTTAATTTGAGTGGTGGAAGACATCAAAGATATTTATAGAACTCAAGTTATGGTCCTTGCAAGTTACAGGTCATCTGAGGTATCTGAATTTTTGTCTGTGAAAGTGACTTGACTTCCAAGCTAGTTTTTCCCCTCAAGGAGATTTCAAATGAATTCTTGGTCAACATAAGAATTGTTCCTCATTGTCTTAGCTTTCTAGAATGGTATAGCATGCCTTCATATGATGTGGAGAACTCAACTTATGGTCTTGGCAAGCAAAGGGTATTTTGGGCATTTGTGAATTACAGGTCATTTTAACCTATGTCCAAAACTCATACAAGGAGGCCTCAAATGGAAAAACTTACAACATCAAACTTGCTCCAAATGGGATTTTAAGTCTAGAAAGAAGGTCACAAATTATTGGAGAAGCTCATAGCATGGAGTTGCATAATTGGTCAAAATATGAACTAAAAAGGCTTATAAAGTGAATAAATTCAAGATGGAAAATGGTTTGGGAGATTTACAAGTCCAAATGGAGACTTCCAATATATGATTTTGAATGGAAAAACAATTCTAAGAACAATGGTTCAAACACTTTTTTGAGTTTAGAAGGGAAAAAAGAAGTTATCTTTGGTTACTTGTAATTGAAGAAACATAACCAAAATGGATCAAAGTTGGAAAACAAGGGAATGTGCAAGATGGATCTAGAATGTACCATTGGGGTCTATATATTCATGAAATGAGAATTTGGCAAGGGTTGGCTTCATTTGCACCAAGAATTCCACAAAATTTTTCATTCTTTTACATTGAAGTTTCATTCCAAATCTCACAAATTCTTCATCAATTCTCATCCACTTCAATTCAATCTTGTTCCATCATCATCATAGATCATAATTGAAGCAAAGACTTGGTGATTAGGATCCATTTTCGTGCACCATATTCAAGAACATCAAAACTACAAATTCCATTGGATAGCATATTTCAAGCAAGGAATCATCACAACATTGCATACAGAATTGAGTACTGAGTTTGTGGATCAAGATCCAAGTCTCAAAAGCTGCAGATCCTCAATCTTCCATAGCTGTTTTCAAGCTTGTGCACCAGGTATGTTTTCATTCGATTTGCTTGATTCAGTTAGTTAGGCATGAGTTTGTTAGTTTAGACATGATCTAGGTGGTTAGGAGATTAGTTTAGATGAATTTGGAGAGGTTTGGTGATGTTAGTTAGCAGGTGCCATAAACTGTTAGGGTGAAGAACTCTTAGGTTAGCGCATTAGAATGTTAACTCGATAGTGTAGATTAATCACCATTATGCATAGATCAGGTTAAGGTAAGTTTGAGAGAGAATTGTGATGGTTCATATCAGTGTAATTTCATGGTGGCCAGAGTTTGATTCAATCGGGTTTGTTGTTGTGGTGAGTTTCAAGGTAAACTGATGCTACAGGATTGTAGAGGGAGAGATGTAGCATGATTTTCATGTTCACATCGTGGAGATTGGTTGCCTGTAGAGTGAGAACAGTTGGGTGGAATGTTGCTCGTGCATGAGCTTTCATGGCATCCAAACCCTAATTCTCAGAACCAAGGAAGAAGACACAATCGTGTCCGTTCATCTCATGGTAGACCTTTGACTTAGAAGGAGATCCTAGGGCCAGCATTTAATCTGATTATTGGAGGGAATTTGAGTTGAGGCCAAAACGCGCCGTTTCATTAATTGAAACGGGCGGGCCTGAGTTGAGATGTGTTAATCCCACCCCCCATGTGAGCCCAATTCCAATTTCTAACGTGATTTCGCTGCTATTTTCACCCCTGCGTGGTTTTTTTTTCTTTTCAATAATTCTGAATGAATTCTGGGCCTAGTGTAAGCGCTATCTGCACCCCCATTGTTGGCCCATCATGGATAATCAACTGGAGCGAATTGATATTCTAACCCCCCTCCCTCATTTTAATTCAATTTTATTTTCTTAATTCCATTTTAATTTTTACCAATTTCATAAATTCATAACTAATTCATAAAAAATGCATTTCAAGCCATTCTTTTTACCATATTTTCTTTAGGATGTGTAGAATATTGTAGGAAAATAAAATTGCATTTTTATTCTTATTTCATATTTTTTTCATATTTTCTAAATAAATGTCATATTAAATAGATTCATTTCATGCATCATTTTAATAATTTTTGTTCTATCACATGCTTTAATATTTTTTGGTCATTCTTTTTATATTGTTTAGATTAGATATTAAGCTTGTAGAAATATTTTAGTTCCCATTTTTAGAAG
The DNA here is from genome assembly GCA_963859935.3 of Lathyrus sativus. Lineage (NCBI taxonomy): Eukaryota > Viridiplantae > Streptophyta > Magnoliopsida > Fabales > Fabaceae > Lathyrus > Lathyrus sativus. The sequence goes on along the minus strand of OZ012739.1, from coordinate 308,997 downwards.
TTAATTTTAGGTGATTAATAAATGCTTGAATATCATGAACAAAACTAGGGTTTTAGGTGACAACTTAAGAAGTTTGATTTCATTTCCCTTAGGACTTAGGATTTAATTAGATTGGTTATGGGACTATAGGGGCTATGGGTAGCTATTAGATCCCTTAGAAAAAAGTTAGGATTCCCCTACTGCTATTAATACTGTCTGTATATCTGATTGTCTGGTGTGGTGTGCCCTCTGGGGATTGTTGCTTGTTTGTTTGGGTATTGGGTTTGTCTGGGGCCCTGGGGAAGTTGAAGATTTGTGAAGACGAAGACCATTGGAGATCCAGAGATTGAAGATCAACTGTCAGAGTTGAGGAGGAGTTTTTTTTTGCTAGCAGCTGCTGAGGAGGCTAGGGTTTAGGAGCTAGGCAGAGCTCTAGACTAGAAAGATTGTTTCTCAAACATGGACTGCCTTGTCTGCATCCATCCTTCTCTGTGATTCAGAGTCTCTCTAAGACACTCACCCCCTTCCCTTGGAAGGCTTGGTGATAGTGTCTATGAGATAGAACTCTTGAGAGAAAATGTCTCTTGTGTTAGAAGCAGTTTGTTCACCACCTTTGGTAGTCAACTGATTGCTTAACACCCAATTCACTCTTGTGACTGATCCCTCATCCTGGAGGTTTGAGCTTGAAGAAAAGCCATTGCAGATAGAAGACTGATGATCAAAGCCCTTGCCTGAAGGCCATGAAGATGGAGATTGATGCTTGTTGAAGCCTGTAGATGAATGGAGATTACTTGAAGCTATATGTTGAGTCAGAGCTGCTGAAGCTGTTTATTTTTGCTGTATTTCATTTGCTGGTGTATTGATTGGTTTTCTGAACTGTATTGTTTGCTGTTTACCCTGTTGGGTTGGAAGTGAAGCCTGTTCACTTTTGCCTATTGTTTTCTAGGTTCGAGGTTGAGTGGGACTCCCTTGCCTCGCTTGTACTGTTGCATCCATGCATTTTACTGTTTTACTGTATATATCTGATATTGTTTCTGTTTCTGCCTATCCCTTAGGATCTCTGTTTCTCTCTGCGCAAGAGAGGAGCATGATAGACACTAGGTTTTAACCCATGCATGATAACATTAGGATAGTTTGTTTCCCTTCGCAACCGTAGGTTAGAGTTCTGTCTCTTCTCTCTCAAAATAAACAGAAAAACACATAAAGATTTCAAACACAATAAAAGACACTTCTTCCGTAAAAGAATGTAAACTCATCAAAACGTCATTTTTGTCCGCCGGGACTGTTAATCAAGAAAACCTTTTTCAGAAGGAATAAAATCAATCAAGGACAAGCTTGTGTCGTACGTGGCCCGAACTACGTTTGCTCTGATCTTCCATGCTGTGTGGAAGTACGTAGGCATAGGATGCGATATCCTAGCGAGCAACCTTCCCCTCCTTTCCCGTAGGTAGGCGAACTACGTTGACTCTGATTTCTCGTTCCAGACGGGAATACGTAGGCATAAAGTGCGATACTTTGCCGAGTCATTTTTATTTTCATTTTATTTTCTTTTTAACCCCAGACCTTTAGCGTAGATAGAATAACAATCCATACCCGAAAACAAGCGTGGATCCCGTCGAGTACGACGGACGTGAGGGGTGCTAATACCTTCCCCTTGCGTAACCGACTCCCGAATCCAGGTTTTGGTTGCGACGACCATACCTTTCCCGTGTTGTGCGAGGTTTACTCTGAGCGTTTCCTTTCCCTCCCGTGGGATAAATAACGCACGGTGGCGACTCTTCTGTTCAGCCGGCGCCGATTTTCGCAGTAGCGACAGCTGGCGACTCTGCTGGGGATCCAACGTCCCCTGGCTGCTAAGGACTGCGATGGTTCTTATGCATTTGGGATCCAACGTCCCTTAAGAGAGTCAATCCTAACGCTTGTTTTCCCGTCGAGGATTTTGTATGGAGTTATTTTATATTTCTAACCTTGTATTTTCAGCTTTATATATTGATTATTATTGCTGTATTGGGGTGTGACGGGTGTTCTGATATTGAGGGATAAGCCGGACCTGGGCTTGAGTGCACCTAGAATTAGAGTAGAAATTAGTGGGCGCCCGCTTGCTTTGCTTGCTTTGGTGTCCCATGAAATCTACACTCAGACGAGGTTCCTCTGGTTGGCCTCCTGCCCCTTCCTTTGGTTGGCGTGGGTTGCTGGTTAGTTGGATTGTCGACTCTGGGGACCGATCATTTGGAAGTTGGCTGAGTGAGGCCTCTTCAGGAATTGATGGTGCCACTCCTTCTGGGAATCGTATCATCAACCCTGAAAGTCTGTGACGCCGACGACCACATAGGATGCCGTACCTTATGCCAGTTATAGGGCCACCCACCTGTGAGGGGATTCAGGGTTATGCAGGTAACTAGACCTTCAGATTACCGGTTTGTTGATCAGAGATCCTGGTTATTTATGGAGAGTTATGAGGTCTGTCAGAGACCATTTGGAGATGTGTTCTGAGGTCTGTCAGAGACCAGTTGGAGAGCTATGAGGTCTGTCAGAGACCAATTATGGATGTGATTTGAGGTCTATCAGAGACCAGTGAGTTATGGTTTGAGGTCTGTCAGAGACCAGTGTTGAAGTTTTATTTTAGGTCTATCTGAGACCAGGGTTTGATGACTTCTGGACGGTCTATCTGAGACCTTTCTTGATTGGGTTTAGGCTATTCAGCTGCAGCTTTGGTCCCTGTTGAATGATACTTGCATTGCATTGCTTGCATATCCATTATCATTTGCATTTCACTAACATGTGTCTGTGCTGCAGGTGCATTTGCATTTCCCTAGTTCTAGTGCCCAGACTTCTGAGTGTTTGATCATGACTAGCTTAAGGAGGACGGTTGCTTACAAATTGCCTACGCCCGATATAGTTCCTCTACTTGGGTTGATCTCTCTTGCTGATGAGGGTGTTCGTAGGAGTTTCCGGATGAGCTATGGTAGATTATTGAGATTGGTGTGCAAACCTACAGAGGTAAAGTTAGATGGGCTGTATGCTTTAATGCAATTCTACGACCCTGCTTTGAGGTGCTTTACGTTCTCTGACTTTATTATGGGACCAACCCTGGAAGAATACGCTGAGTATGTTGAGCTGCCTGTGCAGAACCAGGTTCCATTCATTCATTATGATGCCAAACCCAAGCCGGAGGAATTGGCAAAAGCCTTGCATGTTGATGCTTCTGAACTTGTAACTACTGTTTCCCGTGGAGTTCCAGGCTTCTCATTTCAGTTCTTGGTTGGTAAAGCCCAAGAATACGCCAAGAGTGGGTGCTGGGTGGCTTTCAATGCTGTGTTGGCCTTATGCATTTATGGCATAGTCTTGTTTCCCAATATACCGGATTTTGTGGACTTCGATGCTTTCTACTTGTTTGCCGCTGGTAATCCTGTACCTACCTTACTCGGAGATCTCTACCACTCACTGCATTACAAGAATGAGAAGGGCAGAGGGAAGAATGTTCATCTTTGTGTACCCTTGTTGAGTATGTGGTTTGAGAGTCACCTTCCTAAGAGAGGATCTGCTGCAGAGACTACAGCTCCAGTTGGTTGGCCAGAGCGTCTGATGAGGCTATCGTCGGAAGATATGGAGTGGTTTGATAGGGATTTGTTGGGATCCGAGCTCATCTTCAGTTGTTCTGGGTACCCTAATGTACCGCTGATAGGAAGAAAAGGGTGTATCAATTACAACCCTTCTCTATTCATTCGCCAGTTCGGATATGCGCTGAAGAATCCACCTCAGGAGGAAGAAGTACAGGAATCTCTGTACTTCACTGGTGATGTAAAAGGGGAGTTATTAGCCAAGTTGCAACATGCCTGGACGCGTATTAACCGCAAAGGGAAGCCGTTGTTAGGAAAGAATGACTGTCAGGCCTATGCACCTTATAGAGCTTGGATTCAGGAGAGGGCTAGTCAGTTGAAGATGCCGTTTCCAGATGCACCCATTCTTGATCCTATTCCGGTAGAAGAGCCGACTACTGTTTCTAGAGAAGCATATGAACAGGTTGTGAAGGAGAAAGAAGCCTTGATGAAGATTAATGAAGGGTTAGAGCAAGAGTTAGCCCAAGTGCGCAGCGAGAAAAACAAGGCCGTATATGCTTTCCAACAACAGATCGAGCTGGTAAACAGGTTAGGATCTGAGTTGACCGAGGAAAAGAAGAAGCGCGAACGTCTGGGGCAAGAGTTCAGAAGTTCCCATGACATGCTGGAAGCCAAGAAGAAAGCGCTCGACGCAGCACACCGAGAGATATCTTCTTGCAATAAGACTTGGAATGCTACACTCACTAACAACAAGAAGAGGGAAGATAAGCTGAAGCAGCAAATTTCCGACCTCGAAGAGAAGTTGAAGTCTAGCATCAAGAAGTGTGAGGAAGAAGTGATGAACCGGTATAGTGTCCAGCATGCACTGAACAAGGCAATCAAATCCAGAGATGAAGCAGTGTCCCAGAAGCGAAAGTTAGAAGATTGCTTCGGAGAAGCAACATGGGAAGAAACTGCTGAAGATGTACGCCGTGTCCTTAAAAGGAGAAACCAGCTTGTTGAAGGGCTGCTTGATCGACCAAGCCATCCGGAAACCAAGAAGTTGATAGAGGAGTACCAGACTTTTGGGAGGATTTGATCATTTCATGTGGTAGCTTGTATGCTTTATTTGCATAGTGCTGACCATCACCAGGATTGTTGGTTGAGGTCATGCCTTCTTTGTATTCTCAGCAATATTGTACCTTGGGCTTATTGATTCTCTCTGCAATATATGAGGCTTTCTATGATTCAACTCCGATGTTCCTATTGTCAGCACTGTCACTGCACCGGCACTTTCGCACTAGAACTGGGGGAATGAACCTCCCTAATGCACAGACACATTGCATCGCATTCATATTCATATTGCATTACAGGTAATCTTTGAATGGTGTCTTATTTCCTGCTTTGATTCAGGTACTTAACAGGATTCCAGATCAGCATCCGCACCGCTATTCTACACGCTCCAACTGTCGGAAAATCATGGACCAAATCCAGAACGAGATGCAGGATGTGCGCGAGAAGCTCGCCCTCTTCATGCAAACTATGGAAGCTATAGCAAAAGGGCAGGAGAACTTGCAGGCCATGGTCCAGCCTCTGTTGGCTCGCAACGCTGGTCATGGTAACGAAGATCATCAGTCTGTCCGGGTTGATACTGCTCATGGAGACGGCACTCCCACGCCAGTGGCTCCGCCCGTAATCAATATGACTGCTGCTAATGTCAACAACGCTACCGCTGCTGTGAATGGTAACGTCGGAGTAGGGAATGAGACTGCTGTCCATAATGTTGGGTTGGGTGATGTCAATGTGGGAGATAATCTCGGAGGCAATGGCTTTGTCAATACTGGGTTCGGATTCAACGATCAGGGATTCGACAACACTGGCAAGTATGGCTTTAATGCTCAAGGCTTTGGGCAAGATGGTTATGGTATGGTCAATCAGGGTTACGGAGGCTTTGGAAACGGAAATGGTACTGGATTTATGGGTTTTGGTCCTGCTGGAGGTGTTCAAGGGTACGGCAACAGAGGCCGAGGTCCGGGGATGAATCAGATCAGAGCTGGACGTAATAATGCGTACGATGGGTACGGGGCTGGAAATGGTCTGTGGCAAGAGGATCAACAGGAGGACGCCTTCTCTGGAGGAGGTTTTGAAGGGCCGATGGATGATTCTCAAAAGATTAGAATGCTGGAAGAGCAAATGAAGGGAGTCCTAAACCAGAGTGCTGTGGGTCTGGACATGGCAACTATGGGCTTGGTACCTGGCTTGAGGGTGCCAATTAAATTCAAGGCGCCTGCGTTCGATAAGTACAAAGGAGATACATGTCCGAAAGTGCATGTACGAGCTTATTACAGAAAGATGTCTGCATACTCCACTGATGAAAGAATGCTCATGCATTTCTTTCAGGATAGTCTATCGGGTCCTTCCCTAGAGTGGTACATGGGGTTGGAGCCAACTGATATCAAGACTTGGAAGCAATTGGCGGAGGCATTCGTAGCCCATTACAAGTATAACAGCGACCTGGCACCCAATCGGGTCCAGTTGGCCGGGCTTTCGCAGAAGAAGGGGGAGAGTTTTAAGGAGTACGCGCAAAGGTGGCGCGATATGGCTGCCAGGGTCCGTCCTCCTGTAGACGATAAAGAAATGAATGATATGTTTGTCGGCACATTCACAGGGCTGTTTCACGATATGCTGTTTCATACGTCTCTGGCCAGTTTTTCAGACCTGATTCTGATGGGGGAAAAGATTGAGCGTAATATTAAACAAGGAAAGTTCCAAGTCGATGAATCAACTGCATCTGGCAGTAATAAGAAAGCTTATGGTGGGCGCCGTCAGGGCGAAGCTAGCGCGGTATTTGGAGGCCGAGGCCGAGGCCGAGGCAGGGGAAGAAATCAATATCGTCAGCCGCAGCAAGTGTCGAGTGTCACTATCCCATATCAGCAACAACCAATCCAGCAACAACAATCGGTTCAGCAGCAACCAATGCCACAGCAGCAGCAGCCTCAGCAGGGGGCACAACAAGGTCAGCGAAGATTCCAGGGTAATAAGCCGAGAAGGGTGTTTGAGAAGCCTCCCTCTAACTATGCTGATTTATTGCAGACTTTGTTGGGATTGAATCTAGAAGAGAAAAGAACCTTGGCACCGATAACGGGAACTCCCCCGTTCGGCTACGATGCAAGCAGGCGCTGCGAGTTTCATTCTGGGGCCCCGGGCCACGATATAGAAGGTTGTCATGCTTTTAAGCATGTTGTGCAGGATCTTTTGGACAACAAGTCTATCAACTTCGGAACGGCAGTTCCGAATATAGTCCAGAAACCCATGCCTAATCATGGGGCGAACGCCGTGCTGACTGAGGAGGGTCTGAATCTTATTATGAATGTTGAGGATTTAAAGACGCCGCTGAGCGAAATAAAGAGCCGACTGTTGCAAGGAGGTGTTTACCCAGGATGTAATGAATACTGTTTAGATTGTTGGGCCCTGTCTGGGGGGTGTGAGGATCTGAAGAAAGGCATTCAGGCCTTAATTGATGAAGGTATATTGCAGTTTGATAGAACAGCAACTGACGAGCCCGCAGGGGCAGTAGTGGATAATCGGAGTGATGTGGCCACAGTGACAATTCCTAGGAAGACGATCACTATTTCAGCACCAGCTCAGCGACCACCGATTACCATAACTAAAGCCGGGCCGATCCCGTATGAGAACACGAAGGCGGTCCCATGGTCATATGGGCTGGAGGTGTATTGTGACGGGATTAAAATCGATGTTAACAAGCAGTCAGCGGAGATTGTGGATAATGTTGTTGGCTCAGGAGGCATGACGAGGAGTGGCAGGATCTTTATATCTCCTGAAGTGGAGGCCGAAAGGCTAGCGAAAGGAAAAGGGAAAGCGGTGGAGAATGTTCCGGTTCAAGCAAATGAAAAAGAAGCAGCATCTAAGGATGTAGAGGAATTCATGCGCTTAATTCGGAAAAGTGATTATAAAATTGTGGAGCATCTGCAGCAGACACCGTCCAAAATATCTATCTTGTCATTGCTGTTGTGTTCGGAAGCTCACCGAAATGCTTTGCTGAAAGTCCTGGACACTTCTTTTGTACCCCAGGACGTCTCTGTAAATCAGCTAGAAGGAGTATTGGCACATGTGAATGCGGGCCACAGTCTTGGCTTTACTGATTTTGACTTGACTCCGAAAGGAAGGGACCATAACATGGCATTACATGTGTCTGTTGAGTGTAGGGGATCGACAATGTCACACGTATTGGTTGACACCGGGTCGTCTTTGAATGTGCTGCCTAAGAAGGCTATGATGAAGCTGGATGTTCGAGGGATTTTGTGTACACCCAGCGATTTGGTAGTCAGAGCGTTTGACGGCACGCGGAGAACAGTCTTCGGATCGATTACCTTGCCTCTGCAAGTGGGGCCGGAAGTGTTTGCAACGGAGTTTTATATCATGGATATACAGCCTGCGTACAGCTGCTTGCTGGGAAGACCCTGGATTCATGGGGCAGGGGCAGTCACGTCTACCCTGCATCAGAAGTTAAAGTATATGGTCGGAGACAGCGTAGTCACCGTGTGCGGAGAAGAAGACATCCTGGTCAGCCATCTATCCTCGTTTAAATATGTAGAAGTCGACGGGGAGATCCATGAGACGCCATGCCAGGCATTCGAAGGTTTGCGCATAAAGGACAAGAGTCCCGGGCCAAGCAAAGTGCCAGAGATAGCTGTCTCATCATACAAGGAAGCTCAAGCGCTGGTGGAAGCAGGGGAAGCCAAAGGCTGGGGCAAAGTATTGGACATTCCTGTGAAAATGGACCGGTTCGGACTGGGGTACCGACCGTCGTCATCAACTCCTTCCGTGGGGGCCCCTCATTTCAGAAAGTCAATCACCATCTCCGCCAGTGGAGTATGTCATGAATCTGTCAACGCTGCTTCAGAATCTGATGAAGGGGACAGCGACTGTGATATGGATGCCTGGATTCAGCCAAGCACGCCAGGACAAGGACTGTGCAACTGGTCTATTCAGGAGCTTGTTCCTGTGACTTTTAAACCGTAATGCTTTGCTTTATTAATTGTTGAATAATCTGATGTCTTGCCCGGGGCATCAGAATTTGCTTAGGGTTGTGTTGTTATAAACATTGCGCGTTAATCATTAAATAAATGGCGTTTTTCATGTGCAAATACTGTAATCTCTGTCCTTCTTGTTGTATATTTTTCAATAAAATGGCAACGTGGTTATTCGCTTTATACGCATTTTGAAGCACTTAACCATTCCTTTTGCAGGATAACATTTTCAGATGACATCCTTGAACCACCTATGACTCGTCCCGACTTTGAGCACCCGGTGTTTCAGGCTGAAGAAGAGGTTGTCGAAGATAGCGACGTTCCTGAAGAACTGTCTTGGTTAGTAAAGCAAGAGGAAAGAGCCATTCTGCCTCACGACGAGGTTATCGAAATTATAAATTTGGGGTCGGAAGGGGTTGAGAAAAATGTTCGTATCGGAGCCGCACTGCAGAGTGATATCAAGCGAAAACTGGTTGAAATGCTCCGAGAGTATAATGATGTATTCGCTTGGTCGTATCAAGATATGCCAGGGCTCGATACAGATATGGTTGTGCATCTCCTGCCACTGAAAGAAGACTGCCCGCCTGTCAAACAAAAACTTCGCAGAACTCGTCCAGATATGGCAATAAAGATCAAAGAGGAAGTGCAGAAACAGTGGGACGCTGGTTTCCTGGCTGTGACGAAGTATCCCTCATGGGTTGCCAACATCGTACCAGTGCCGAAGAAAGATGGCAAGGTTCGAATGTGCGTGGATTATAGAGATTTGAATAAAGCAAGCCCGAAAGACGATTTTCCACTTCCTCACATTGACGTGTTAGTTGATAATACTGCTCAATACTCTGTATTCTCCTTCATGGATGGCTTTTCAGGCTATAATCAGATTAAAATGGCGCCAGAGGATATGGAGAAGACTACTTTCATAACGCCTTGGGGAACATTTTGCTACAAAGTGATGCCCTTTGGTTTGAAAAATGCTGGGGCAACATATCAGCGTGCGATGACGACTCTTTTTCATGACATGATGCATAAAGAGATCGAAGTTTATGTTGACGATATGATTGCCAAATCCCAGACAGAGGAAGAGCATCTGGTGAATCTGTTGAAGTTGTTTAAAAGACTTAGAAAGTTCAGGCTGAGGCTGAACCCTAATAAATGCACCTTCGGGGTGAGATCGGGTAAACTGCTGGGGTTTATCGTAAGCGAAAGAGGAATAGAGGTCGATCCTGCTAAAATAAAAGCGATTCAAGAAATGCCGACGCCTAAAACAGAGAAAGAGGTGCGCGGGTTTTTAGGGAGATTGAACTACATTGCCCGGTTCATATCTCACCTGACGGCCACGTGTGAACCATTATTCAAGCTGTTAAAGAAAGATCAAGCTGTAACGTGGAACGAGAATTGTCAAAAGGCGTTCGACAAAATAAAGAAGTATCTGCAGGAGCCTCCTATTTTGATACCCCCGGTGGCAGGTAGACCCTTGATAATGTATTTGACGGTTCTTGAGGGAAGCATGGGTTGTGTTCTCGGTCAACACGACGAGACGGGGAGAAAAGAGCATGCGATCTATTACTTGAGTAAGAAATTTACAGACTGTGAATCTCGATACTCAATGCTGGAGAAAACTTGTTGCGCGCTAGCCTGGGCCGCCAAGCGTTTGAGGCAGTACATGCTGAATCATACAACCATGCTCATCTCAAAGATGGATCCAATCAAATATATATTCGAAAAGCAGGCGTTGTCAGGTAGAATTGCCCGGTGGCAGATGGTCTTGACTGAATATGATATTCAATACGTCTCGCAAAAGGCGATAAAAGGGAGTGTGCTGTCTGAGTATCTGGCGGAGCAGCCTATTGAAGAGTACCAATCAATGAGATTTGATTTTCCTGACGAGGATATCATGTATCTCAAGATGAAGGATTGTGAAGAGCCGTTACCAGACGAAGGACCAGAGCCGGGGTCCCAGTGGAAGATGATATTTGACGGAGCTGTGAACGCTTACGGTAGCGGAATAGGGGCAATTATCACCACGCCGCACGGGTCGCACATCCCGTTTACTGCCCGATTGACCTTTGCCGTTACCAACAATGAGGCCGAATACGAAGCTTGTATAATGGGGCTTGAAGAAGCCATTGATTTGCGAATCAAACATCTAGACGTATACGGAGACTCAGCTCTGGTGGTGAATCAGATTAAAGGAGAATGGGAGACACGGCAGCCCAATTTGATACGTTATATGAATTATGCAAGGAGATTGTTGCCTTTCTTCGACAAAGTTGAATTGCATCACGTGCCGCGGGCAGAAAATCAAATGGCTGACGCCCTTGCCACTTTGTCTTCCATGTACAAAGTCAACTTCTGGAACGAAGCTCCCCAAATCACTATCTCTCGGTTGGACAGGCCAGCTTATGTATTTGCTATTGATGAAGCGTCTGATGACAAACCGTGGTATTTTGATATCCTTAATTTCCTGAAGAACAAAGAGTATCCAGCTGGGGCATCCAGTCAAGATCAGAAGACTCTCAGGAGATTAGCGGGCAATTTCTATTTGAACCCGGATGGCGTCTTATACAGAAGAAACCACGATTTGGTGTTGTTGCGTTGTGTAGACGAAAAAGAGGCAAAGCTTCTCATGGAGGAAATTCACGAAGGTGCATTTGGTACGCACGCTGGTGGACATGCTATGACGAGAAAGCTGCTGAGGGCAGGTTACTTTTGGCTGACGATGGAAACTGATTGTTTCAAGTTCGCAAGGAAGTGCCACAAGTGCCAAATTTATGCTGACAAGATACACGTGCCTCCAAGCCCTTTAAATGTGATGTCATCTCCATGGCCATTCTCGATGTGGGGAATCGATATGATTGGAAAGATTGAGCCGACGGCTTCTAACGGGCATCGGTTCATCCTCGTAGCAATCGATTATTTCACCAAGTGGGTGGAAGCGGCGTCTTACGCAAATGTAACGAAGCAAGTGGTGGCTAGGTTCATCAAGAGAGATATCATTTGCCGATATGGGATCCCCGAGCGGATAATCACGGATAATGGTTCAAATCTGAACAACAAAATGATGAAGGAGCTCTGTCAGAATTTCAAGATCGAACATCACAACTCCTCCCCTTACCGACCCAAGATGAATGGCGCTGTCGAAGCGGCCAACAAGAATATCAAGAAGATTGTCCAGAAAATGGTGGTGACTTATAAGGATTGGCACGAAATGCTACCTTTCGCTTTGCACGGTTATCGTACGACGGTACGCACATCAACCGGGGCAACTCCGTTCTCGTTGGTATACGGAATGGAAGCGGTACTACCATTAGAAGTTGAGATCCCTTCTCTGAGGGTATTGCGAGACGTTCAGCTGGACGAGGCAGAATGGGTAACGAATAGATTGAATCAACTGAGTTTGATGGATGAGAAGAGGCTAGCTTCTCTGGCATACGGTCGTTTGTACCAAAGACGAATGAAGAAAGCATACGACAAGAAGATACTTCCGCGAAGCTTTCAGACGGGCGACCTTGTGCTGAAAAGGATTCTCCCGCCGCAAGCAGATCACAGGGGCAAGTGGACCCCCAACTACGAAGGGCCATACGTTGTCAGTAAGGTCTTTTCAGGAGGAGCGTTGTTGTTGTCCACCATGGATGGGGAAGACTTTGCGTCACCTGTGAATTCGGACGCAGTTAAAAAATACTTTGCTTAAAATAGACCCGCTGGACAGAAAAAAGAGAGTCCAGGCAAAAATGGGGCATCCTGGCGAACCAAAAACAGAATAAAAAGGTTCGGGCAAAAATTAGGGATAAAATTGAAAAAATGTACACCCGCGAAGTTGAAAACCTACACTGGGCGGCTTCGGCAAAAAAGGGTATCCCGGTGAACTGAAAACCCGTAAAGGGCGGTTCACGCAAAAGTTAGGGATGTGAAAAGCAAATGACTGCGGTCCGAATTTGATATCGCAATGAGCATCAATGCGGGAGAATACGTTTGAGGAGTCAGTTATCGGATACAACCTCTTCAGAAGTGGGGATACCGGGAAAAGTATAAGAGTCGGGCGAGTCATGGGAGGATCAGTTCGTGGTGGTCATCTGCATCCAGTTGCCGACATGTGTACAAAATTTAATTTGTCAAAATATTCATGCTTCTTGTGCATACTTATGTATTTGCTTTGCGTAGCTTCCTCTTTTCAGGAGTTACATCCCGTGTACAAAAACTCCGCCCATTCAGGGGCCCAATCAATGAAAATGTGTTATTCAGTACTTGATGCCTGTTCTTTACTGTTTTGCGCATGATAAAACGCCTAAGTTTGATGAAACTAACATGAGTGTAACATCATTGGCCCTTGCCAACAATTGTTAAAGCTTTGAATTAACTGGGTGTAACGTCACTAACCTGGATTGACTTGATTGCATAGGCTTGTCGTGTCTTGTTTGTGTTGTTGCAGGTTTCATAATCACACGAGGAGGATAATCAAAAGATTGTGTTAACGAATGACTCAGTCCCCGCGCAGGTCACGCATGTTCTTCCTGAAGAAGGATAGAATTCCCCAGCTAGCCGTAACTAATCCAAAGGACGTGCTCCAGAAAAGTTATGCGTCCTCAGCAGAGTTTGGCGATTCTAAGATCGTAAAGCTGTATTCAGACAGGTTCATCTTTCCCCGCAGGGTCATGCACTCTCCCCCAGCGGAGTCAGTTAATTTTCCCCAAGAGAATCCAGCCATCCCCAGAGGAATTCTCTTTGCAAGTGTTTTCATTCCTTCCAGTGGAATTCGAAGATTATGACTCTCCCAAGCAGAGTTGATGGCGGTTCCTGTCATTTATTTTGTCAGAGATACTGGTGATATCGGTTCAAGTTCCAGCAGAAAGTCCGATCGTACTGTGCACGTCTGCTATTCCCCAACAGAGTTATATTCCCCAGCAGGGGGTTACCTCAACAAGGTGTTTGGTTTGAGTTCCCAATTTCCCAGCAGGGGTTGATATTACCTTTCCAGCATTCATTTTGCTGGAATAATTCTGTAGCATCTGGCTATTCCCCGCGAAGTCGGCATTATCCCTCCAGCATTTATTTTGCTGAAGCAGTTTCTGTACTCTAATAGTTCAGGTAAAGAGAGCTCTTGCTCAAATGAACAACCAAGCGTTCAAGATCTCGGCAGGAGATATTCAATGATAATGTCAGTTTCGGCAGTATTCCCCACAAAGTCTGCAGGATAAGTTTCTCTTTGTCCCCAAGCAGAGTTACTTATATCCCCACCAGAGTTGTGTTGAAGTTTCTCTAGTCCGATCAGCGGATTGTTTCCTGCAAAGTTGTTGTTACGTCAAAAAGGTTTCCGTGAATCAGAATTTCAGAGGCCACCGCCGGTTATCAGAACAGGCGTCCGATAGTGGGTTTTCAGACATCCCCAGTAGAGTCCGTCTCAAAGTCGCTGTCACGTCAGTGCTAAGAAGTTTGTGGGTGAGGATCATTGAAGAACCAAGTCCTGATGTGGACAATTTATTCCCATATTGACGGGATTTCTTCAGAAGTGGGCGTCCTAACGTGGACAGGTTTGTTTTACCGGATTGGTAAGGTGTGTTAGTCCTGACGTGGATAGATTCGGTTTCTCGAAATTTGGGGAAGGGGAGGTCATGACGTTGACAAAAGTGATTACTCTTTATGCTGGTGCCCTGACGTGGACAAGTTATTTCCCCCGTGGGTCGAGGGTGTAAGTCCTTACGTGGACAAGTCTTATTTCCTCCGCGGGTCGAAGACGCCTGAGTCCTAACGTGGACAAATCGAGACAAGATCAGTGTCCTGACGTGGACAAATCAAAGAAATTATTATCCCTAACGTGAAGAAGCGGGTCCTGACGTGGACGATGTAGTCCTTACGCGGACATATCAACAGAAGTGATTCCTAACGTGGAAAGATGGAGATTCCTTACGCGGAAAAGATGTAGTCCTTACGCGGACATATCAGAATAGGTTTCCTTACGTGGAAAGAGATGATTCCTTACGTGGAAAAAGATAGTTTCCTTACGTGGAAAAATGAGTCCTGACGCGGACAAATCGAGAAAGAGTTGGTATTCCTTACGTGGAAAGATCAGAGTCCTTACGTGGGCGTATCAAGAGCTTTCCTTACGTGGAAGAAAAATGGTTTCCTTACGTGGAAAGACGAGTTTATTCCTTACGTGGAAAGATTGAGTCCTCTCGCGGACATATCAAAGCTGATTCCTGACGTGGAAGAAGATTATTCCTGACGTGGAAGAAATTGAGGTCCTTACGTGGACAGATTCGAGAAGAGTGGAGTCCTGACGTGGACAGGTGCAGAACCAAAAGTTGTATTCCTTACGTGGAAAGAATGGAGTCCTGACGCGGACATGTCAAGTGGTATTGGAGCCCTTACGTGGACAGAGTGATATAGTTCTCCTTACGCGGAAAGAAGATTGCTTCCTGACGTGGAAAGATGAAAGGGTTAGTCCTGACGTGGACAGATACAGAGTTTTGATTCCTAACATGGACAGGTGTTACTCCTAACGTGGAAGAGTGTTATTCCTAACGTGGACGGTTCAGTTTATGGAAATGCAGACGAATTATCCCCAGCGGAGTTGCCGAGATTTTTATGGGTTGACAGCAAGTGGAGTCCTAACGTGGACAGGTTTAGTTGAGATTTCTTCGTATTGATGACGGACAGAGTCCTAATGTGGACAAGCAAGCAATCTGTTATGACAGAATCCTCTTCAGAACGATGAAGACAATCCCCAGCACGGTCGCACGAGATTAGTGGGTTATTGTAACAATTAAATTCAGCTGATGAATGTTGTTCCCCAAGCAGGAGCGCAGTTTATTTCTGCGGTTGGCAAATTTCTGGTTTCACTAGTATTCAACCGTCTCGTACCGCGAATGTCTGAAGGCTCCGGGCTCTTCATCCAATCGGGTCCAAGTCGCTTGAATAGGGGCAGCTGTTGCACCCTAAAATTTGCCCAACCTTATTCACTTGGTTCATGTTTTAATATCATTAGCATTTGCATATAGAGTCATGTACATAGACTAACCATCTGCATAGCATAAGCATAGCAAGTCATTCAACAGGGGACCAATCATTATTTTCATCTCTAGAGGCCTAGCAAGAGGTTATTATCCTAATTCCATCTCATTCAAGTCATCAGGAAAGAATTTGAAAGCAAAGAGTTCAGCAGATCAAGCCTTGAGTCCATCTCCTAGCTGAGGGTATCTGAGGATCAACAAGAGGGTTGTGAGCTTTGAGTTGAAGGCATGGAGGGTATCTAGACATTATGAGAGACTTAGAAAGTCATTTGGAGAAGGAGACAAGTCATTGAGGAGAGCACAAGAGCTACAGTTGAAGACAGTCAATTAGGGTTTCATTTGGGTCAACCCTAGGTCAACCCTAGGTCAATTGACTGATTTAAAAAGGCATTCAAGTCTATTGGAGAGATGTGGGGTTCATAATTTGACATGGAGAATAAAGATATGGTGATATGACAAGGAGAAGTCAAGAGAAATCAAGGAGAAGAGGAGTTACTAAATTAGGGTTTCTCTGTAAAATCCCCTAGTTTAGGTCAAATTTCCAAGCAAGATAAGTCAAAATGCTAACTTCAAATGGCTTCTTGGCCAACATGAAACTTGTAGAGGATCTCAAGACCTTTAATTTGAGTGGTGGAAGACATCAAGGAGATTTATAGAACTCAAGTTATGGTCCTTGCAAGTTACAGGTCATCTGAGGTATCTGAATTTTTGTCTGTGAAAGTGACTTGACTTCCAAGCTAGTTTTGCCCCTCAAGGAGATTTCAAATGAATTCTTGGTCAACATAAGAATTGTTCCTCATTGTCTTAGCTTTCTAGAATGGTATAGCATGCCTTCATATGATGTGGAGAACTCAACTTATGGTCTTGGCAAGCAAAGGGTATTTTGGGCATTTGTGAATTACAGGTCATTTTAACCTATGTCCAAAACTCATACAAGGAGGCCTCAAATGGAAAAACTTACAACATCAAACTTGCTCCAAATGGGATTTTAAGTCTAGAAAGAAGGTCACAAATTATTGGAGAAGCTCATAGCATGGAGTTGCATAATTGGTCAAAATATGAACTAAAAAGGCTTATAAAGTGAATAAATTCAAGATGGAAAATGGTTTGGGAGATTTACAAGTCCAAATGGAGACTTCCAATATATGATTTTGAATGGAAAAACAATTCTAAGAACAATGGTTCAAACACTTTTTTGAGTTTAGAAGGGAAAAAAGAAGTTATCTTTGGTTACTTGTAATTGAAGAAACATAACCAAAATGGATCAAAGTTGGAAAACAAGGGAATGTGCAAGATGGATCTAGAATGTACCATTGGGGTCTATATATTCATGAAATGAGAATTTGGCAAGGGTTGGCTTCATTTGCACCAAGAATTCCACAAAATTTTTCATTCTTTTACATTGAAGTTTCATTCCAAATCTCACAAATTCTTCATCAATTCTCATCCACTTCAATTCAATCTTGTTACATCATCATCATAGATCATAATTGAAGCAAAGACTTGGTGATTAGGATCCATTTTCGTGCACCATATTCAAGAACATCAAAACTACAAATTCCATTGGATAGCATATTTCAAGCAAGGAATCATCACAACATTGCATACAGAATTGAGTACTGAGTTTGTGGATCAAGATCCAAGTCTCAAAAGCTGCAGATCCTCAATCTTCCATAGCTGTTTTCAAGCTTGTGCACCAGGTATGTTTTTATTCGATTTGCTTGATTCAGTTAGTTAGGCATGAGTTTGTTAGTTTAGACATGATCTAGGTGGTTAGGAGATTAGTTTAGATGAATTTGGAGAGGTTTGGTGATGTTAGTTAGCAGGTGCCATAAACTGTTAGGGTGAAGAACTCTTAGGTTAGCGCATTAGAATGTTAACTCGATAGTGTAGATTAATCACCATTATGCATAGATCAGGTTAAGGTAAGTTTGAGAGAGAATTGTGATGGTTCATATCAGTGTAATTTCATGGTGGCCAGAGTTTGATTCAATCGGGTTTGTTGTTGTGGTGAGTTTCAAGGTAAACTGATGCTACAGGATTGTAGAGGGAGAGATGTAGCATGATTTTCATGTTCACATCGTGGAGATTGGTTGCCTGTAGAGTGAGAACAGTTGGGTGGAATGTTGCTCGTGCATGAGCTTTCATGGCATCCAAACCCTAATTCTCAGAACCAAGGAAGAAGACACAATCGTGTCCGTTCATCTCATGGTAGACCTTTGACTTAGAAGGAGATCCTAGGGCCAGCATTTAATCTGATTATTGGAGGGAATTTGAGTTGAGGCCAAAACGCGCCGTTTCATTAATTGAAACGGGCGGGCCTGAGTTGAGATGTGTTAATCCCACCCCCCATGTGAGCCCAATTCCAATTTCTAACGTGATTTCGCTGCTATTTTCACCCCTGCGTGGTTTTTTTTTTCTTTTCAATAATTCTGAATGAATTCTGGGCCTAGTGTAAGCGCTATCTGCACCCCCATTGTTGGCCCATCATGGATAATCAACTGGAGCGAATTGATATTCTAACCCCCCTCCCTCATTTTAATTCAATTTTATTTTCTTAATTCCATTTTAATTTTTACCAATTTCATAAATTCATAACTAATTCATAAAAAATGCATTTTAAGCCATTCTTTTTACCATATTTTCTTTAGGATGTGTAGAATATTGTAGGAAAATAAAATTGCATTTTTATTCTTATTTCATATTTTTTTCATATTTTCTAAATAAATGTCATATTAAATAGATTCATTTCATGCATCATTTTAATAATTTTTGTTCTATCACATGCTTTAATATTTTTTGGTCATTCTTTTTATATTGTTTAGATTAGATATTAAGCTTGTAGAAATATTTTAGTTCCCATTTTTAGAAGTTAATTTTAGGTGATTAATAAATGCTTGAATATCATGAACAAAACTAGGGTTTTAGGTGACAACTTAAGAAGTTTGATTTCATTTCCCTTAGGACTTAGGATTTAATTAGATTGGTTATGGGACTATAGGGGCTATGGGTAGCTATTAGATCCCTTAGAAAAAAGTTAGGATTCCCCTACTGCTATTAATACTGTCTGTATATCTGATTGTCTGGTGTGGTGTGCCCTCTGGGGATTGTTGCTTGTTTGTTTGGGTATTGGGTTTGTCTGGGGCCCTGGGGAAGTTGAAGATTTGTGAAGACGAAGACCATTGGAGATCCAGAGATTGAAGATCAACTGTCAGAGTTGAGGAGGAGTTTTTTTTTGCTAGCAGCTGCTGAGGAGGCTAGGGTTTAGGAGCTAGGCAGAGCTCTAGACTAGAAAGATTGTTTCTCAAACATGGACTGCCTTGTCTGCATCCATCCTTCTCTGTGATTCAGAGTCTCTCTAAGACACTCACCCCCTTCCCTTGGAAGGCTTGGTGATAGTGTCTATGAGATAGAACTCTTGAGAGAAAATGTCTCTTGTGTTAGAAGCAGTTTGTTCACCACCTTTGGTAGTCAACTGATTGCTTAACACCCAATTCACTCTTGTGACTGATCCCTCATCCTGGAGGTTTGAGCTTGAAGAAAAGCCATTGCAGATAGAAGACTGATGATCAAAGCCCTTGCCTGAAGGCCATGAAGATGGAGATTGATGCTTGTTGAAGCCTGTAGATGAATGGAGATTACTTGAAGCTATATGTTGAGTCAGAGCTGCTGAAGCTGTTTATTTTTGCTGTATTTCATTTGCTGGTGTATTGATTGGTTTTCTGAACTGTATTGTTTGCTGTTTACCCTGTTGGGTTGGAAGTGAAGCCTGTTCACTTTTGCCTATTGTTTTCTAGGTTCGAGGTTGAGTGGGACTCCCTTGCCTCGCTTGTACTGTTGCATCCATGCATTTTACTGTTTTACTGTATATATCTGATATTGTTTCTGTTTCTGCCTATCCCTTAGGATCTCTGTTTCTCTCTGCGCAAGAGAGGAGCATGATAGACACTAGGTTTTAACCCATGCATGATAACATTAGGATAGTTTGTTTCCCTTCGCAACCGTAGGTTAGAGTTCTGTCTCTTCTCTCTCAAAATAAACAGAAAAACACATAAAGATTTCAAACACAATAAAAGACACTTCTTCCGTAAAAGAATGTAAACTCATCAAAACGTCATTTTTGTCCGCCGGGACTGTTAATCAAGAAAACCTTTTTCAGAAGGAATAAAATCAATCAAGGACAAGCTTGTGTCGTACGTGGCCCGAACTACGTTTGCTCTGATCTTCCATGCTGTGTGGAAGTACGTAGGCATAGGATGCGATATCCTAGCGAGCAACCTTCCCCTCCTTTCCCGTAGGTAGGCGAACTACGTTGACTCTGATTTCTCGTTCCAGACGGGAATACGTAGGCATAAAGTGCGATACTTTGCCGAGTCATTTTTATTTTCATTTTATTTTCTTTTTAACCCCAGACCTTTAGCGTAGATAGAATAACAATCCATACCCGAAAACAAGCGTGGATCCCGTCGAGTACGACGGACGTGAGGGGTGCTAATACCTTCCCCTTGCGTAACCGACTCCCGAATCCAGGTTTTGGTTGCGACGACCATACCTTTCCCGTGTTGTGCGAGGTTTACTCTGAGCGTTTCCTTTCCCTCCCGTGGGATAAATAACGCACGGTGGCGACTCTTCTGTTCAGCCGGCGCCGATTTTCGCAGTAGCGACACCATCCACCCGTAGTTAGCCGAACTACGTCGACTCTGATTTTCTCTGATGAGAATACGTAGGCCCAAAGCGCGATGCTTTGTCGAGTCCTTTTCCTTTCTTTTTAGATTAGTTTTGTTTTAAACCAGCCTTGATAGGTAGATTAGATTAACAATCCGTCCAGACAACAAACAAGCGTGGATCCCATCGAGTACGATGGACGTGAGGGGTGCTAATACCTTCCCCTTGCGTAACCGACTCCCGAACCCTAAGATTTGGTTGCAATGACCGGTCTTGTCCCGTTTTCGCGAGGTTTATCTTGTTTGTTTCCTTTCCCGCTCGAGGGATAAATAACGAAAGGTGGCGACTCTTGTTGTGCCGGCACCCGATTTTCGCAGTAGCGACAGCTGGCGACTCTGCTGGGGACTCCAACGGTTCCCAGTCGCTGAGGACTGCGATAGTTCCTTATGCATAGGGATCCAACGTCCCTTAAGAGAGTCAATCCTAGCGCTTGTTTGCCCGTCTGGGGTTTTGTATGGATTTACAATTTTATTCCTTTATTTTCCCGCATTTATTTTTCAGCATTGTATTATCATTATTATTGCTGTGTTGTGGGGAGGGGATCTATGATTGAGAGGTAAGCCGGACCTGGGCTTGAGTGCACCTAGATTTAGAGTGGAAATTAGTGGGCGCGTGCGTGCTTTGCATGTACTAGTGTCCCGCGAAATCCGCGCTCAGACGAGGTTCTTCTGGTTGGCTTCTTGTTCCACCCTTTGGGTGGAGTGGGTTGTTGGTTAGTTGGATTGTCGACTCCGGGGACCGTTCATTTGGAAGTTGGCTAAGTGAGGCCTCTTCAGGATTGATGATGCCACACCTTCTGGGTATCGTATCATCGGTATTGAAAGTCTGTGACGCCAACGACCGCATAGGATGCCGTACCTTGCTATCCGTTGATAGGATACCTACCTGTGAGAGGGATGGGAATATGCAGGTAACTCGACCTTCAGACTACCGGTTTTTCTGGATTCAGATTCTGTGGTATTTGAAAACGGTGTTACTAGGTCTGTTGACGGCCAGATTGGAGCATTATTTTAGTCTGTGAAGACCTAGTTTGAGCAGTTTTGTGGGGTTGTTTGAGGCAAATGTTGAAGATTCAGCTCTTGATCCCTGTCACATAGTTGCATCATTTGCATAGTGCATTATTAGCATAACCATTATCATTGCATTCCATTAACGTGTGTCTGTGCTGCATGTGCATTGCATACTTCCCCATTCTAGTGCTCCGGACTTCTGATGGCTGATATGGGTAGTTTATGGAAGACAGTTGCGTACAAGTTGCCCACTCCAGATGTGACTTCTTTATTAGGTTTGATTGCTCTTGCTGATGACGAAGTTAGGAGAGGCTTCAGAAAGAGTTATGGGAGGTTATTGAGCTTGGTTTGTAGATCTAGTGCATATGAGTTGGACGGGCTGTATATGCTGATGTAGTTCTACGATCCAGCCCTGATATGCTTCACATTTACAGACTTTATTATGGCCCCTACTATGGAGGAATACGCAGAATTTCTCGAGTTACCAGTGCAGAACAGGGTACCATTCATCCATTTTGACGCTAAACCTAAGCTTGAGGATTTAGCAGTGGCCTTACATATGGACGCTTCTGAGCTATTAGTGACGTCGTGGCATGGAACTTCTGGATTCGCTCTCAAATTTCTGGTTAGCAAGGCACATGAGTATGCCAAGAGTAGATGTTGGGTAGTGTTTAACACTGTGTTGGCTTTGTGCATATATGGGATTGTATTGTTCCCAAATCTTCCAGACTTTGTTGATCTAGATGAACTTCATTTGTTTGCAGCCGGTAATCCAGTGCCTACCCTGATTGGGGACTTCTATCACTCCCTGCATTACAAGAATGAAAACATAAGAGGAAAGAAGGTGCTTTGCTGTGTGCCATTGCTGAAGATGTGGTTTGATAGACACCTACCAAAGAAGGGTCCTTTCGTGGAACTTGCAGATACGGCTGACTGGTCTGAACGTCTGATGAGATTGACTGCTGAAGAGATGTATGGTTTGACAGGAACTTGCTGGGGTCTGAGATCATTTTTAGTTGTGCTGGATATCCGAATGTGCCCTTAATTGGGAGGAAAGGATGTATTAATTACAACCCATCCCTGGTGGTTCGTCAGTTTGGGTACGCATTGAAAAGTCCGCCGAAGAAAGAAGAGGTACAGGAATCTCTGTACTTCACAGGTGATCTAAGCGGAGATTTATTGGCCAAGCTGCAGCATGCTTGGAATCACATTTGCAGAAGAGGGAAACCCTTGCTGGGAAAGAGTGATTGTCATGCTTATCCACCCTACAGGGCTTGGATACAAGAGAGAGCTAAGTAGATTCAGATGCCTTATCCGATTGTGTCACTTCCCGTTCCTATTCCAGTTGAGGAACCCACGACTGTTTCCATTGAAATCTATGAGCAGGTAGTGAAAGAAAAGGAAGCCTTGTTGATGGCTAATGAAGAACTAGAGAGAGAATTGGCTCAGATTCGGAGTGAAAGGAACGAAGTTGTATACTCTCTCCAACAACGTACTGAGATGGTGACCATGTTGAATGCTAAGCTGATTGAAGAGAAGTAAAAGCGTGAACGCCTGGGAAAGGACTTTAAAAGCTCCCATGATATGCTAGAGTCCAAGAAGAAAGCCCTTGATAGAGCCTACCTGGAGATTTCTGATTTCAACAAGACCTGGAATGCTACGCTGACCAATAACAAAGAGAGAGAAGATAAGCTGAAGCTGCGAATCTCCGAGTTAGAAGATCAGTTGAAGGCTAGCGCCAGGAAGGCTGAAACAGAAGCAGTGCGTAGCTTCTCCCTTCAAGCGTCTTTGAACAAAGCTGTCAAGCGCAGGAAAGAGTCTACATCTCAGAAGCGGAAGTTGGATGAGTGCTTTGGAGAAGGTACTTGGGAGGAATCCATTGAAGAACTTCAGGGTATTATCAGACAAAGAGACGTTCTCATCAAAGGGTTGCTTTCCCAGCCGGATCATCCTAAGACTAAGAGATTGTTGAAGGAGCATCGGGCGGGTAGTAGCACTTGATTACTGTGTGTATTGTTGTGTGCTGACCATCACCAGGCTTGTTGGCTGAGGTCATGCTTTTGTTTGTAATGCAGTGATGTTGTAACTTCGCCTTGATAGGCCTATTTTTCAGCAATATATGAGATGTTTCTTCCATGATTGGATCCAAGCTTCATATTCCTGCACTGTCACTAGCAAATTGGCACTAGAATTGGGGGCGATCTCCCTAAAGCACAGACGCACATTGCATTTGCATAAATCATTTTGCATAACAGGTACTCTGGGCTATTCACTAACTCTTACTTTGTGCAGGAGTTCTATTTCAGGATTGATCATAGACTAGCACACCGTTATTCTACTAGAGCCAACAAGCTGAGGATAATGGAACAAGTACAGAATGACGTTCAAGAGCTCAAGGACAGGATGGCACACTTCATGGACATGATGCAAGTGATCGCCAATAGCCAGGATCAGCTGAAGAACCTGGTGCGACCTTTGATTGCGAGGCTGGATGCTGACGGAGCGTTTCATGCTGGCGAGAACACCCAGACCCAGGTGGGTGCGAACGGAGGTGATAATTCCATGCCGGTGACAATTACTCCTACTGGTGTTGTGAATGGGAATACCGGAGTAGGCGCTGGCCTGGCTGGGGTCGCCAATGGTACAACCGGAGTAGCGGTCGTGAATCAAGGAGGCGCTAGTGCCGCCAACGGAAACCACAATGCTAACTTCCAAGGAGGAGGTCCTGCTGGTGTTGGAGCTGGTCCTCAACACTAGACACCTGAACGTCAAGATGACATGCTCTCCCTGGGAGGAGGAGAGGCTGAATTGAACGCTGAAGCTAAACTGAGGTTTAAGGCTTTCGAGGATAAGGTGAAAAGTATTGAAAATGCGAGTTCTATAGGGCTCGATATGGCTGGTATGGGGCTGATTCCTAATCTGAAAATTTCGCAGAAATTTAAAGTGCCTGACTTTGAAAAGTATAAAGGTACGACCTGCCCGAAGATGCATCTGAGGTCGTTCTATCGCAAGATGTCCGCCTACTCTGATGACGAGAAGCTGCTGATGCACTTCTTTCAAGATAGCTTATCTGGACCATCTCTAGAGTGGTATATGGGTTTGGAACCCAGCATTGTTCATAATTGGAAGGAGCTTGCTGAAGCATTCGTCCGTCATTACCAGTATAACAGCGACTTGGCTCCTAATCATATCCATCTGCAGAATTTGTCCCAGAAGAGCGGTGAAGGTTTCAAGGAATACGCACAGAGATGGCATGCGGTGGCTGCTCGGGTTCAACCTCCGATGGTGGAGCGGGAACTTGTGGACCTGTTTGTATCTACTCTTCCTGGAATATACTACGAGAAGCTTGTTGGCGGCATGTCTGGCAGTTTCTCAGATCTCATCATCACGGGCGAGCGTGTTGAAAATGGGATCTAAATTGGGAAGATCCAGGGTGAAGATACCTCCTCAGCCAGAGGTAGGAGGAATCTTGGTAACCGGAAAAGGGAAGGAGAAACTAATTCGGTGGCTAGCTCCCGTGGCAGAGGGAGAGGTCAGAACAGGGGCACCCAGCGTCCTCAAATAGCCAGCATCACCATTCCTGCTGGTCCTTCACAGCAACAGGTGGTTCAGCAGAACCAACAGCGCCAACAAGGCACCCAGAGGTTTCAGAATAGGGGGTTGAATAATCGGCATTTCGATACACCGCCTACAACCTATGCTGATTTGCTTTAGACTTTATTGACTCTCAATCTTGTACAGAAGAGGACCTTGCCTCCCATCACGGGACAGCTACCACCGGGGTATGACGCTAACGCGAGATGTGAATTCCACTCCGGAGGAGTTGGTCATAATATAGAAGATTGTAAAGCTTTCAAGCATAAGGTTCAGGACCTGCTTGATACCAAGTTGATTAACTTCTCGAATGAAATTCCTAACGTTCTGGAGAATCATATGCCAACTCATGGGCAACCTCGTGTCAACGCCATCATCGAAGCGGAAGATGATTTGGAGGTGGTAAGCAAGGTGAGTGATCTGAAGACGCCACTGAGCTTTGTCAAGGCCGAGCTGGGTAAGAGGGGGATCTTTCCAGGATGTGGATAGTACTGTGTGGGATGTGCGGAGAAGTCAGATGGCTGTGAGCAGTTGTCAGAAGGGATCTAGAGTTTGATCGATGAAGGTTTGTTACAATTCAGCCGAGCAGTTGATACTAAGGTTGGAGAAGTACTGCTGAAGCAGGAAGATGAAGTGGCAACCATCAATATCCCTTACAAGACAATTACCATCACAGGCCGGAGGTCTCCTACCATTACAATCACCAAAGCTGGTCCAATACCATATGAGAGCTCGAAGGCTGTTCCGTGGCAATATGGGGTGGAAGCCTATTGCAATGGGAAGAAGTTGGATCTGGGAACCCCTGCATCTTCGGTAGATAATGTTGTGGGTACTGGTGGCATAACCCGAAGTGGACGAGTGTTTGCTGCGCCTGAGCCAGTGGCTGATAATACTGAGAAGGCTGATAAAGGAAAGAGCAAAGTAGTTGAAGAAACCTCGTGGGAGGTAGAGAAGGAATTGCTTGTCAAAGATGCTGAGGAGCTCATGCGGTTGATCAAAAAAAGTGACTACAAGATTATTGATCATCTTCAGCAGACACCGTCAAAGATATCCATCCTGGATTTGCTTCTCAGTTCAGAAGCGCATCGTAATGTGCTCCTGAAAGTGCTGAATGCTGCATATGTTCCCCAGGAAATATCGGTGAACCAGCTTGAAGGCGTGGTCTCACATGTGAATGCTGGGAACAGATTGGGATTCACTGATATGGATCTGACTCCCAAGTGTCGTGATCACAACAACGCTCTCCACATTTCTATAGACTGCAGAGGGATGACGATGTCTCATGTGCTGGTTGATACTGGATCTTCTTTGAATGTCCTCCCGAAGAAGGCGCTGATGAGGTTGAATATCAAAGGGATTCGGTGTACCCCCAGTGATCTGGTGGTCAAAGCTTTTGATGGTACTCGCCGGTCGGTGTTCGGTGAGATTACATTGCCCATTCAGGTAGGGCCGGAAGTCTTCGATGCAGTTTTCTACATCATGGATATCATGCCAGCCTACAGTTGTTTGTTAGGTCGCCCGTGGATTCATTCAGCAGGAGCAGTGACCTCCACTCTCCATCAAAAGTTGAAGTATGCTGTCGGAGGCAGTATCGTGACGGTGTACGGAGAAGAAGACATAATGGTGAGCCATTTGTCATCTTTCAAATACATTGAAGTGGATGGTGAGATCCACGAAACCCTGTGTCAGGCCTTTGAAACTGTAAAGGTGAAAGATGAGTCTTCCACCGCAACGCCTACACCAGTATTGGCTTTGTCATCATTTAAGGAAGCGCAAGCCATGGTTCAGTGTGGTTCAGCTCCAGGATGGGGTCGTGTGTTGGATATTCCCCACCAGCAAGGCAAGTTTGGATTGGGCTATTCTCCGGGTGCTTCATCATCTCAGAATTCGCAGCGTCGGCGAGGACCTGTAGTGTTCACTAAGGGAGGAGTGGTATTTGAAAGTATTAACGCTTTGTCTGAAGACGAAGGCGATAGCGCCTGCGAATTTGACGCATGGATCCGGCCAAGCATTCCAGGACAGTGCCTCAACAACTGGTCCAGTCGGGAAATCATACAAGTGACGAGTCCAGAGTAATGCTTTACTTTTTCAGTCATTGTACAACCCTATGTCTTACCCGGGGCATAGTGGTTTATGGTTAGGGCCTTACTTGCTTATGAACATGTATTTTGTTAAATAAATCACAAGGCGTTTTTGCATTCAAAACTTTGTATTCCCTGTTATTCATGTTTTTGTTTTTCCCTTTTTCTTATTTTTGAAAACTGAAAAACATTAAAACGACAATGTTAGGTTAAGAGCTAACTATGTGCATCTTTTAAGCATGTGACCATGTTTATTGCAGGACTCTTATTACAGATGACACCTCGTAACTCCCTATGACTCTCTTCGATTTCGATCACCCGGTTTATCAAGATGAAGAAGAGATTGGTGAAGATGACGAAGATCTACCAGAAGAGTTGGTTCGCCTGTTGAAACAGGAAGAGAAGGTCATTCTGCCTAATGAAGAAGCGATTGAGATCGTTAATCTGGGTTCGGAGGAACTCGTCCGGAATGTCCGAGTAGGAGCCGCATTGCAAGATGACGTCAAGCGAAGATTGGTTGATATGCTCAGGGAGTACAGTGATATCTTTGCTTGGTCATACGAGGATATGCCAGGGTTGGACACCGATATTGTGGTTCATCACTTGCCTCTAAGAGAAGATTGTCCTCCTGTCAAGCAGAAGCTTAGAAGGACAAGACCAGATATGGCCGTCAAGATAAAAGAAGAGGTCCAGAAGCAATTGGACGCTGGATTTGTGGCCGTGGCCAGTTACCCTCCGTGGGTCGCAAACATCGTGCCTGTACCAAAGAAGGATGGTAAGGTACGGATGTGTGTAGATTACCAGGATCTGAATAGGGCAAGCCCTAAGGACGATTTCCCGTTACCTCATATTGACGTGTTGGTGGATAACACGGCTCAATTCTCAGTATTTTCGTTCATGGATGGTTTCTCCGGTTACAACCAGATCAAGATGGCGCCGGAGGACATGGAGAAAACTACTTTTATTACACCATGGGGTACATTTTGCTATAAGGTCATGCCCTTCGATCTGAAGAACGCAGGGGCAACTTACCAACGAGCGATGGTAACGTTGTTTCACGACATGATCCACCACGAGATTGAAGTCTACGTGGACGATATGATAGCAAAATCTCAAACGGAGGAGGGACACCTGGTCAATCTGCAGAAGCTTTTCGATAGGTTGAGGAAATTCAAGCTGAGGCTGAATCCGAATAAGTGCACTTTCGGGGTGCGATCCGGTAAGTTACTGGGGTTCATTGTAAGTGAGAAAGGCATCGAGGTTGATCCTGCCAAAATAAAAGCGATTCAAGACATGCCAGCGCCGCATACTGAAAAAGAAGTGTGTGGTTTCCTGGGGAGAATAAACTACATTGCAAGGTTTATTTCTCAACTCACGGCCACATGTGAACCGATGTTCAAGCTGTTAAAGAAAGACCAAGCGGTGGTATGGAACGAAGATTGCTAGAGGGCTTTCGATAAAATAAAGAAATACTTGCAGGAACCTCCTATTCTGATTCCCCCAGTTGCCGGACGACCTTTGATAATGTACTTGACAGTGCTCGAGAATAGTATGGGTTGCGTACTCGGTCAACACGACGAGACAGGCAGAAAGGAACATGCCATATATTACCTGAGTAAGAAATTCACTGATTGTGAATCCCGATACTCGATGCTGGAGAAGACGTGTTGCGCATTGGCATGGGCTGCCAAGCGTCTCCGCCAGTATATGTTGAATCACACAACCCTGATGATCTCGAAAATGGATCCAATAAAGTATGTCTTTGAGAAGCAAGCTCTTTCCGGACGGATTGCCAGGTGGCAAATGGTTTTGGCAGAGTATGATATTCAATACGTGTCCCAGAAAGCAATCAAGGGGAGTGTGTTGTCTGAACATCTCGCTGAGTTGCCTATCGAAGACTACCAGCCTATGAAGTTTGAATTCCCTGATGAGGATGTGATGTTCCTTAAGATGAAGGATCGCGAAGAACCTTTGCCCGATGAGGGGCCGAAGTTGGGTTCCCAATGGAAGTTGATTTTTGATGGTGCGGTTAACTCGTACGGTAGTGGAATTGGGGCAATTATTACAACTCCCCATGGGTCGCATATCCCATTTATCGCCAGGTTGACATTCCCGTGCACCAACAACGAGGCTGAATACGAAGCTTGTATAATGGGGTTGGAAGAAGCCATTGATCTGAGGATCAAGAATCTTGATGTGTATGGCGATTCAGCGCTCGTTGTGAATCAAATCAAAGGAGAGTGGGAAACTCGACAACCGAACTTGATTCCGTATATGAACTACGCCAGAAGGTTGTTACCGTTCTTTGATCGTGTAGAGCTCCACCATGTGCCGAGGGCTGAAAATCAGATGGCTGATGCCTTAGCTACCTTATCCTCGATGTATAAGGTCAATTTTTGGAATGAAGCTCCAAAGATTGTGATTTCTCGCCTTGATAGGCCTGCACACATTTTTGCCGTTGAGATGGCGCCTGATGGAAAACCGTGGTTCTACGACATCCAGAATTTCCTTATGAATAAGGAGTATCCGGTGGGTTCGTCAACCCAGGATAAGAAGACTCTGAGGAGGCTTTCTGGAAACTTTTATCTCAACCCTGATGGTGTTTTGTATAAGCGGAATTATGACCTCGTGCTACTGAGATGTGTAGATGAAAAAGAAGTTGGCTTCCTGATGGAAGAAGTTCATGAAGGTACATTCGGTACACACGTCGGAGGGCATGCAATGACGAGAAAGATCCTGAGGGCAGGATATTATTGGCTGACCATGGAGTCGGACTGTTACAAGTTCGCGAAGAAGTGTCACAAATGCCAAGTTTATGCTGATAAGATCAACGTGCCGCCGAACCCGTTGAATGTCATGTCTTCCCCGTGGCCGTTCTCCATGTGGGGCATTGATATGATTGGAAAGATTGAGCCTACGGCATCCAACGGACATCGCTTTATTCTGGTTGCCATCGATTACTTTACGAAGTGGGTTGAAGCCGCGTCGTATGCAAATGTCACCAAACAGGTGGTAGCCAGATTTATAAAGAAGGACATCATCTGTCGATATGGTATCCGGAGCGGATTATCACGGACAATGGTTCGAATCTTAATAACAAGATGATGAAGGAGTTGTGTCAGAACTTCAAGATAGAACATCACAATTCATCGCCTTACCGGCCGAAGATGAATGGTGCTGTTGAAGCAGCCAATAAGAATATAAAGAAGATTGTGCAGAAAATGGTTGTTACCTATAAGGACTGGCATGAGATGTTGTCGTTTGCTCTCCACGGTTATCGCACGACAGTGCGCACATCAACCGGGGCAACTCCTTTCTCCTTAGTATACGGAATGGAAGCAGTGTTACCGTTGGAGGTCGAGATTCCTTCTTTGCGAGTTTTGCGCGACGTCAAGCTTGACGAGGCAGAATGGGTAACGGACAGATTGAACCAACTCAGCCTGATGGACGAGAAGAGGTTAGCTTCTATTGCTTATGGTCGGATATACCAAAGCTGAATGAAGAAAGCTTACGATAAGAAGGTGCGCCATCGAAGCTTTCAGACGGGTGATCTCGTCCTAAAGAAGATACTCCCACCGCACTCCGATCACAGGGGCAAGTGGACGCCAAATTATGAGGGGCCATATGTTGTTAGCAAAGTCTTCTCGGGAGGAGCTTTGTTACTATCCACGATGGATGGGGAAGATTTTCCATCTCCAGTGAACGCGGACGCGGTCAAAAAATACTTTGCTTAAAAAAAAATGACCCGCTGGACAGAAAAAGAATATCCAGGAAAAAATTAGGGCATCCCGGCGAACCATGGAAAATGAAAAAGGTTCGGGCAAAAATTAGGGATATGAATGAAAAGAATGTAAACCCGCAAAGTCGAAAACCTGAAGGGGCGACTTTGGCAAAAAAGGGTATCCCGGTGAATCGAAAACCCTAACGGGCGATTCAAACAAAAGTTAGGGATTTAAAAGCAAATGATCGCGTTCCATGTGATTTTCCTTGCTCAGTGATTTGGAAGTACATGAAGGTCGTCTATCCGAATCAATCTCTTCCGAAGATGAATCGTCGGGAAGTTTTGGGAGTCGAGAGAATCATAGGGGTGATCGCTTCATGGTGTTCGTCTACACCACATTGCCAACATTTGTACATATCTGTTGTATATTTGTATTTGTTTGCTTTGCAGCTACCTCATTTCAGGAGCTCGCATCCTTTGTAAAACACTTTGCCTAGTTACAGGCCATTTCATCAATAAACATACTATTCAGTGAACTGATTGTTTACATGTTTATTTCCGCAGTTTTGCTTGCGAAAAGCGCCTGGTGTTTCTGATAAAATACGCGTGCATAAGCTTGTGGGCTTCGGCCAATGACTGTTAAAGCTTTGAATTACCTGAATAATTTCACGAATGATAACCCGATGGTCCCTTTGTGAAGGGTATTGTGTTTGTTTGTTTTTGCAGGATTGATATCCTCCACAGTCACAAAGTGGATCCTTGATAGGATCAGTATGTTTCCCCTCAGAGATCGCCAGAGCAGTTCCTTGATAGGTTCAGCACCTTCCCCAGATGAGTCGCGAAGAAGGTTAGGATTGATATCCTCGGAGGTTGCCAAAGCATGTCCTTGATAGGAATGGCTCTTCCCCCCAGCTGAGTAGCCGAGGATTGATATCCCCAGCAGTGCTGATGCACTAATACTTCCCCACAGTTGCCCCCAGCAAGGGTCGGTCTCCGTGAGACACGTACAAGAGTTATCCTCAGTAGATCGAGATCATTATCCCCAGGCAGAGTGTAGCCCTTTCCCCAGCAGGTGGAAGGCATCCTCCCAGTAGCGGTTGTTTCCGGCAGGTAGACGAATCTCCCCAACCGAGTATAGCCATGATTGGCAAGTGAAGATTTTCCCCAAGCAGATCCTGAAGGACTGCTCTGCAAATTGAAGTTTGTCTCTCCGTAAGCTTGAGAACTTATCGACGTGAGTGTCTGGTAGCCTGAAGGCTATGTTCCCCAGGATAGTCTTTTCTCAGAGAGCCGCTCGTGGCATTTATCCTTTTCTCCCCGCAGGTCCTGAAGGGCTGTTCAGCAAGCTGAAGTTTGTTTCCCCAGTGGAGCAGAGGATAGTATATTGGCCAGCCTGAAGGCTGAATTTTCCCGGAGGAGTCCGTCATCCCCAAAGTTTAAGTCCAGTTGAGATTAGCACAGGTTGCAGTTCCCATGATGGGTAGCTCTTTTCCTCAGCAGAGTGGTTACTCTCCCGAGAGGATGATTCCTCTTTCCAGAA
Organism: Lathyrus sativus; assembly: GCA_963859935.3. Lineage (NCBI taxonomy): Eukaryota > Viridiplantae > Streptophyta > Magnoliopsida > Fabales > Fabaceae > Lathyrus > Lathyrus sativus. The sequence goes on along the minus strand of OZ012739.1, from coordinate 276,750 downwards.
TTTATTTTGCTGGAGCATTGCATTGCATGATTGCATAGCATTATACCCATGCATTTCCCCGGCAGAGGCATGTGAAACATGAGCCAGGTGGTTATCGTTTCGTCAGCAGAAGTACTTGCTCTCCAGAAGTTTACAGGAGACGTTTGAGTGAACTCTCTCGTCTCTCCCTAGCGAAGTCTCTAGGGTCGTTTGGGTGAACCCTTCCTTCCTCCCAATGTATTGCAACCTGATGGTTATAGCAGCACGATATGTTGCTCTGATGGCGATGTCAAATATGAATATTGACTTCAAGAACACCTGAAGGTGTCAGCAGAAAGTTCCTGTGGATTCAGGTTCCCCATTGATGATTCAATGTTTGTCTGAAGACAATATCAAGAGTTCGCAAGTGCGGTTTTTGTTCATGAAGTGATCCGTGTTGGTCTGATGGCCAAATCAGTTGTCCTGATGGTTTCTGATTGCGATCAAGCAAATAGTGGTTTTCTCGACGGATGTCGAGGCCTGAAGGCTATGGCACCACTCAACTAGCGGTTTTTCCCGACTGATGTCGAGGCCTGAAGGCTATGGTATAACCCAACAAGTGTTTCTTCTGACTGAAGTCGAAGATGTTCTCCAGCTGAAGCGGAGTTTGCCTGAAGGCAAAGTATTGAATCCCCAGAGTCATGAATGGCTCAGAATACCATTTCTCTGACTGATGTCACTGATTTCCTTAGCTGATGCGAGGCGCCTGAAGGCGAGGTTATTCCCCAAAGTCATGAGTGACTTAGGATTCATTTTTCGGACTGAAGTTCGAAATATCTCCCTGACTGAAGTCATAGATTTCCTAGCAGCGACGGAATTGCCTGAAGGCAAGTTTCATTCTTTATACTGATGTTGAAGATAGTTCCTGCAGAGTTGCCTGAAGGCAAAGTTTGAAGATTCCTGCAAAGTCATGAGTGACCAAGGATTCTCTTTTCGGACTGAAGGCCGAAGTATTCCTTTGACTGATGTCAAAGTTTCTCCCCAGCAAGACGGAGTTTCCTGAAGGCAAGTTCACAGATTCCCCCGAGTCATGAGTGGCTCAGGATTTTGTTTCTTCAGACTGATGTCGAAGATGTCCCCGGGAAAGTTTCTTGAAGGCAAGTTTACGTATCCTCACAGAGTCATGAGTGGCTCAGAATATCATTCTTCAGACTGATGTCGAAGATTTCCCCAACTGATGCAGGGTGCCTGAAGGCAAGATTGTATATCCCCACCTGAGTCATGAGCGACCCAGGATGCTATGAATTTGATATTGAAGTTCTATGGTGAACTCAGTGTGCAGCAATGTTTGAAGGCATTTGTCTTTTTTTGAGGGTGATCCCCAGATCAGAAAGTGCTCAATCAAATCTTTCATCCCCAGCGGAGTACCGCGGGTATTTATCAGTACAACTATCAGAAGTGGAAGTTTGCCTCTGTGATTGGCAAATTTTCGGGTTTTTGGTATTCAACCGTCTTCCACCGCACTTGTTTGAGAACTCGCCAGGCCCAAGCCGCTTGAATAGGGGCAGCTGTTGCACCCCAAAATTTGCTTAACCTTGTTGAGACTTGGTTCATGGTTTCATTGCATTCATTCATACACTAGCATATGCATTGCATTGAGGTGTGTGCAGGGATCAAAGGATGTGACCATCTCTTGAAAGCTAATGAAGGGTTTGAGAACCTCTTAAATGATGTTATTGAGGTGCATGAGGGTTGATATCCTCCTCAGTTGAAAACAAAGATCCTCAGAGATAGGGTTGGTTGCCAAGTTGAAAGTCTCCTAACTTGAAGGTCATTGAAGCTATCCAGATGATTCTAAAGCTACAAGTGTGATCTTGAGGTCTTGCTAGAGCTCATATGATGTCTTGAGAGCCATCATGAGGCCTAGACAAGTCATTGATTGAAGATTGAAAAGTATTACCATGAGTGGTAGAATTAGGGTTTGACTGGTCAACCCTAAGTCAACAGATGAATTTGAGGAAGGTTGAGACCTATCCCCAATTCCATATGATCTTGGATTGATGCTTTAAGATGCCTAATGTATGATTCCAAGGCTATTTGCTCATGATTGAGAAATTTGAGAAGTTTGAAGACTAGGGTTACTATGCTTGACAGTGTAAAATCCCCTAGTTTGATGCTAACTTCAAGAGAAGATAAAATGAAATGCAAGCCTCATCTCACTTTGGAATGGTCATGAGACTTGTAGAGGATGTTCTTAGCTTTAATTTTAGTGGTGGAAGTCCTTGAGAGGATTTGTAGAACTCAAGTTATAGTCTTTGCAAGTTACAGGTCATCTGAGGACACTGAAATTTGTCTGTGAAAGTTGTCTGTCTTCCAAGCAACTTTTGACCCTCAAGGAAGTTTCAAATGAACTTGGACCAAACATAAGAAATGTTCATCATGATCTCCCCTTCCCAAAAAGGTATGGTATGCCTTCATCTGATTTGTAGAACTCAACTTATAGCTTGTGCAAGTCAGGGGTATTTTGGGAAAGTGGAATTATAGGTCATTCTTAGCATATGCCTAAAACTCATACTTGCAAGCTTCAAATGAATAATTTCCCAACATCAAACTTGCTCAAAATGATGTTTTGAGTCTAGAAAAGTGGTCATGTAAGTTTGGAAATGCTTGGAACTCATATTGATAAAAATGACCTAAAAAAGGCATGATTTAAGTTCATAAAAGTGCCAATTTTGGGAATTCTTCATTACAAGACCAAAATGAATGAAATTATATATGATTTTGAGTAAAAAATACATTTGGAGATGATTGGCATTATTATAATTATGATTTGAGGCCAGCATCTTGGAGCTGTCATGGATTGCTTAGAATACAAGTTACATTTCCAACACATACAAGGGATCAATGCACATGCTTCTAAAGGCTTTTAACACACTCAAAATACCATTTAGGGAGGAATTCAAGGGAGAATGAAGGGCTGTAACAAGGAGAGCTTGGACTGGTTTTTGCATAGCATGAAAAGAGAATCTCATAGCATCAGAAGTTGATAATCTCATTGGATTGTTCCAGAAGTTTCTAGAGCTTTCTAACATGCTCTATATAAGCATTAGAGTCAGTTTGATGCTTTGGGGGGTGAGAAAAGAGAGAGGAGAGAGAGAGTGATATCTTGTTGCTTCCATTGCAGCAAGAACTCAATTTCTGTATTCTGTTGCATTTCAATCTTTTCTTTCTACACAAACACATTCCCTTGATCACCATGAATGTATGCATACTGAATTGAAGATCCATTGATGGAAGATTGAAGGCTTGGCCATTGGAAATTTCAAGAAGCAAGTGGTATTCGAATTCTACACTACAAGCATTCCACATCCAAGATTTTGCAAACAGAACTCATATAATCATCCAAAGATCATTGCTGGAAGAGCACAAGGGCTGAATTGAAGATATACTACCTCTGCCGTAATCAAGAAACCAGGTTTGCAAAATTGCTTCTACACCCTTATTTAAGCATTGTTAGGTTAGATTATTAGGTTAGAACTGTTAGAGACCAATAGGTGATGAGTTCTGGAGGTTTTGAGAGCAACTGATGAAGGTTGGATATGGCACACCATTACTTTGTTAATCAAGAACTCGAGCTACAGTGAGTGTTAATCCATGCTTGATAGCTTAATTTAATCAGTGTGACATAGGGATGATTTTAGTACCAAGAAACTAAAGAATCATGGAGGTTGAAGATTGACCATATATTGAGATGCACCATCGGGTTTTATGATAGAGACCCTTTCAATGAAAACCAAGACTAGGGTCGTGATCATGGAGAAAAGCTGAGCAATTTAGTGTTTTAAATTGTTGGATTTGATGTTGTTATGAGAGAGTACGAGTTGATGGAAGTATGGTGCATGAACTCTGTTTTCATGGAGGGTTACTACAAACCCTAGATGAGAGGAAGAAGATGAACTCGTGTGCGTTGGATGAAGCCTTGACATGTTGACCACGCGCAAATCCAACGGAGGAGATCTAATTTCAAATTGATAGGGAATGCTGAGTGTAAGAGGAAACGCACCGTTTCATTAAACGGTGGTTCCTGGGCCTAGTGAACCAATTGCTCCTTACACCCCACCCACGGCCCATTGTTTGTTTTGAACTAAATATTGTTACTTTTCGCACCAAGTTTTTTTCCTTTTCTTTTTATTTTTCAAGTGATTTTCTGATTGACTTGGGCCTGCGCGCATTTACTAATGGCACCCCCATGTTGGGCCCAAGCGCGTAATACAATAGGCATAACTGCTATTCACACCTGATTCTCATCCCTTTGTTTTTTTTATTTCTTTTAATTTCTTTAAATGTTAGAAAATCCATAATAAATAGGAAATTAGGTATTTTTGAGTGAGAGTTTTTTCTACCATTTTATATTTCTGTCAAGAAAAATATCAAATGATAAAATAGCCATTTTATTGCATTTTAATATTTTTTGCATATTTTCTCTTTTAATGACTTTTTAATAGTTTTAGGTTGGTACATGATTTTGGTGAATTTAGTTTAGATAGATCCCTTTGTATTTTCATCCCATTCTTTTTAGGGTAGTTAGTTTAGGATACTAACTTTCCCATAGAATTTAGTCCATAATTTTTGAGATTAATTTTGAGTAGTTTTGAGTAGTGTACATTAGACTAGTTAAAACTAGGTTAAAATTCAACATAGGTTCATTAGAGTGCATAGAATTTGATTTTCTAGGTTGAATTGGGTTATGGGACCTATAGGGCATTAAGGGTAGATACTTAGGATCCCCTAGATTTTATCTTGGATTTTTGTAGGGTAGTTTACTATTTTTTATGGATTTTGCAAATTGAGCATTGTTTGTGTGGCCTTGAGGGCATTGTGCTTTGTCTGTTTTGATTGTGGTTCCTTCCTTGTGCTTGTGGAGCTTGGGATTGTCTTGAGGAGCATTGATGAAGCATTGTAGATGGTTTGGATATTGAATAAGGAGCATAGAGGAGCTTGAAGTCTTTGCTTTAGGAGTTTTGTTTTACTTTTGTTTTAGGAGATAGGATGTAGGTAGAGCCCTAGTTAGAATAATTTCTTTCTGAAACATGGAGTGTATCATTCACCTCCATTCTTCTCTATGACATAAAGTCCCTCTAGGGTATTCACCTCTCTCCTTTGGAGGGATAAGTGACCTTGCCCTATGAGGTAGAACTTTGAGAGAGCCTTTCCCTTTGATGTTAAGTCCTTAATGGCTTCCCTTGGTGGTCAGTGAGCACTCTAACATCCCTAACTCATCTTGTTAATTGATTCTTTTGGTTTGTTGGAGCATTGGATTATTGAAGACTATTAAAGAGTCCCATTGAAGAGTGTTGAAGAAGAAGATTCCATTGAGGATTTCCTTGAAGATGATTGATTGAGGTTTGTTCAAGATAGAAGCTGAAGCTTTGAAAAGGATGAGTCCTTGAACATTGGAGGTTTGGCTTAGAGATTGAGGCAGAGCTTGAAGGTGTTAGAGTTTCCCTGTGCTTGAAGCTGAAGCTTAGAGCAGGATGTTTGTTTGCATGATCAAGTTGAAGCTTGGAGAAGATGTTGAAGCCTTAAGAGGTGAAGGTTACAAGTTGATACTTGTGTTAGCTACAGTCAAAGCCTTTGAAGAAGCAAGTTGAGACTTGCTGTTGAAGATGAAGCCTGAAGGTGGAGTCTACAATTGAAGATAGCTTGGAGCTGCTGAAGCAGGGTCTCCTGGGTTGCTTTTCTTTTTCTGTATTGTTTGTTTGCTTGAGAGCATTCCCCATAGGCTTGAGTGGAAGCTAGCCTTCCCTTGCCTCACTTGTATTGTGCATAGCATGCATCTTTACTGTTGATGATTTTACTGTTTATCTTACTGTCTGTTTGTTCACCATTGATATGGTTCCCCCTGGGTTCTCACTCTTCCCTGATGGGAAAGCGATGATTAGACTTTTAGGCTGAAGCCTTTGCATGATAATTTCTAGGAGTCCCCAGTTCAACTCAACCTTAGGATGAATCCTTAGTTGCGTTCTCTTCTCATCTACAAACAGCTTAAGATACAGTAATCATGAATGATTTCTTTCGTACGCTACGAGCCTTAAGCTATCTAGGAGACAACTGTTGGAGAGTTTCTTTCCAATAGTTGGGATGTTTAGTATGGTACCCTTTGGGTGACATGCGACGCATTCACTCCTAGGTCATAGTCTTTAGTGCGATTGAAATTGCAAACACAATAAAAAACACTTCTTGCGTAAAAGATTGAAAACAAACATCAAATCATTTTCCCTTTGGGGTCAGCAAATTAATGAAGACCTTTCTGAAGAAAAGAGTGTTGTTAAACTTCAGCGCCACCGCAAACAGGCTTTGTCCCTAACTGTTGGAACTGTTGTTTAACCCTACTCGGGTAAAAACTGTCTGAACAACCCGTGTTCCGTTTTTCCCGAACTATGTTAGCTCTGATTTTCTCTGATGAGAAATACTTAGGCACAAGATGCGACGTTTTGGCGAGCCACTTTCTACCATCCACCCGTAGTTAGCCGAACTACGTCGACTCTGATTTTCTCTGATGAGAATACGTAGGCCCAAAGCGCGATGCTTTGTCGAGTCCTTTTCCTTTCTTTTTAGATTAGTTTTGTTTTAAACCAGCCTTGATAGGTAGATTAGATTAACAATCCGTCCAGACAACAAACAAGCGTGGATCCCATCGAGTACGATGGACGTGAGGGGTGCTAATACCTTCCCATTGCGTAACAGACTCCCGAACCCTAAGATTTGGTTGCGATGACCGATCTTGTCCCGTTTTCGCGAGGTTTATCCTGTTCGTTTCCTTTCCCGCTCGAGGGATAAATAACGAAAGGTGGCGACTCTTGTTGTGCCGGCACCCGATTTTCGCAGTAGCGACAGTTCCATACCACCTTTTGATCTTTTTTCAAAAGCTTGAACATCGGTTCACATGTGGCCGTGAGCTAAGATATAAACCTTGCAATGTATTTTATTCTGCCCAAGAAACCACATACTTCTTTTTCTGTATGCGGCGCTGGCATATCTTGTATCGCTTTAATTTTGGCAGGATTAACTCGATGCCTTTTTCACTTACAACAAACCTCAGTAGCTTGCCGGATCGAACTCTGAAAGTGCACTTATTCGGATTCAGCCTCAGCCTGAATTTCCTTAACCTCTCAAAAAGCTTCTGCAGATTGACCAGGTGTCCCTCCTCCGTTTGGGACTTTTCTATCATATCATCCACGAAGACTTCAATCTCGTGATGAATCATGTCATGAAACAACGTTACCATCGCCCGCTGGTAAGTGGCCCCTGCATTCTTCAGACTGAAAGGCATGACTTTGTAGCAAAATGTACCCCATGGTGTTATAAATGTAGTTTTCTCCATGTCCTTCGGCGCCATCTTGATCTGGTTATAACCGGAGAAACCTTCCATGAATGAAAATACAGAGAACTGAGCCGTATTGTCGACCAATACGTCAATATGGGGTAGCGGGAAATCATCTTTAGGGCTCGCCCTGTTCAAATCCCGATAATCTACGCATATCCGTAGCTTACCATCCTTCTTCTGTACAGGCACGATGTTGGATACCCACGGAGGGTAAGTGGCCACAGCCAAAAATCCGGCGTCCAACTGCTTCTGGACCTCTTCCATGATCTTGACGGCCATGTCTGGTCGTGTCCTTCTAAGCTTCTGCTTAACTGGAGGACAATCTTCTCTCAAAGGCAGGTGATGAACCATAATGTCGGTGTCTAACCCGGGAATATCTTCGTATGACCAAGCAAAGATGTCACTATACTCTCGAAGCATCTCGACCAATCTCTGCTTGACATCGTTCTGCAACGCAGCCCCTACACGGACATTCCTGACCAGTTCCTCAGAACCCAAATTAACGATCTCAACCGCTTTCTCATGAGGCACAATAACCTTCTCTTCCTGTTTCAACAGGCGAACCAACTTTTCCAGAAGGTCTTCGTCTTCATCAATCTCTTCTTCAGCTTGATACACCGGGTGATCGAAGTCGAAGAGAGTCATAAGGAGTTTAATGTCAGTGTCATCTGTGATAAGAGTCCTGCAATAAACATGGTCACATGCCTAAAATGATGCATAGGTTAGCTCAAACCGACGTTGCCATTTTAATGTTTTCAGCTTTTAAAATAAGAAAAAAGGGAAAAACAAAACATGAATAAAATGGATCACCAAATTTTGAATGCAAAAAGGAAAACGCCCTTTGATTTATTTGTCAAAATATACATTCATAAGCAAGCAAGGCCCTGACAATAAACCGTTATGCCTCGGGTAAGACATAAGGTTGTACAATAATTGGAAAAGCAAATCATTACTCTTGGTTTGTCACTTGGATGACCTCCTGGATGGACCAGTTGTTGAGGCTTTGTCCTGGAATGCTCGGCCGAATCCACGAGTCGAGATCGCAATCACTGTCACCGTCGTCTTTAGACACGACGTTGATATTCTCAAATATCACTCCCCCTCTTGTAAACTGTATCATCCCTCTCTGACGCTGCATACTCTAAGACGATGAAGCACCAGGAGCATATCCTAACCCAAACCTGTCCTGTTTATTAGGAATACTCAAAACTTGCCCCCAGCCTGGGGATGAACCGGTCTGAACCAAGGCCTGAGCTTCCTTGAATGATGATAAAGCTAGCACTGGCGCAGGGATTGCCTTAGAAGGTTCATTTTTCACTTCAACAGCCTCGAAATCTTGGCACAAGGTTTAGTGGATCTCGCCATCCACCTCAACATACTTGAAGGACGAAAAATGGCTCACCATTATGTCTTCTTCGCCGCAAACGGTCACGATACTACCCCCAATAGAGTACTTCAGCTTCTGATGTAGGGTAGAGGTTACTGCTCCCGCATAATGGATCCATGGCTGACCTAGCAGACAGCTATAGGCAGGCTGGATTTCCATGATATGAAATATAGCATCAAACGTCTCGGGCCCCACTTGGATGGGCAATGTGATCTCACCAAACACATTCCTTCGTGTTCCGTCAAAAGCTTTTACCACCAGGTCACTGGGGGTGCACACTATCCCCTGTATGTTTAGCTTCATCAGAGCCTTCTTCGGAAGGACATTCAGAGAAGAGCCAGTATCAACCAGCACATGGGACATAACAGTCCCCCGACACTCTATCGAAATATGGAGAGCACTGTTATGGTTACGACCCTTAGGCATCATCTCCCGGTCCGTAAACCCTAAACCATTCCTGGCATTCACATGTGAAACCACGCCTTCAAGCTGGTTCACAGAAATATCTTGAGGAACATACGCTGCATTCAACACCTTCAACAGTGCATTCCGATGAGCCTCAGAACTGAGCAGCAGGTTCAAAATGGAAATCTTAGACGGTGTCTGCTGAAGATGATCAACAATCTTGTAATCACTCTTCTTAATCATCCGCATGAACTCTTCAGCGTCCTTTACAAGAAGGTTCTTCTCTACCTCCCCCGAGGTTTCCTCAACAACCTTACTTTTTCCTTTATCAGCCCGCTCAAGCCTCTCAGTCCTGTCAGGTACAGGTTCAGGCGCTGCAAATATCCTACCACTGCGCGTCATTCCTCCAGTCCCCACTAGATTGTCAACTGACGGCGCAGGTGCATCCAAGTCTATTTTCCGTCCATTGCAGTAAGCTTCAGCCCCGTAGTGCCATGGAACAGTATTCGTGCTTTCATAAGGTATGTGACCAGCTTTAGTAATAGTAATGGTAGGCGTCCTCAGTGTGGCAATTGTAATTGTTCTGTACGGGATGTTGATGGTAGCTACCTCATCTTCCTGCTTCAGGATTACCTCCCCAGCTTCGGTCTCAACTTTCTGGCTGAACTGTAGAATCCCCTCATCTATCAGGCTTTGGATTCCTTCCGACAACTGATCACAGCCGTCTGACGTATTCGCACACTCCATGCAGAATTGTCCACACCCCAGGAAGATTCCTTTCTTTGTCAGCTTAGCCTTGACGAAGCTAAGCGGTGTCTTCAGATCACCCACTTTCTTCATCAATTCCAAGTCCTCCACTTCAGTGATGGTGTTAACCCTAGGACCCCCATGATTCGGCATGGGATTCTCAACATCATTAGGAACCTCGTTCTAAGAGTTGATCGCCTTACTATCAACCAGGTCCTGGACCTTGTGCTTGAAGGCCCTGCAGTTCTCAATTGTATGGACGGCTCCATCTGAATGAAATTCACAACGTGCATTTGCATCACACCCTAGTGGTATCGCCCCTGTCAAGGGAGGCATAGTTCTCTTCTACACAAGCTGTAGGCGCAACAAAGTTTGAAGCAACTGAGCGTAAGATGTGGGCGGTGCATCAAAATGACGGTTAGCCAACGGCCCCCTGTTCTGAAATCTCCTGTTACCCTGTTGGTTTTGCTTATTCTGCTGCTGTGGTTGCTGAGGAGCAGCAAGAATGGTGATACTAGCGACCTGTTGCCGCTGATTACCCCTATATTGACCTCTCCCTCTGCCTCAGGAGCTAGATACAGAGCTTGTTTCCCCTTCCATCTTTCTGCCACCAAAGGCTCTCTTACCTCTAGCTGAGGAAGCTTCCTCACCGTGAATCTTTCCAATCTTAATACCATTCTCAACACGTTCTCCGGTAATGATAAGGTCAGAAAAGCTACCCGACATCCCACTGACGAGCTTCTCATAGTAAATTCCAGGAAGAGTGGACACAAACAGATCAACAAGTTCCCGTTAACCATCGGCGGCTGAACCCGGGATGCTACCTCACGCCACCTCTGGGCGTATTCCTTAAATCCCTCCCCACTCTTCTGGGACAGATTTTGCAATTGGACACGATTAGGAGCCAAATCACTATTGTACTGGTAGTGTTTGACAAATGCTTCAGCAAGTTCTTTCCAACTATGAAAACTGGTGGGATCCAAGCCCATATACCACTCCAAAGACGGCCTGGACAGACTGTCCTGAAAGAAGTGCATCAGCAGCTTCTCGTCATCGGAATAAGCCGACATCTTGCGGTAAAATGATCTCAGTTGCACCCGGGGGCAAGTCGTTCCTTTGTACTTTTCAAAGTCCGGCACTTTGAACTTCTAAAGGACCCTAAGGTCGGGGATCAGCCCCAAGTTGGCCATGTCAATGCCCATAGAATTCATATTTTCAAAGCTTCTCATCTTGTCCTCCAAAGCCTTGAACCTCAGTCGTGCTTCAGCATTCAGTTCCCCTTCAGCTCCTCTCAAGGAGTACATGTCATCCTGACGCTCATGATTCCAGGGTTGGGGTCCAGGTCCGAGGACCACTCCAGCATCATCACCTCCCTGGAAATTCCCATTATTACCCCCGTTAGCAGCACTAGCACCACCCAGATTAACAAGCACAACTCCTGATGTACCATTGCCAGCCCCAGCTGGGAAAGCACCTGCTCCAGTATTTCCATTCCCAACCATAGTAGGGGTTACCAAGATCGGCCTAGAATTATCAGCTCTGGGTATCTCCATACGAGGAGGATTAGTGTTCTCACCACCATGCAAAACACCATCAGTATCAACCCTCGCAATCAGCGGCTGTACCAGAGTTTTAAGCTGTTCCTGACCGCTAGCAATCACCTGCATCATCTCCATGAAATGAGTCATCCTCTCCTTCAGTTCATGCACATCAGTTTGAACTTGTTACATGATTCGAAGTTAATTAGATCTTGTAGAGTAGCGGTGGGTCAATCTACAATCAATCTTGTAAGAAACCTGCAAAACAAAGGGTTAGAAATGCGGCTCAGGGCACCTGTCATGCAAATGATTCATGCAAATGCAAATGCGTGTCTGTGCCTTAGGGAGAGTTCTCCCCCGATTCTAGTTCCAGTGCCAGTGATAATAATAAGAAGTCCCGGTCCAATCATGGAGATAAACGTCTCATATATTGATGAAAAGGCCCATCAAGGAAGTATTACAACATCACTGAGTACAAAACAGAATCCAATAGCATGACCTCAACCAACAAGCCTGGCGATGGTCAGGATACAATGATCAACAAGAATACAAAGGGAAACAAAGCAGTCAAGTGCGACCACGGACACGAAACTCTTCTATCAACTCCTTCGTCTTGGGGTGATCTGGCTGAGTAAGCAACCCTTCGACAAGCAGATCTCTTTGCCTGATAATACCTTGGAGGTCGTCGATGGAATCTTCCCAAGAACCTTCTCCAAAGTAATCTTCTAGCCTCCACTTCTTAGATTCAAAGTCCAGCTTGCGATCCTTCAGGTTGGTAAGAGCTTTGTTCAACAGGTCCTGAGTGGAGTACCTGTGAGCAGTTTCTCCATCAAACTTCTTATCGCTGGCCTTCAACTGACTCTTCAGCTTGGAGATCTGTAGCTTCAGCTTATCCTCCCTCTCTTTGTTGTTAGTCAAAGTGGCATTCCACGTCTGGTTGAACTTTGAGATCTCTGAGAAGGCTCTATCCAACTCTTGGTTCTTGGCAGCAAGTGCAGTGTTGACAACTTTGAAATCCAAACCTAAACGTTCACGCTTAGCAATCTGCTCGGTCAAGTCTTCCCCTAACCGGTTCACCAGTTCGGTCTGCTTTTTAAAGGAATAGACGACATCGTTCTTCTCACCCCTGAGTTGAACAAGCTCCTTTTACAACTCCTCGTTGGCCTTCTTTAACTCTTCCTTTTCATCTACTAACTGCTCATACTTCAGGATATTCACTGTGGTAGGCTTCTCATTCACGAGGGGAACCTGAGGAACCACTGGAGGGAATGGCATCAAAGACTGCTTGGCCCTAGCCTGGACCCAACTCACATAAGGCTCATAATCCTGGCTGTTTCTCTTACCCAACATCGTCGTTCCTCGTCTATGGATGCTAGTCCACGCACACTCTAACCTGGTTAGCATGTCACCATCAAGTAACCCGTTGAGGTACAGAGATTCCTGCACCTCTTCCTCTTTTGGCAGGCCTCTCAAGGCGTATCCGAACTGTCTGATCAACAAAGTCGGGTTATAGTTAATACATCCCTTACGTCTAATCAAAGGAACATTAGGGAACCCCTTGCAACTATAAGAAATCTCAGTTCCAATTGTATCCCGGTCAAACCAGGAGATGTCTTCTGCTGATAAGGCCATCAGGCGCTCAGACCATTCAGTGGTGTTGGCAGAAGAAACAAACAGACCTTTCTTAGGCATGTGGTTATCAAACCACCTGTATAGAAAAGGAGTGAAGCAAGACACCATCTTCCCTCTTCTGTTCTCATTCTTGTAGTGGACAGAATGATACATATCACCAAGCAGAGTGGGAACTGAATTCCCCGAGGAAAGCAAGTAGAAAGCATCTACATCAATGAAGTCAGGAAGATTCGGGAACAACACAATCTTATATATGCACAAAGCCAGAATAGCGTTGAACACGTCCCAACGACCTTTCTTAGCAAACTTCTGAGCCTTTTCCACCATAAAAGATAGAGGGAAGCCAAACATCTTATCCCTCCAAGTGAACTCTCTCCTCAACTCAGTCTCCTCCAAATGTAAGATAGTTGCTAGATCAACCAGCTTAAACTCAGTGTCAACATGGTGAAAAGGCATATGATCCTTAACAGGAATGCCTATCAAGTCAGCGTACTCCTCCAGAGTAGGGGCCTAGACATAGTCAGGAAATAGGAAACACCTCAGTGGAGCCTCATAAAACTGCAACAATGTATACAAACCACTAATCTCGTGAGCAGAGGGCTTGCAAACATACTTCAACAACCTCTCATACCTCTGCCTAAAATCTGCCAAAACATCCGCATTAGCCAGGGTCTTCAAACTCAAGATAGCACTAACATATGGTGTAGGAAATTTGTAGGCAATAGTTCTCTTCAGAGTCTCCATGATGGCAAGAGAAGCAAGACCACTAGAACCAGGGGAAAGTATGCACCTGCAACACAGACACACGTTAATGAGATGCAAATGGGTATGCAAAATGCAAGATGCAATCATGCAACAGGGATCAAGAGTGTGCTGTTGAGGAGACCCAAAACTCTGTTTCAACAGAACCACAACACTGCTCTGATAAGAAAACCCAGATGTCAACATCAGTGATTCACTGTCAAGAAAACCAGGTTGTCTGGAGGTCAAGTTTCCTACATAACCCTAATCCCGCTCACAGGTAGGAATCCTATCCACTGACAAAGGTATGGCATCCTATGCGTTTCCCAGCGTCACAGACTTTCAAGAAACGACGATATGATACCCGGAAGGTGTGGCATCATCATCCCTTGAAGCGGCTTCACTTATCTGGTTCACAAATGATCGGTCCCCAGAGTCGATAATCCTCAGATCCAACCTCCCGTCAAGCCCTAAGGGCCAGAAGAGAAGTCATCAAAGGGAATCTCGTCTGAGCGTGAATTTCACGGGGACTTGTGCATGCTAAGCATACAGTCCCACCACTACTCTCCACAACTAATGTTAGGTGTATGCTCAAGCCTGCGTCTGGATTCTCACTCATCAGAGCCCCTCCCCACAATAGCACAATAATAATAATGATGCTGAAAATAAAGTGCGGAAAGTAAAGTGCAATAAAATAAATGCAAACCATCAGGTAAACAAACAAACGCTAGGATTGACTCGCATAGGGGACGTTGGATCCCCAGCATTGTCGCAAGCTATCGCTACTGCGAAAATGAGGTGTCGGCACAACAGAAGAGTCGCCACCTATCTTTATTTATCCCTCAGGACGGGAAAGAAAACGATCAGGAGAAACCTCGCGAGACGGGATAAGACCGGTCATCGCAACCAAATCTCTGGATTCGAGAGTCGGTTACGCAAAGGGAAGGTATTAGCACCCTCACGTCCATCGTACTTGATGGGATCCACACTTGTTTGTTTGTCGGACGGTTTGTTTATTCTATCTACCTATCAAGGCTGGCTTAAAATAAAAGAAAAGAAAAGGAAAAGGAAGGGTACTCGATAGAGCGTCGCGCTCTGGGCCTACGTATTCTCATCAGAGAAAATCAGAGTCAACTTAGTTCGGCTAACTACGGGTGAAGGGAAGGTTGCTCGCCAAGATATCGCATCATGTGCCTACGTATTCTCATCAGAGAAATCAGAGCGAACGTAGTTGTCGCTACTGCGAAAATCAGGTGCCGGCTAGACAGAAGAGTCGCCACCTCTCGTTATTTATCCCTCGAGTAGGAAAGGAAACGAACAAGAAAAACCTCACGAAAACGGGACAAGACCGGTCATCGCAACCAAATCTTAGGGTTCGGGAGTCGGTTACGCAAGGGGAAGGTATTAGCACCCCTCACGTCCGTCGTACTCGACGGGATCCACGCTTGTTTTCTTGTACGGATTGTCATTCTATCTACGCTAAAGGTTAAGGGTTAAAAAGAAAGAAAAAGGTGACTCGGCAAAGTATCGCACTTTATGCCTACGTATTCCCGTCTGGAACGAGAAATCAGAGTCAACGTAGTTCGCCTAACTACGGGTAAAAGATGGGAAAGGTTGCTCGCTAGGATACCGCATCCTATGCCTACGTACTTTCACACGGCATGAAAGATCAGAGCAAACGTAGTTCGGGAAAAAACGGAACACGGGTTGTTCAGACAATTTTTACCCGAGTAGGGTTAAACAGCAATTCCAGCAGTTAGGGACAAAGCCTGTTTGCGGTGGCGCTGAAGTTTAACGACACTCTTTTCTTCAGAAAAATCTTCATTAATTTGCTGACCCCAAAGGGAAAATGATTTTCAGTCTGTTTTCAATCTTTTACGCAAGAAGTGTTTTTTATTGTGTTTGTAATTTCAATCGCACTAAAGACTATGACCTAGGAGTGAATGCGTCGCATGTCACCCAAAGGGTACCATACTAAACATCCCAACTATTGGAAAGAAACTCTCCAACAGTTGTTTCCTAGATAGCTTAAGGCTCGTAGCATACGAAAGAAATCATTCATGATTACTGTATCTTAAGCTGTTTGTAGATGAGAAGAGAACGCAACTAAGGATTCATCCTAAGGTTGAGTTGAAACTGGGAACTCCTAGAAGTTATTATGCAAAGGCTTCAGCCTAAAAGTCTAATCATCACTTTCCCATCAGGGAAGAGTGAGAACCTAGGGGGAACCATATCAATGGTGAACAAACAGACAGTAAGATAAACAGTAAATAATCAACAGTAAAGATGCATGCCATGCACAATACAAGCGAGGCAAGGGAGTCACACTCTACCTCAAACCTAGTCAAACAACAGGCAAGGGAAGGCTAGCTTCCACTCAAGCCTATGGGGAATGCTCTCAAGCAAACACACAATACAGCAAAAGAAAAGCAACCCAGGAGACTCTGCTTCAGCAGCTCCAAGCTATCTTCAACTGTAGACTCCACCTTCAGGCTTCATCTTCAACAGCAAGTCTCAACTTGCTTCTTCAGGCTTTGACTGTAGCTAATACAAGTATCAACTTGTAACCTTCACCTCTCTAGGCTTCAACATCCTCCTCAAGCTTCAACTTGATCATGCAAACAAACACCCTGCTCTAAGCTTCAGCTTCAAGCACAAGGAAACACAAACTCTAACATCTTCATGCTCTTCATCAATCTCTAAACCAGACTTCCCATATTCAAGGATTCATCCTCTTCAAAGCTTCAGCTTCTAACACAAGTTTCAACTTGATCTTCAACAAAGTCTTCAGACTCAAACAATCTTCAAGGAATCATCCTCTTCAGAGCTTTAGCTCCTGTCTTCAACAACCTCAAACAAACCTAAATCATCTTCAATGAAATCTTCAATGGAATCTTCTTCAACACAATTCAATGGAAAACTTCTTCTTCAAACAAACCCAAATGCTCTAACAAACAAGAGAAATCAAACAACTGGATGAGATGGGGATGTTAGAATGCTTACTGACCACCAAAGGAGGCCTATAAGGATTCAGCATCAAAAGGGAAAGGTTCTCTCATAGTTCTACCTCACAGGGTAAGGCCACTTATCCCTCCAAAGGAGGGAGGTGAATACCCTAGAGGAACTTTATATCATAGAGAGGAAAGGAGGTGAATGATACACTCCTTGTTTAAGAAAGAGGTTAACCTAGCTAATGTTCTTCCTATATCCTACTTCCTAAAACAAAAACAAAACAACAAGCTAAAGCAAAGCCCTCAAGCTCCTTCTATGCTCTTTCTTCAATCTCCAACTCTTCCCCAATGTTTATTCAATGCTCCTTAAAACAATCCCAAGCTCCACAAGCACAAGGAAGGAAACCACAAGCAAAACAGACAAAACAATGCCCACAAGGCAACACAAACAATGTATAACTTGCAAAATTCACTAAAAATAGCAAACTACCCTACAAAAATCCAAGATAAATTCTAAGGGGATCCTAAGTATCTACCCTTAATACACTATAGGTCCCATAACCCAATTCAACCTAAAAAATCAAATTCTATGTGTTTTTGTGGGCCTATGTTGAAGTTTAACCTAATTTTAACTAGCCTAATGTCACCTAATCAAAACTACTCAAAATTAATCTCAAAAATTATGGAATAAAATCTAGGGGAAATTTAATATCCTAATCTAACTATCCTAAAAAGAATGGGACAAAAATGTGAAAGGAGTTATCTAAACAAAAAATCAACAATTACATGTATCAACCTAAAAGCATTAAAAAGACTAATTTTAAAATATGAAATAGAATGGTAATTTTATTCTTTAATATTTTTCTAGACAAAAATATGAAATGGGAGAAAAAACTCTCACTCAAAAATCACTAATTTTCAATTTTATATGAATTTTCTAAGAATTAAGAAAAATGAAGAAATTAAAAAAAAGAAATGAATAGCCAAGGTGCAGATAACAATGACAATCAGTTCATTAATACGCGTGGGCCTGGGAAGGGAGGTGTTAATATCAAAGCTCCTTAAGCCCAAGTCCAGTCAGAAAACAAATAATAAAAGGAAAAGAAAAAGAAAAAGACTTGGTGTGAAAAGTAAAGAAATGTAGTTCAAATTCCAGATGGGCCCGTGAGTGGGGTGTCTATAGCAAGAAATCACTTAAGCCCAACCATCCAATTAAATGGATCGACTGTGTTTTGCTTCTACTCAGCCTTTCCCTCTCTTATTGAAATTGAGTCTCGCCCGTTAGATTTCCTTATGGTCAACCGGTCTCGTTCTGATCTAAGGGCCATGGACTTGTCTTCTTCCTTTTGAAAATATTTTGGAGCCAACTCCATTGATGAACACACAATGAACACAAACTGATCCACACACGAACTCCCTAAATTCTTCATGAAAATCCAACATGTAAAGACCTAAACCACTCTAAATTTTACCAGGAATTCAACCATGGTGTCAAGATTAATCGACTCTCACTCTAACACTGAACCCGATGGTAATCACCAAAATATGACCAAGAATTAATGTTGACAATTCTCAAGATTAAATGTACTAACATGTTCCTTATCTCACACTGAGCATTTCTAGCCAAAGAACTCACCCTAACTCTCATTATACAGTCTGTTCTTGATCTCAACAGAATTTAGGTCAACACATGAATCATCACCAAACTCTCCCTAATTCTCCAGAAATGATCTACTACTAATTTCTAATCATTCTAGCATACTAAGTCCATCTAGTTCTACTTAAATTAAGGCGTAGATAGGAGATTGCAAACCTGGTAAATTTGGTTGATCAGGTAGGTGAATTCTTCAAATTAGGGCTTCAATCTTTCTGGAATCCTTCAATGAACCCTAATAGTGCTTCTGTTTGCAAAAAGAAGAGTTGAAGATGCTTGATTCTTGGAAACCGATTCTTGACTTGTGATGGAAGCTTCACAATGCAATCTCTCCTCTCTCACTCAATTCTCTCTAACCTATATTTCTGATCCACTCTACTACCTATATAGATGATGTTGGAATCATCTAGAAGCAGTTGGAACATTCTAATGATAACTTGGATATCTCATGTCATGAGATTTTGGATTCATGCCACACATAGGTCATTTTCTGTTGCACTTGTTACAGTCCATGTATCTCATCTTAAAATCTCCCCACATGACATTTTGGATGTGCTAGCATGCCTTAGAAGCTTGTGCATTGATCCCTTGTATGTGTTGAATGTGTAACTTGCATTTCAAGCAATCCATGACAGCTCCAAGATTCTGGCCTCAAATCAAAAATCTAATAATGCCAATCATCTCCAAATTTTTTTTATACTCAAAATAATATATAATTTCACTCATTTTGGTCTTGTATTGAGGAATTCCCAAAAATGGCACTTTTATGAACTTATTTTATGCCTTTTTTAGGTCATTTTTGCAAATATGAGCTACCATCATTTCCCAACTTCCATGACCACTTTTCTAGACTCAAAGCATCATTTTGAGCAAGTTTGATGTTGGGCAAGTTTTCATTTGAAGCTTGCAAGTATGAGTTTTATGCATGTGCTAAGAATGACCTATAATTCCACTTTCCCAAAATACCCTTGACTTGCACAAGCTATAAGTTGAGTTCTACAAATCATATGAAGGCATACCATACCTTTTTGTAAAGGTGAGTTCATAAGGAACATCTCTTATGTTTGGTCCAAGTTCATTTGAATCTTCCTTGATGGTCAAAAGTTGCTTGGAAGCCAAGTAATTTTCACAGACAAATTTCAGTGTCCTCAGATGACCTGTAACTTGCAAAGACTATAACTTGAGTTCTACAAATCCTCTCAAGGACTTCCACCACTAAAATTAAAGCTAAGAACATCCTCTACAAGTCTCATGACCATTCCAAAGTGAGATGAGTCTTGCATTTCATTTTATCTTCTCTTGAAGTTAGCATCAAACTAGGGGATTTTACACTGTCAAGCATAGTAACCCTAGTCTTCAAACTTCTCAAATTTCTCAATCATGAGCAAATAGCCTTGGAATCATACATTAGGCATCTTAAAGCATCAATCCAAGATCATATGGAATTGGGGATAGGTCTCAACCTTCCTCAAATTCATCTGTTGACTTAGGGTTGACCAGTCAAACCCTAATTCTACCACTCATGGTAAAACTTCTCAATCTTCAACCAATGACTTGTCTAGATTTCATGATGGCTCTCAAGACATCATATGGGCTCTAGAAAGACTTCAATATCACACTCATGGCTTCAGAATCATCTGAGTAGCTTCAATAACCTTCAAGTTAGGAGACATCCAACTTTGCAATCATCCATATCTCTGAGGATCTTCATTTTCAACTGAGGAGGATATCAAACCTTGTGAACTTCAAAGACATTCTTCAAGAGGTTCTCAAACCCTTCATTAGATTTCAAAAGATGATCACATCCCTTTGATCCCTGCACACATCTCAATGCAATGCATATGCTAGTGTATAAATGAATGCAATGAAACCATGAACCAAGTCTCAACAAGGTTAAGCAAATTTTGGGGTGCAACAACTGCGCCTATTCAAGCGGCTTGGGCCTGACTAGTTCTCAAACAAGCACGGCGGAAGACGGTTGAATACCAACAAACCCAAAAATTTGCCACAATTCTGATATCTGTACTGATAAATACCCGCGGCACTCCGCTGGGGAAGAAAGATTTAAACGAGCACTTTTCAATCTGGGGATCACCCTCAGAAAATGACAACTGCATCCAAATACTGTTGTACACCGAGTTCACCGTAGAACTTCGACATCAAATCTGTAACATCTTTGGTCACTCATGACTCAAATGGGGATATATAATCTTGCCTTCAGGCGCCCTGCATCAGCTGGGGAGATCTTCGACATCAGTCTGAAGAATGATATTCTGAGCCACTCATGACTCTGTGAGGATGCGTAAACTTGCCTTCAGGCAACTCTCCCGGGGACATCTTCGACATCATCCTGAAGAAACAAAATCCTGAGCCACTCATGACTCGGGGAATCTGTGAACTTGCCTTCAGGAAACTCCGTCTTGCTGGGGAGAAACTTTGACATCAGTCAAAGGAATACTTCGGCCTTCAGTCCGAAAAGAGAATCCTTGGTCACTCATGACTCTGCGGGAATCCTCAAACTTTGCCTTCAGGCAACTCTGCAGGGACTATCTTCGACATCAGTCTGAAAGAATATGAACTTGCCTTCAGGCAATTCTGTCTCTGCTAGAAAATCCATTACTTCAGTCAGGGAGATACTTCGGACTTCAGTCCGAAAAAGTGAATCCTAAGCCACTCATGACTTTGGTGAATAACCTCGCCTTCAGGCACCTCGCATCAGCTAGGGAAATCTGTGACATCAGTCAGAGAAGTGGTATTCTGAGCCATTCATGACTCTGGGGATTCAATATTTTGCCTTCAGGCAAACTCCGCTTCAGCTGGAGAACATCTTCGACTTCAGTCAGAAGAAACACTAGTTGGGTTATACCATAGCCCTCAGGCCTCGATATCAATCGGGAAAAACCACTAGTCACTCGATCACAATCAGTAACCATCAAGACAACTGATTTGGCCATCAGACCAACACGGATCTCTTTGTATACAAAAGCTGCACTTGCGAACTCTTGACATTGTCTTCAGAAAAACATTGAATCATCAATGGGGAACCTGAATCCACAGGAACTTTCTGTTGACACCTTCAGGTGTTCTCGAAGTCAATCTTCACATCTGACATCGCCGTCAGAGCAACATATCACGCTGCCATAACCATCAGGTTACGATGCTATTGAAGAGGAAGGAAGGGTTCACCCAAACAATCCTGGAGACTTCGTTGGGGAAAGACGAAAGAGTTCACTCAAACGTTTCCTGTAAGCTTCTGCTGAAAAAACGGTAACCACCTGGTTCATGTTTCACATGCCTCTGCCGGGGAAATGCATGGGTATAATGCTATGCAATCATGCAATGCAATGCTCCAGCAAAATGAATGATGGAAAGAGGAATCATCCTCTCGGGGGAGAGTAACCACTCTGCTGAGGAATAAGCTACCCATCAGGGGAACTGCAACCTGTGCCAATCACAGCTGGACTTAGCCTTTGGGGAAGACGGACTCCTCCGGGAAAATTCAGAGCCTCCGGGCTGACCAACACACTATCCTCTGCTCTACTGGGGAAACAAACTTCAGCTTGTTGAACAGTCCTTCAGGACCTGCGGGGAGAAAAGGATAAATGCCACAGGCGGCTCTCTGAGAAAAGACTCTCCTGGGGAAAATAGCCTTCAGGCTACCAGACACTCATGCCGATAAGTTCTCAAACTCAAAGAGAGACAACCTTCAGTTTACGGGACGGTCCTTCAGGATCTGCTTGGGGAAAAGTCTTCGTTTGCCAATCATGGCTATACTCGGCTGGGGAGATTCATCTACCTGCCGGAAACAACCGCTGCTGGGAGAATGCCTTATGCCTGTTGGGGAAAGGGCTACGCTCTATCTGGGGATAATGATCTCGATCTGCTGAGGGTAACCTTTGCATATGTCTCACGGAGACCGACCCTTGCTGGGGACCACTGTGGGGAAATATTAGTGCATCAACACTGCTGGGGATGCCAATCCTTGGCTACTCAGCTGGGGGGGGGGGTGCCACTCCTATCAAGGATATGCCTTGGCGACCTCTTAGGGGAAATGTACTGATCCTATCAAGGATCCGCTTTGCGACTGCGGAGGATATCAATCCTGCAAAAACAAACAAACACAATACCCTTCACAAAGGGACCATCAGGTTATCATTTGCGACATTATTCAGGTAATTCAAAGCTTTAAAAATCATTGGCCGAAGCCCACAAGCTTATGTACGCTTATTTTATCAAAAACACCAGGCGCTTTTCGCAAGCAAAACTGCGGAAATAAACATGTAAACAATCAGTTCACTGAATAGTATGTTTATTGATGAATGGCCTGTAAATAGGCAAAGTGTTTTACAACGGATGCGAGCTCCTGGAATGAGGAAGCTGCAAAACAAAAAAATACAAATATACAACAGATATGTACAAATGTTGGCAATGCGGTGTAGACAAACACCATGAAGCGATCACCCCTATGATTCTCTCGACTCCAAAACTTCCCGACGATTCATCTTCGGAAGAGATTGATTCGGAAAGAAGACCTTCAGGTATTCCCAAATCACTGAGCAAGGAAAATCACACGGACCGCGATCATTTGCTTTTAAATCCCTAACTTTTGCCTGAATCGCCCGTTAGGGTTTTCGATTCACCGGGATACCCTTTTTTTGCCAAAGTCGCCCCTTCAGGTTTTCGACTTTGCGGGTTTACATTCTTTCATTTATATCCCTAATTTTTGCCCGAGCCTTTTTCATTTTTCATGGTTCGCCGGGATGCCCTAACTTTTGCCTGGACTCTCTTTTTCTGTCCAGCGGGTCATTTTTCAAGCAAAGTATTTTTTAACCGCGTCCGCGTTCACTGGAGATGGAAAATCTTCCCCATCCATCGTGGACAATAACAAAGATCCTCCCGAGAAGACCTTGCTAACAACATACGGCCCTTCATAATTCGGCATCCACTTGCCCCTGTGATCGGAGTGCGGTGGGAGTATCTTCTTCAGGATGAGATCACCCGTCTGAAAGCTTCGATGGCGCACCTTCTTATCGTAAGCTTTCTTCATTCGGCTTTGGTATATCCGACCATAAGCAATAGAAGCTAATATTTTCTCATCCATCAGGCTGAGTTGGTTCAATCTATCTGTTACCCATTCTGCCTCGTCAAGCTTGACGTCGCGCAAAACTCGCAAGGAAGGAATCTCGACTTCCAACGGTAACACAACTTCCATTCCGTATACCAAGGAGAAAGGAGTTGCCCCGGTTGATGTACGCACTGTCGTGCGATAACCGTGGAGAGCAAATGGCAACATCTCGTGCCAGTCCTTATAGGTAACAACCATTTTCTGCACAATCTTCTTTATATTCTTATTGGCTGCTTCAACAGCACCATTCATCTTCGGCCGGTAAGGCGATGAATTGTGATGTTCTATCTTGAAGTTCTGACACAACTCCTTCATCATCTTGTTGTTAAGATTCGAACCATTGTCCGTGATAATCCGCTCCGGGATACCATATCGACAGATGATGTCCTTCTTTATAAACCTGGCTACCGCCTGCTTGGTGACATTTGCATACGACGCGACTTCAACCCACTTTGTAAAGTAATCAATAGCAACCAGAATAAAGCGATGTCCGTTGGATGCCGTAGGCTCAATCTTTCCGATCATATCAATGCCCCACATGAAGAACGGCCACGGGGAAGACATGACATTCAACGGATTCGGCGACACGTTAATCTTATCAGCATAAACTCTCAAAAATCACTAATTTTCAATTTTATATGAATTTTCTAAGAATTAAGAAAAATGAAGAAATTAAAAAAAAGAAATGAATATCCAAGGTGAAGATAGCAATGACAATCAGTTCATTAATACACGTGGGCCTGGGAAGGGAGGTGTTAATATCAAAGCGCCTTAAGCCCAAGTCCAGTTAGAAAACAAATAATAAAAGGAAAAGAAAAAGAAAAAGACTTGGTGTGAAAAGTAAAGAAATGTAGTTCAATTTCCAGTTGGTCCCGTGAGTGGGGTGTCTATAGCAAGAAATCACTTAAGCCCAATCATCCAATTAAATGGAACGACTGTGTTTTGCTTCTACTCAGCCTTTCCCTCTCTTATTGAAATTGAATCTTGCCCGTTAGATTTCCTTATGGTCAACCGGTCTCGTTCTGATCTAAGGGCCATGGACTTGTCTTCTTCCTTTTGAAAATATTTTAGAGCCAACTCCATTGATGAACACACAATGAACACAAACTGATCCACACACGAACTCCCTCAATTCTTCATGAAAATCCAACATGTAAAGACCTAAACCACTCCAAATTTTACCAGGAATTCAACCATGGTGTCAAGATTAATCGACTCTCACTCTAACACTGATCCTGATGGTAATCACCAAAATATGACCAAGAATTAATGTTGACAATTCTCAAGATTAAATGTACTAACATGTTCCTTATCTCACACTGAGCATTTCTAGCCAAAGAACTCACCCTAACTCTCATTATACAGCCTGTTCTTGATCTCAACAGAATTTAGGTCAACACATGAATCATCACCAAACTCTCCCTAATTCTCCAAAAATGATCTACTACTAATTTCTAATCATTCTAGCATACTAAGTCCATCTAGTTCTACTTAAATTAAGGCGTAGAGAGGATATTGCAAACCTGGTAAATTTGGTTGATCAGGTAGGTGAATTCTTCAAATTAGGGCTTCAATCTTTCTGGAATCCTTCAATGAACCCTAATAGTGCTTCTGTTTGCAAAAAGAAGAGTTGAAGATGCTTGATTCTTGGAAACCGATTCTTGACTTGTGATGGAAGCTTCACAATGCAATCTCTCCTCTCTCACTCAATTCTCTCTAACCTATATTTCTGATCCACTCTACTACCTATATAGATGATGTTGGAATCATCTAGAAGCAGCTGGAACATTCTAATGA
Source organism: Lathyrus sativus (assembly GCA_963859935.3). Classification (NCBI taxonomy): domain Eukaryota; kingdom Viridiplantae; phylum Streptophyta; class Magnoliopsida; order Fabales; family Fabaceae; genus Lathyrus; species Lathyrus sativus. The sequence goes on along the minus strand of OZ012739.1, from coordinate 251,428 downwards.
TAACTTGGATATCTCATGTCATGAGATTTTGGATTCATGCCACACATAGGTCATTTTCTGTTGCACTTGTTACAGTCCATGTATCTCATCTTAAAATCTCCCCACGTGACATTTTGGATGTGCTAGCATGCCTTAGAAGCTTGTGCATTGATCCCTTGTATGTGTTGAATGTGTAACTTGCATTTCAAGCAATCCATGACAGCTCCAAGATTCTGGCCTCGAATCAAAAATCTAATAATTCCAATCATCTCCAAATGTGTTTTCTACTCAAAATAATATATAATTTCACTCATTTTGGTCTTGTATTGAGGAATTCCCAAAAATGGCACATTTATTAACTTATTTTATGCCTTTTTTAGGTCATTTTTGCAAATATGAGCTACCATCATTTCCCAACTTCCATGACCACTTTTCTAGACTCAAAGCATCATTTTGAGCAAGTTTGATGTTGGGCAATTTTTTATTTGAAGCTTGCAAGCATGAGTTTTAGGCATGTGCTAAGAATGACCTATAATTCCACTTTCCCAAAATACCCTTGACTTGCACAAGCTATAAGTTGAGTTCTACAAATCATATGAAGGCATACCATACCTTTTTGGAAAGGGGAGACCATAAGGAACATCTCTTATGTTTGTCCCAAGTTCATTTGAATCTTCCTTGAGGGTCAAAAGTTGCTTGGAAGCCAAGTAACTTTCACAGACAAATTTCAGTGTCCTCAGATGACCTGTAACTTGCAAAGACTATAACTTGAGTTCTACAAATCCTCTCAAGGACTTCCACCACTCAAATTAAAGCTAAGAACATCCTATACAAGTCTCATGACCATTCCAAAGTGAGATGAGGCTTGCATTTCATTTTATCTTCTCTTGAAGTTAGCATCAAACTAGGGGATTTTATACTGTCAAGCATAGTAACCCTAGTCTTCAAACTTCTCAAATTTCTCAATCATGAGCAAATAGCCTTGGAATCATCCATTAGGCATCTTAAAGCATCAATCCAAGATCATATGGCATTAGGGATAGGTCTCAACCTTCCTCAAATTCATCTGTTGACTTAGGGTTGACCAGTCAAACCCTAATTCTACCACTCATGGTAAAACTTCTCAATCTTCAACCAATGACTTGTCTAGATTTCATGATGGATCTCAAGACATCATATGGGATCTAGAAAGACTTCAATATCACACTCATGGCTTCAGAATCATCTGAGTAGCTTCAATAACCTTCAAGTTAGGAGACATCCAACTTTGCAATCATCCATATCTCTGAGGATCTTCATTTTCAACTGAGGAGGATATCAAACCTTGTGAACTTCAAAGACATTCTTCAAGAGGTTCTCAAACCCTTCATTAGCTTTCAAAAGATGATCACATCCCTTTGATCCCTGCACACATCTCAATGCAATGCATATGCTAGTGTATAAATGAATGCAATGAAACCATGAACCAAGTCTCAACAAGGTTAAGCAAATTTTGGGGTGCAACAATAGTTCGGGATAAAACGGAACACAGGTAGTTCAATCAGTTTTAACCCGACTAGGGTTAAACAACAGTTCCAGCAGTTAGGGGCAAAACCTGTTTGCGGTAGAATTGAAGCTTAATGACACTCTTTTCTTTAGAAAAATTTTCTCTTGATTAAAAGGAACTCCACAGGGCAAAAGAAGTTTGAACGTCTGTTTTTGTCTTTTACGAAAGAAGTGTTTTTTAGGATATTTATAACTCATACTGTACTAGAGACTATGACCTAGGAGTGAATGCGCCGCATGTCACCCTAAGGGTGTCAGGCTAAACATCCTGAATGTTAAAGAATAACCGTTCAACAATCATTTCCTAAGTAGCTTAAGGCTCGTAACGCACAATATTTGTTAACCTTTATTAATTTATTTTACTTTGTATGAAGATGAGAAGAGAGAACGCCACTAAGGGGAAACTATCAAGTCCTAATAGTTGTCATGCAAAGGATTCATCCAATGGGTGAGTTTTAAAACCGGGAACTCCTAAAAGTTATCATGAAAAGGCTTCAGCCTAAAGTCTAATCATCACTTCCTTATCAAAGGAAGTGAGTCCTAGGGGACCATGTCAATGGTAAACAAACAAAAAAAATTAACATCAGCTAAACAGATAATCATAAACAGTAAAGATGCATGCTATGCAACAATACAAGCAGAGGCGAGGGAGAAAAACTCAACCTCCAGCCAACAAGAAAAGCCAAACACAAAGCACAGGCAATGGAAACAAACTCAACCTTCAACCAACAAGCAAAGCCAAATAGTAACAGACAAGCAGAGGGAGACAGACTCAACCTCTCATGCAATACAAGCAAAGGGATCCAAGCTCAACCTTTAGGATGTACTTAGGCCTAGAATCATCTACATGAAAGCCTATTCTAATGCAGCACACCAACCAGTCACACAAAAATAGCTAAACAACAAACACAGCAGAGTAATCCATCCAAGCTATCCATCAGGAAAGAAGGGAATAGACTGAAAGAGCATTAAGGAAGTCATCCCAAGGCTACATCCAGTTGATGTGTGTCAACACATGAGTCCATAAGAGGCTCAACCTCTTTAGGAATGCATAGAGCACTTCCTAAGGAAGGCCAGGCTCTCCCAAGAGGGATCCTATGTGAATAGGACAAATAAAGGAATTAAGGTAGATCCTAGATGTCAATCTAAAGGTTAACTTAATGTGCATCAGCACAGGAGTCCATCAGAGGCTCCACCTCTTGAGGAATGCACAGAGCACTTCCTAAGGAAGTCCAGGCTCTCCCAAGAGGGACCCTATGTCAATAGGACACAGAATGATTTATGGAAAGAACCTAGATATCAATCTAAAACACTTGATTAATGTGCATCAGCACAGGAGTCCATCAGAGGCTCCGCCTCTTGAGGAATGCACAAAGCACTTCCTAAGGAAGGTCAGGCTCTCCCAAGAGGGATCCCATGTCAATAGGACAAAGAAATAAGGTAAGGAACCTAGATGTCAATCTAAGGGTTCAAACTTAATGTACATTGGCACAGGAGTCCATCAGAGGCTCCACCTCTTAAGGAATGCACAAAGCACTTCCTAAGAAAGGCTAGGATCTCCCAATAGGGATCCCATGTCAATAGGATAAAGAAAGATTGAGGGATAATGGGAGGTATGGTGAAAACCTAAGGAATTCACCAAGGCACTCAACCAGATTCATCTGATAAGGGAATAATCCTTCATTGCTCACCTCTTGAGGAATGCACAGAGCACTTCCTAAGGATGGACAGGCTCTCCCAAGAGGGATCCTTGAGTCATTGGATGTGAAAGGAGAGAAATCAAGGCAATCCATGTTTATTGAAGAAAGAGGGATCAAATCTAAAGCTCTTCCTAAACCATAATTGATTAAGCTACAAGGAAGCTACCTTAAGGGTACTAAATCACCAAATTAAATTCTACAATTAATTCTACAGAAGCCTCTATATGCCTAGAGCACTATCTAAAAGGAATGGGAAATTTATCTTATGCTATGGGTCACCATTGAAATTATTCTAAGGGAAAGGTCATGTTAGAAGCAACCTAAAACTAGTCCAATTGTTAATTCTAGAAAAAAAATACTAAATCAACTTCTAAAATTCTACAAATTTTTCTAAGGGATCCTAAGAGAGGTAGGTACCTATGGTAGATAAGTCAGGGACTAAATCTAAAGGGAAAGTCACCTAAGAAATTCTAAACTTAAAGTGGTCAAAGGGAAACCCTAAAATGTAAGGTCATGGGAACCTAATTCAAAACCAATTCTATTGTTCTTTAAAAATCATGAAATAAATCCTAAGGGATCATGCATATCTATAATAACAGCCAGCCAAAAATTAGGTCTAAGTTCTATACCAATCAACCATACAAAAATCACCAAGAAACATGAGGAATTATGTCAAAATTAAAGAAATATGAAAAATAGAAAAAACACCAAATAAATTGAAAACTCAACCAAAATGAAATTTAAAAACATAGAAAAATCAAGAATCACAAGAGGATCACACTCATATTTTTGCCATATTTTTCTGATCAAAAATGAATTTAATATGAATTTTGCAATGAAATGAAATAAAAGAAAAATGCAAAAATGAATTAAAAAAAAATAAAACGCAGGAAATAATCAGAGCCACAAGATAGAAGTACTAGTCAACTAATCCAACACGCTTAGGATGCGCCAGTGCATTAATGAAACGGTTGTGCTTTGGTTTTAAAACGAAGCCACACGATCAGCATACAAAGTCCAAGATCAGACCTAATCTAATGGTTGTGGGTCATCGTCCCCGTTTAAATCTGAAAGAGATGGAACAATGTTATGGTGGCCGGAGAAGACCTCCGGTCGTCTTCTCCAGCGAGGCAATGTTGCAGGTCAATGAATCCTCACCAAAGTGCAAGAAACTTATGTCATTCTCTTCAATTTTTCTTCCTGAATCCAAATCCAACATAAGTTTGTCCTAATTCTCATTGGATTCTAAAACACGATCAAGATCCTAAAATATGTCATCTGATCAATCATCACAAAACCTCAGTTTCTTGCCATGAATCTACTCCTCACCTCTCAAGGATCAACCTAAGCTATCTAAATCATGCTATCTCTCAATAATCAGCAAGATACGAGTCTCAACAGAAATGGTGCATCACCTTGAATTGTCATCAAACTTCACAAAACCTATCCTAAAACAATCTAGTCATCTTCCTAAGTCTTAACCTCAGTTCAATTCATGATATATCATCCTAAAACTAGTGCAATCGTAAAAAGTGCATACCTGGTTTGCAACTTGAAATTGGAGTGGTTGCAGTATGGATCTTGCTTCAAGAATGTGCAGAAACCTTCAATGATCTATGTTGAAGCTTGTGGAAACCTTGATTTTCCTTGAATTGCTCCAGAAATGAAAACACAATTTTCTGTTGAAGCTTGAAAACAGAACTTGCTATCTCTGATTCTTGCACTGAATGATCACCAACCTCTGCTATGAATGCATTGCTAGACTTATATAGAACTGAATTGAATGGTTTGGAGGCCCATTGGAGGCCTAAACTGTGATATCCAAGTTTCACACTTTGCTCCAAAATTCAACCATGGCATACACGAATTCTGGCCAATTCCTTCTCCTAGAAGCTTCTTCTGCATTGTTTATGGACTATGGAAACTGAAGGGATCAGATTGCACCCTTGCAATGATCCTATGGCCAAGATTGAATGTGTTACTTCTTCATGAAGTAACAAGTTGAAACACCATGAATTAAGCCTAAAACCAAAAATGTAACATTTCCAAAGTGCTTCAAATGATTTTTCTGGTCAAAATGAGTACCCATATGCATTTTCTTGATCACTTATGAATAAATTTGAATTTTTCAACTTAAATGCCCTTTTAATTTCCCCTTTGTCAAAATACCATGAACCAAGTCTTGCCCTAGGTCATTTCAATGCCTCAAGGATACTTGGTTGAAGTTAAAATCTCATTTTGAACAACTTTCAAGTTTAATAAAACTTCATTTGAGGTCCACAAGATAGTGAAAATGACCTATGCTCCAAAATGACCTATAATCATAAATTCCCAAAATACCCATGACTTGTCAAAGCCATAACTTGAGTTCTACAAATCCTTTCAAGGACTTCCAGGACTTTTTGGAAATCTAAAAGAATAAGGAACAACATTCATTTTAGCCAAAAGTTCATAAGAATCATCTTTCTAGGGTAAAAGTGTCATGCAAGTTGGTTGACTTTCAAGCTCCAAATTCACATGCCTCGGATGACCTATAACTTGTCTGGCTCATAACTAGAGTTCTATAAATCCTATCAAGGATTTATAGTACTCAAATTAAAGCTAGGAACATCCTCTACAAGTCTCATGACCATATAAATGTGAGATAAGGCTTGTATCCTAAATTACACTGTCTTGAAGATAATCATCAAACTAGGGGATTTTACAGTCTCAAGCATAGTAACCCTAGCCCTTGCACCTCTCATACTCTTGAATCATCATGAGCTGACCTTAGAATCATCCCTTGGACATCTCAACACATCAATCCATGCTCACATGGACTTGAATCTAGGTCTCAACCTTCTTCAAACTTAACTGTTGACCTAGGCTTGACCAGACAAACCCTAGTTGCACCATTCTTGGTAACACTTCTCATACTTCACATGATGACCTGTCTAGGCCTCAAAATGACTTTCAAGACATCTCAAGGCTTCAAGTACATCTTTATGGATTCAGAATCATCTAAAGAACTCCCATAACTTTCAAGTTAGGAGGCATACACTTCTTGCATTCAACGCTATCTCTGAGGATCTCATGGCTTCTCTGACAAGGATGTCAACCCTTGAACACCTCAATAACATTCTTCAAAGGCTCTCAAACCCTTATTAGCTCTCATTAGATGATCACATCTCCTGATCCCTGCACACATGTCAATGTAATGCATAATGTTAATGTTCAAATGAATGCAATGAAACATAAACCAAGTAGTGAAAAAGGTTAGGAAAAATTTGGGGTGCAACACAGAGGAAAATTAATCATCGGAGGAATTGCAAGGTAGTGACAGAGGAGTCACCGCAGAGATAAACCAGAACCGGAAGTTAGGATTGACCTTAATTCTAAGGTATGGGTGGGGTTCAGTTCTATAACCAGGGGTATGATGGATTTCATGAAAAGGGATGGAATCATGGGTTTAGTTCCTGTAGGTTGATAAATATTAGCGATAAAGGTTGTCTGTGTCTGAAACAGTATTATTTGTCATTGGTCTGTGTGATACTATGTGAATTATTGTTCAATAATTAACGAAACGTCACCGTAAACCTATAGATAATTAAGTATGTAAAAGTTATAATGCCGTTTTGCGGAAATGTCTTGAGTTCTTATTTGTTGAAATGATGTTGTTATTATTCCTTTACATGAACAGATTGAGATGATGAATACGTGATGCATATGAAATAGTGATGTTCTGTTATGGACAATTTGGTTGTAGGCTTGATGCCTGGTTGTATGGTCGTTATGATTGTGTTGTGGTCCATAATAGATGTATTTCATGGCATATCATTCTGTTTGGCCTGTATTGGCGTTGGTTGTGCCTGTATTGGCGGTCTTAAAGGAAAATAATTGGTTGTGCCTGTATTGGCGACCTTAATGGCAAATTGGTACCACATGCATATGAACAGTTGAGTTGCATTGTTGAGTTGCATAGTTGAGTCCCGTCATTATGTGTTTGCAAGTGATGATGAGTTGCTGAATTTTACTGCTGATTGTCATGGATATGAATAAAGAATTGTTGCGGTTTATTATTGATAATATTTTGTGAGCTGCGGAATTATAATGCTGCGATAATATTTTGACATGACTTTTATCATGCCTTATGTTATATTGTTGATATCTCACCCTTTACGTTGTATGTTACCTCCCTTGGTGGTAATTTGCAGGTAATCCGGAATAGAGTGTAGCTTTCCGTTTAAGGTGTCGTTGGTCACTCTATTATGTAGCACTCTTGGGGGGATGAACGATTGATGTTATTGCTCTTATTTAATTTTCTTGTTGCTGAATTTTACTAAGTGTTTTCATTAAGTTGGGTGGTTTTGTTAATGTGCCAAATGTTTGTTGTACGCGCTAAACCGATGAATCGGTAGTGCTGAGTTTTTTATGGTTGGAACTAGTTGTTTTATTAAATCTATGCAAGATGATTACTTGCTGAATTTTAATGGATTTTTGTTGCAAGCTTTCTAGTCTTGCTTGGATTATCATAAAGGTTGGAAGTGTATTAAATTCTGTTGCAAATTAATGGGTTGTCTTATAATTAAGATACTCAGCATGATGTTGTTAGTTGTTCATCCGGATAGGTGCTATGTATGTGATTAAATGACTGTGTAACAGGTGTGTGTTTTCTATAAGTTGAAATGTTACGCCCAGTGTTTGTGAGTTTGATGACCGTCACCAGATCATTACGATCGTCACGACCCTCACGGTCTTCATGGTCATCACGATCGTCATGCATCCAATTTCCGTGCACTCTGATTGTATTTTAATGTTTATCTGTTGGGTTAGAAACGGGGTGTTACATTAGTGGTATCAGAGCAGGTCGGTCCGTCCGACCAAGTTGTCTAGTGTTGTCGAGTCAGTAGTCGTGTCTAGCAATAGAGTCTCATTATTTGTGAGATATGATGGGTTGTTGTTGCATCTTAAGTGAAATGGCTGGAAGGAATGATGCTGCAATTGCTGCTTCTCTGCAAGCTTTAGCTAATGCTATGGAACATCAGCCGAATCCTGCGGGAGATGATGGGTCTCGCAGTTTGGAAACATTTCAACGGGAGAATCCGCCTACCTTCAAGGGTAAGCATGATCCTAATGGTGTGCTGGACTGGTTGAAGGAAATGGAGCGAATCTTTCGTGTGATGGATTATACTCTAGCACAGAAGGTTCGTTATGGGACTCATATGCTAGCAGTCGAAGCTGATGACTGGTGGCTAGAGACCTGACCGGTGTTTGAAGCTGCAGGTGAAGAGATTACTTGGACTATATTTCGTAGGGAATTTCTGAAGAAGTATTACCCGGAAGATGTTCGTGGTAAGAAGGAGATTGAGTTTCTTGAACTGAAGCAAGGAGACAAATCTGTTACTGAATATGCGGCGAAGTTCAAGGAGTTGGCTAAGTTTTATCCGCACTACAGCACAGAAACCGCCGAGTTCTCTAAATGTATCAAGTTTGAAAATGGATTGAAGTATGAAATCAAGAAAGCAACCGGGTATCAGAAGATCCGTGTTTTTGATTCATTGGTCGAAAGCTGTAGAATTTATGAATAAGATAGCAATGCTAATTTCAAGCTGTTGAGTGAGAGGAGAAGTAAGTCGCATCAAACTCGTGGTAAGCCTTATGACCCTCAAGCTGGAAAAGGGAAATAGAAAGCAACGGATGACAAGAAAACTAGTAGGGGAGATGCTTCTGCTGGTATCATTTGCTATAAGTGTGGGAAACCTGGTCACAAGAGTAATGTGTGTAATTCTGGACCAGTGAGATGTTACTGTTGCGGAGAGTTGGGACACGCTTTTGCTGAGTGCAAACGCAAGGGAATGGTTTGTTTCAACTGTGGTGAAGAGGGACACATGCGTGACAAGTGTCAGAAGCCTAAGAAAGAAAAGATTAGTGGAAGAGTTTTCGCTCTATTTGGGACTCAGACGTCCAGCGGTGACTGACTCATTGAAGGTACTTGTTTCATTAATAGTACTCTTTTACTTGCTATTATTGACACTGGTGCTTCTCATTGTTTTATTGCTGCTGATTATGTTGAACGTTTGGGTCTTGTGTTATCTCACATGAGTGGGGAGATGGTAGTTGAGACTCCAGCTAAGGGATCAATGACTACATCTATGGTATGTTTGAAATGTCCTCTGTCAATGTTTAATAGAGATTTCCTGGTTGTCTTAGTCTGTTTTCCACTAAGTGGGATGGATGTGATTTTAGGTATGAACTGTTTAGAGTATAATTGTGTTCATATTAATTGATTTGAAAAGTCGGTGAGGTTTTCTACTCTTGAGGAGGAGGGAGCCCGTTTGGTAACTACGAAACAGATGAAGCAGATATTGCTAGAAGATGCTCAGGTGTTTGCGTTGGTGGCATCATTATCCGTTGAGAATCAAGCGATAATTGATGAGTTAAAAGTTGTTCGTGATTTTCCTGAAGTGTTTCTAGATGAAATTCCTGAAGTTCCTCCGGAACGGGAAATTGAATTTTCTATCAACCTTGTTCCCCGGTACCAGACCTGTGTCTATGGCACCGTACAGGATGTCTGTTATGGACAATTTGGTTGTAGGCTTGATGCCTGGTTGTATGGTCGTTATGGTTGTGTTGTGGTCCATAATAGATGTATTTCATGTCATATCATTCTGGTTGGCCTGTATTGGCGTTGGTTGTGCCAGTATTTGCGACCTTAATGGCAAATAATTGGTTGTGTCTGTATTGGCAGCCTTAATGGCAAATTAGTACCACATGCATATGCACAGTTGAGTTTCATTGTTGAGTCGCATCATTATGTGTTTGCAAGTGATGACGAGTTGCTGAATTTTACTGCTGATTGTCATGGATATGAATAACGAATTGTTGCGGTTTATTATTGATAATATTTTGCGAGCAGCTGGAATTATAATGCTGTGATAATATTCTGACATGACATTTATCATGCCTTATGTTATATTGTTAATATCTCACCCTTTACGTTGTATGTTACCTCCGTTGGTGGTAATTTGCAGGTAATTCGGAATAGAGTGTAGCTTTCCGTTTAAGGTGTCGTTGGTCGCTCTGATACGTAGCACTCTTGGAGGGATGAACGATTGATGTTATTGCTCTTATTTAATTTTCTTGTTGCTGAATTTTACTAAGTGTTTTCATTAAGTTGGGTGCTTTTGTTAATGTGTCAAATGTTGGTTGTACGCGCTAAAACTGGTGAATCGGTAGTGGTGATTTTTTTATGGTTGGTACTAGTTGTTTTATTAAATCTATGCAAGATGATTACTTGCTGAATTTTAATAGAGTTTTGTTGCAAGCTTTCTGGTCTTGCTTGGATTATCATAAAGGTTGGAAGTGTATTAAATTCCGCTGCAAATTAATGGGTTGCCTTATAATTAAGATACTCAGCATGATGTTGTTAGTTGTTCATCCGGATAGGTGCTATGTATGTGATTAAATGACTGTGTAGCAAGTGTGTGTTTCTGTAAGTTGAAATGTGACACCCAGTTTTTGTGAGTGTGACGACCGTCACCAGATCATTACGATCGTCACGACCCTCACGGTCGTCATGGTCATCACGATCGTCACGCATCCAATTTCCGTGCACTCTGATTGTATTTTGATGTTTATCTGTTGGGTTAGAAATGGGGTGTTACAGTGACCTTTAGCTAGATGGATAAACACACCCCTTTTAGATAGACAACAGGCGTGGATCCCGTCGAGTACGACGGACGTAAGGGGTGCTAATACCTTCCTCTCGCGTAACCGACTCCCGAATCCAGGACTTGGTTGCGATGACCTTGTCTTTTCCTTTTTTCGTTAGGTTTTCTTCGCTCGTTTCCTTTCCCTCTCGTTGGGATAAATAACGAACGGTGACGACTCTTCTGTTTTTCGCCGGGTGTTTTTCGCAGTTGCGACATTGTCCATTTTGACTTCTCAAATTATTGAGGACATTTTAAAGATTAACTCATAATTTGATAATACTAGAGCTGATAAACTCATTTGAACATGTTCTCCAAATGATGATCTATCTTTTAAAGATGTATGCAAATGTATTAGGAGAAATCACATTTAACCTTCTTGGACCGAATTCATATAATATCCCTTCATACCAAATGTTACATCATTAGTAACTTGGAAGGTAATGCATAATGGTATTGCAACAAAAGACAACCTGGTTTAAATGGAAATGCATATGATTTCTAGGTGCTCTCTTTGCAATCATGATGGAAAACTCCATACTCCTTATTTCTTAGATGCAGGTACACCTTACTTTTCTAGTATTGGATAAAGTGATTATTTGACATAAACATTTATAGAACTAGTTACGAAAACTTATTCTTACTGGTAGAAGTTAGAGCTCTCAAACATATAGTTTGATCATGATTCTAATCATAATAATTATTTGAAAAAATTGGTACATAAGAAATTATATCAAGTTTTATAATGGTAAAATTGACTTTGACAGAGACATTTTTATGTTAAACAATTGATTTATATAAAATTTGCTTCTTTCAAGGGGCACAATTATTCTTCAATTCATAAGCTTAAAGTTATTGAATATTTTGACATCAAATGTCAACCTCCGCCCACACCTATAATCATATAAGTTATTTGCCATTTTCCTAATCATAATAGAATTAAGTGCAACACAAATGGAACTTCACGAGAAAATCCTGAAACATCAACTTGAGGTGGCATATATAGAGATAATTAAGTAACATTATTGGGAGCTTTATCCGCTAAAGTTGGAGTTGCATCATCTTTCAAGCTGAATTGTTTGAAGGTGTGTTTCCTATCGAATATGCTAAGAGAAGGAATTAGGAAAATCTTTGACTTAAAACTAACTCAATATTATCCATTGATTCATTTTTTAATATTAATATTGTCTCTTAAAATTTTTTAATTAATTAAAAGAATACTTTATACACTTATATTTTTTTTAGATACAAGATATCTCATATTTTTAGTGATGAAAATGATTGATTCGTCTGTACAATTTTGTTTGGTTGATTTAGAATTCACTTTCTCAAAGTTTATTTAGGTAATGGTTTGAACATGCTAATTATGGTTTTTGCTAGTTGTTTAATGAATTAGACATTATATTCTCCTCTTTTTTTGTTTGAAATACAAGCTCAAGTTTGAACATGTATATCATTTAACCTTAAATGGAAGATTGTCAAATATTTGAATCTTACAAAATTCAAAGGAGATATATTATTGAAGGGAAAAGAAAAGACATGTTCAAGATACAAACAAAAGAAAAGAAGACATGAAAAAGAAACTAAATTTATTCTTCACACAACATCATCACCATTGGCTTCATAGCAATATCTCCTCCGAATGACATTGGGTTAATGAACTAGCCAATGATTGGAGTCCTGATAACCTTGTTAGATTCATCCACAAATAATCGAACTCTATTGAATACGAAATCAGGAGTAACAACAGGTTGATCATGCGGCACCACTTGAATATAAGCGTCAGGCTTATCTTCCTTTATCTTCTTCTCAGCTTCATCTGCACTCACACCAACCAGCTCAGGCCAACTTGTTTTTGTAGCACCTTCAAAATTAAAGAAATATCAACATAGTTAGAATAATTAATTCCCAACAAAAAGAAAAACTAAATGAACCGTTAAATTTAGAATGAGCAAAATTATAACTCACTTGCCACTTCCTGAGGAGGAATAGTTCCTTGATGTTTTGCCTCTGCCATCGATAGAAAAGAAAGATGTTTTGGTGAACTCTGTAGAGTATGAAGGTTATAATATCTTAAGGATACTAAACTTTCATATATTTATAGATACATTTCTGGAGACTATATAGTAATTTTATTGGATATAAATTCTAACATCCAATCATATAATATCCGGTGTTATCCATAAGATACAATGCCAAACACATGGCTCAATTATTGCTGGTGCAATGCAACGTACCTTATCTTTGGACCATATATTTGGTGAACGAGATTGTATCCATGTGATACACAAGGTTTACCAATATTTTATTTATATATATTTGCGTTTAAACCGACACTCTCATGTTTATTTATCCGCTTTTTTAATTCGCACGTATATCAGATATATCATATATGTGCGTATTAAAAAAGAACTAAGCCGGACAAAAAAACCTTGCATTTTTCTTGAAAGATATGAAAAACATAAAGAGTTATGTTTTAAAATTTTCATTCCAATGCTCTGCTATTGAGTGGAGTAGGTTGCAATTATCTAAAATGAACTGTGCCGGATAGACATATGTGTGGCTTTCGTTATGAATTTTTTTCTTTTTTATTTCTGTTGCAGTAAAACGTTTGCAATGCTGGTTACATTTGCCGTTAATTATTTTTGGCTTAATTGCAACTTTGGTTACCCTATTTTGTGTTTTTTTTAGGTTTTGATTCCTCCATTTTAAAAACCACGATTTTGGTTCTTTTTTTAGATTTCGAGATTGATATTAATCCCCTTGCCATTTTAAGTCATGATTTTAATTATGTCGCGCGTTGAGTGATGATGTGGCATCTCCATGTCATTTAAAATGGTCTTATTCATTTTAATATCTTTTCCATGTCATTTAAGTTTTTTATTTATTTCATTTTTAGAAAATTAATAAAACCCAAATGTAAAACCCCAGCGCAGAATCTTCAACCCATTTCTTCAAACCCAGTTCAGGAATGAAGATTCTTGGTCTTCCCCTTTCACCACGAACGAATCTTCCCCTTTCACGCACGTAATTAAAGATTCTATATCAAATCCTAGATCGCTTCCCGTTGTCGCCGTAGTAGCTAGGTCGTCTCTGAAATGGCAAAACGAAGTTACGTGTCGAGGTATGTTTCGTAACTCACCTCTGAATTCAAAAATCCTAAACACACAAATGGCGTTTTTGTTATGTCATAGCATATGAAAAACATAAAGAGTACGTTTAATCATTCTATAGGTATCACCTACTCGTATATTATGTTCATTTACATTCATCTTTTTTGTACGTTTACTAAAATCATTGTGTCATATTGTCTAGGAAATCTTTTGTTCTGGCTACTTATAGTCATATTATTATGCCAACCAATGACCCATAATTATGGCCTGTTAATTTTTCTAACCCAATCAGCCCTCCAGCCATGAGAAGATCTATCGGTCGTCCTAAGAAGAATCGTAACAAGGCGAATGATGAACCGAGGATAAGAAATACACTGCCTAGAACTCTTCAAACTGTCAAGTGCAAGAAATGTGAGAGTTTTGACCATAACAAACGAACGTGTAAAGGGAAGCGAGCTGCGGAGAGAGCGATTCCTAAAGGTGGCAACAAAAAACCTAAAAAAAGGGTGACAAGTCGGGCAAGGAAGCGGGACAAACTGTTCTAGATGGAGGGTCGCCAGCACCGCCACCAACCCAAGAATAGTTCTATGTTTTACTTTAGTTTTTGTGATGTTGCTATAACATATACTATGAACAAAGTAACTCTTCATTTGAAAATACATAAAGTATCAGTTTGAGTGTTATTGCAATGTTATGTTGCACAAAGTAACTCTTCATTTGAAAATACACAAAGTAGCTCTCAATTTTAAATTACTTCATTTGCAAATACATAAACACGGTTATGCTACTACAATATTATGCTGCTACTTTATTAACACAGACAATCATAACTCTTCATTTGAAATTACTTCATTTGAAAACTACATAAACATCAAAGTAACTACAACATTTGATATTACATCATTTGAGTACATTTGTTGCAACTAATGCAAACACAATTAAAAAGACAAACATCAAAGATAACTCCACAAAATAATACATAAACCTAATTTTCATCTTCAACAAATCTTCATTTTTCTTGATGTCCTTAATCACATCCATAAGCTCCTCATTCTTGTCTTTCAAAGATCTTATCACATCTTTAGCACGACTGCTCATGTCTTCATCAACCCACTGAAAGTAATTACATCCTTTTTTCCTCATCACCTTAAAATTACCACAACCATGAAATCTTCTCACTACGCCAGAATTGACTTTTAGCAGCGCATACAAAGACAACGCTTTTAGAAAAAGCGCTGCTAAAGAGTCATTAAAAAAAAATAAAAAAAATTGCCTACCAAAGACAGCGCTTTTTAAAAAGCGCTGCTAAATGGAGGCCATAAGAAAACGCTTTTAAAAAAGCGTTGCTAAATTGGGGACCTAAGAAAGCGCTTTTAAAAAGCGCTGCTAAAGGGGGGACCTAAGAAAGCGATTTTAAAAAGCGCTGCTAAAGGGGGTCCCTAAGAAAGCACTTTTAAAAAGCGATGTTGTAGGTGTAACCTACGAGAGCGCTTTTTATATAAAGCGCTGCTATATGGGGTACATAAGAAGATCTTTGAGAGCGCTTTTTAAAGCGCTGCTAAAGCCATTAAAAAGCGCTGTTATAGGTTTAGTTATAATAAATTTAAAATACCCACCATAATTTTTAAAAGAAAAGAACAGTCATCGTATTTCTTTCCTTCTTCTCCTCTGGCGAACGTTAACGTTGCCCTATAAACCCATTCAGTCACCGTCTCCCTCCGACCGTCGCCCTCCTCTGTTGCATTGCGCCGCCGTTCACCGTCCGTCGCCCTCCTCTGTTGCATTGCGCCGCCGTTCACCGTCCGTTTTCGATAGCCTTCGTTCGTCTGTATTAGAGATACAAAATGTAAGTAACTCTACCCTAATGTATAGCTTGGGTATATATAGGGTACCCCATTGTGTATATGAGATAACATCAATAATATAATACATTTCATATTTTCCCTCTCCTTTCTTCTCCCACTATTCTTCTTATTCCTCACAATTCATAACAGAATTCTGTTACAAGATGAACCTCCATGTTCATCTTCACCAAATCCTAACATGGTATCAATCGCCTTATACGATCTAGCTCGCTTCCGCCACTCATCACTCTTTCTGCTAGCTCTGTCATATCAGTTTTGATGATGTTTTTCTTCGCTTCAATTTTACCTGTTTAGCTTTGTTTAGGTCTGTTCAGCAGCAACAATGGAGTCTGGAGATAATCAAGAATCCGGCGTCAAAGACTCTGTTCCGTCGCAAGAAGGAATTCTAGGTTTTGGATCCATGAAATCAAGCAACAAGTTTGGTCTGAAACTTTCCATTCAGCTGCAAGAAACCAATTATCTCCTAAGGATTCAACAAGTCGAAGGTGTTATCCTGACACAGAAAATGCATCGCATCGTTGTCAATCCGCAAATTCCGCCAAAATTTGCTACCACTCAAGATCGTATCTCAGGTACGATTTCTGCAAAATATGAAACGTGGTTAGTCCAAGATTAGGTTGTGTTTATTTGGTTACTTTCGACTATCTCAGAGTCGATTCTTCCTCGTGTTCTTGCGTGTAAACACGCATATGAAGTTTGGGAAAAAATTCACCAATACTTCACTGCTCAAATGAAAGCTAGGGTTAGACAACTAAAAGTTGAACTCAAGTCTACCAAGAAAGGAACTAGCACGATAACAGAGTTTGTGCTTAGAATCAAAGCCATAGCCAACTCTCTCTTAGCTGTAGGAGATACCATAACTGAACAAGATCAGGTTGATGCGATTCTTGACGGTCTCCCTAAGGAGTTCAATCTGTTTGTGATGCAGATGTATGGTACACCAATCCCACCTTATCTATGTAATGTAGAATCTCTTTTATATGTTCAAGAAGCTCAACTGGAGAAGTTTCGACAAGAACTAGTAGCCTCTAGCATTACTGCAAATATAGCTCACACAGGTCATGGCAATTCACGCCCCCAGAACAATTACACACCCAACAATGGGAGGAATACCAGATTTTCCTGAGGCAGAGGAAGGGGCAGAGCAAGGGTAGCTAGTAACAACGTACCTACTGTCGCTACTGCGAAAATCGGCGCCGGCTAACAGAAGAGTCGCCACCGTGCGTTATTTATCCCACAGGAGGGAAAGGAAACGCTCAGAGTAAACCTACCGCAAAGACGGGAAAGGTATGGTCATCGCAACCAAAACCTGGATTCGGGAGTCGGTTACGCAAGGGGAAGGTATTAGCACCCCTCACGTCCGTCGTACTCGATGGGATCCACGCTTGTTTTCGGGTATGGATTGTTATTATATCTACTCTAAGGGATGAGGTCTGAAAAGAAAAGAAAACATGACTCGACAAAGCATCGCACTTTATGCCTACGTATCCCCGTCTGGAACGAGAAATCAGAGTCAACGTAGTTCGCCTAACTACGGGAAAGGAGGGGAAGGTTGCTCGCTAGGATATCGCATCCTATGCCTACGTACTTCCACACAGCATGGAAGATCAGAGCAAACGTAGTTCGGGCTACGCACGACACAAGCTGTTCAAGTGTCTTTTATGAAAAATCTCACCTTAAACAAGGGTTTTCTTATTGTAAAAAGGTTGATGTTTGTTCAAATCTTTTGACGGAAGAAATGAATTGATCTCTGTTATAACCTTTATTAATGTTTTTCTGTTGTTTTGAAGGAAGAAGAGATGACACTCTACAAATCCTAGGGTTGAAAAGGGAATAAAATCTACCCTAATGTTATCATATATGGGTTAAGACCTAATGTCTATCATGCCCCTCTCTTGCGCAGAGAGAAACAGAGATCCTAAGGGAATAGACGGAAACAGAAACAATAGCATATATACAGTAAAACAGTAAAATGCATGGATGCAACAATACAAGTGAGGCAAGGGAGTCCCACTCAACCTCGAACCTAGAAAACAATAGGCCAAAGTGAACAGCATTCACTTTCAACCCAACAGGTTAAACAGCAAACAATACAGACCGGGAAATTCACACAATACACCAAAAATTAAAACAGCTAAAACTAAACAACAAAGCAAGCTTCATCAGCATCAGCAACTATCTTCAGGATTCCAGCAGACATCAATCTTTTATCTTCAATCTCCCAATGGCTTTTCTTCAAGTCCCACTCTCCAAGCTGAGGAATCAATCACAAGAATGAACTGGGTGTTAAGCAATTAGTTGACCACCAAGGGTGGCAAACAGACTGCTATCAACACAGAGGATATTTTCTCTCAAGAGTTCTATCCCTTAGAAATTAGCACCAAGCCTTCCAAAGGAAGGGGGTGAGTGTCTTAGAGAGACTCTGCATCACAGAGAAGGATGGAGGCAGTCAAGGCCTTCCACGTTTGAGAATCAAGTTGTCTACTCTAGGGCTCTGCCTAACTCCTAGATCCTAGAAACTTCAACAGCTGCCAGCAAGAGAAACTCCTCATCAACTCTGGAAGTTGGTCTTCAGTCTCTTTGATCTCCAATGGCCTTCATCATCACAGGTCTTCAGCTCTCCCAATCCCCAAGCAATCCCAATACCCCACACAGACAAAATAATAACCCTAAAGAGGGCACACCACACAGTCAATCAAATATAAACAGTATACTGATAGCAGTAGGGGAATCCTAATATTATCTAAGGGATCTACCACCTACCCATAACCCCTATAGTCCCATACCCCAAAATCAAATCAAAATTCCTAAAAGAATTAATCTATCTCACCTATGCTTATTTAAAACCCTAATTTTAGCCACCCTAACTCCACCTAATCAAATCACCTAAAAGTTAATCCTAAAAATATGAATTAAATCCTATATACAAGTTGAAGACCTAAACTAATCACCCTAAAAAGAATGAACCCTAAATCTAAAGGGAACTAATAGAACTAAAATCAACAAATTTGAGTACTAAACTAAATCCATTAACAAGCTATTTAAAGGAAAACTGCACAAAAAAAAAATAATAAAACAAAATAAAATGCCATTTTTATTATTTATTATTTTTCTTAACAAAATTATGAATCTACCACAAAAAGAACCAATTAAAAACAAGCTTTTTCTGATTTTATATGAATTTTCTAAGATCAAAGAAAACATAAAAGAAAATAAAATCAAAAATGAAGAATTAAATGGGAGGGGGTGCTACTAGCAGATGCGCCTAGTTCATTTCACCATTGGGTCAGGGAAGTGGGGGTGCAAATATCATTTATGCAAGGCCCAGCACGCTCAGAAAATGAATTAAAAAATAAAAGAAAAATGAACAAACTCTCGGTGCATATAGCAACTAATTCAAGTGCAAATCCAATTGGGCTCAGGTTTGGGGGTGGGAATAGCGCATCTGATCCAAAGCCCACGCGTTTCATTTAGTGAAACGCTGCGTTTCACCACTATTAATTCCCTCCGTTTCTTCTTTGAATCTGGACCACACGATGAGATTAAAATGTCAACATTTCAGGGTGATCTGACGGTGCATGGTCATCGTCCCCAATCAAACCTAGGGTTTCAGAATTCGCATCTCCCATGCATGAACTTCCATCATCCCATACTCTCTCAATTCTTCATGGAATTGAAAACTTCCAAAACCAAAGTTGCCCTAAAAACTGCCAGGAACAAGACTACACTCATAGCTTCACCTAAAACCTCCTACATCTCCTCAATAGAAAGTATGAATGCACGGGTTCAACCAAATTACTCTGAGATTAATCATGACAATTCCAAATTCTAATGGCACCAATGCATTCTCCATGTTTCACTGATCTCCACAAGCTATTACACGATCCTTAAAACCTACTACATAACCTAATCCTGATCATCAAAGTTTTAACATCCTGCCATTAAACCTCATAGAATCCTCTCTAACTTTCAGAAATCAATCCCCTATGGTCTCTAATCATGTTTATCCTAACCATTTCATCTAGTACTACATAAATAAAGAGATTCGAAAGCTTTTTCAAACCTGAAAAATGGTGATGGCAAGTGCAGTTACACTTCAATCCAATGCTTGAAACTTGTCACAAATGATCTTCAATGGATGAAAACTTTTCTGTTTGCAATATCTTGGATGGACAATGCTTGGATTGTGAGTTTGGATCCAACTTGCTTCTCTTGCAATTTTGAAGCCACACCTTCAAACACTCATCAATGGCCACTCCACTCTATATGCACTTGTTCAGTATGATCCAGGGAATTGATTTGTGGAGAAGAATTCAATGGAGATGAAGAAGAAAATGGAGTTTGATCTTGAATTGAAAAAAATGGAAGAAATGGTATATCACTCTCTCTTCACCCTCTTTTCACCAACCCCTTGCACCAATGATCCACACTCCTTATATAGATGATGATGGACAGATCTAAAAGTTTCTAGATTGATCTTAGAGGATTCTAGAATGTGGTGGAAAGTTATGAAAGTTCTCATGTAATGACACTTTGAAACATCTCATATCATGCTTGCATCCCTTTCATATTTGTGTTAAAATCTCTCCTCATGAGATATTGAGATGGTATGTGTGAAAAAAACAAGCCTTTCCTTTCATTATGTTGAGTTTTGCAAGGGTGCCTTAATATGCAAGTAACAACATTATAAAGCAAGTCCAATTTTTAAGCCCTAACTCAAAAAAGTGGCTGAACCAATGTCTTTAAAATGATGTTTGGAATCAATTTGGTATATTGGATGACCCATTTTGGATTTGTAGATCTCTCAAACCATTTTTTCATTTCAACTTTTTCAACTTATATGCCTTTTTTAGGTCATTTTCCACCAACTTTTATCAAGTCTTTCTCCATGCATTTCCAAACTTCCATGACCTCTTTTATAGACTTAAAATGACATTTGGAGCAACTTTGATGTTGTGAAGTTTTTCATTTGAAGCTTCCTTGTATGAGTTTTAGGCATAGGCTAAGAATGACCTATAATCCTCAGATGACCAAAATACCCTTTTCTTGCCAAGACCATAAGTAGAGTTACACAAATCATATGAAGGCATACCATACCTTTCTAGAAAGCTAAGACAATGAGGAACAACTCTCATGTTTACCAGGAATCCATTTGAAATCTCCTTGAAGGGTAAACGTTGCTTGGAAGACAGACAACTTTCACAGGCAAAATTTTAGATACCCCAGATGACCTGTAACTTGCAAGGACCATAACTTGAGTTCTATAAATCTCCTTAATGTCTTCCACCACTCAAATTAAAGGTCTTTAGATCCTCTACAAGTTTCATGTTGACCAAGGATCCATTTCAAGCTTGCATTTTGACTTATATTGCTAGGAAGTTTGACCTAAATCAGGGGATTTTACACAGAAACCCTAATTTAGAAACTCCTCTTCTCCTTGACTCTTCTTGATATTTCATTAGCACAACATCATATCCATATCCATATAGCAAATAATGAATCCCACATTCTTCAAATGATTCTTGATGCCATTCAAAACAAGTCTTTGACCTAGGATTGACCTAGTGTTGACCCTAGTTGACTGACTTCAACTGAGGCTCTTGCAATCATTCCAATGACTTGGTTCTTCTTCAAAATGATCACATAGGCTCTTCATAACATACATACACACCTCATGCTCTTGTCTCATAGCTCACACTTCCTCTGATAATCCCCAACTAGCCTCAAGATAGGAGAGAATTCACTGATCAACCTGGCAGCTCTTCAAAGCTCAAATTCTTCTCTGATGACCTGAGTAGTCTTGAATATGAATGAAACCCTTGGATATGTCTCTTGAGATAAGAATAACACTTGATCCCCTGATTAAGATAGCTTGCTCATGCTATGCAATGCAGATGAATACACTATGTACATGATGACAATGCAAATGACTATGCAGTTGAAACATAAACCTAGGTTAGAAAAGGTTGGGCAAATTTTGGGGTGCAACACCTACATGCCAACTCTGTGGCAAATATGGCCACACTGTATCCTCATGTTGGCATAGATTTGATGCAAATTTTATACCTCCCAATCCTAATGAATCTCAGGACAAGACAGGGAGCAACACACCATCAAGCCATGAGCAGTCCAAGGACAAACCTCATAATCCATAGGCTGTAGCAATGATGGCAGCTGCAAGCAAATCCATTGGAACAACTCAGCAATACAACCTACCTGCAGAACTAGATTCCCAAGCATGGTTTGTAGACTCAGGTTCTTCTCATCATCTTACTCCCTATGCACTTAACTTATAGAATTCTAAGGCATACACAGGTAGTGATAAAGCTTATGTAGGAAATGGCCACACACTCACTATTCACTCTATAGGCTTCACACAATTCTGCTCTTCATTAGTGCCCAAGTGCAAGCTGATGTTGAATGATATACTTTATGTACCAGCTATCACCAGGAACCTTCTGTCTGTTTCCAAATTTTCACATGATAATCATGTTATCTTTGAATTCCTGTCTAACAAATGTTACATTAAATCTCAGGCTTCTAGACAAGTTCTGGTTGAAGGAATCCTAGATGCCAGTGGTCTCTACTGTTTTCCTCATCTGCATTTGGAGTCTTCAAAGTCACACAGTTTGCATACCATATTGAATAAATCAAGGCATGTCCAAGGTTACACTGCAGTTCAGTCCTCCTGTCAGCCAGATAGTTCTACATCTAATACTTGTAATAATAGTGTGTTGTGGCATCATAGATTAGGGCATGCTAATCCTTCATCTATTGCTAAGATACTAAAACTGTGTAATATTGCTTGTTCAAATAAACATAGTTTTTGCAAATCTTGTAATCTTGGTAAAGCTCATAGGCTTCATGCTCCTTTGACTCATCATGTATATAATAAGGCTTTTGATGTGATATATACTGGTCTTTGGGGGCCTGCCTCTTCTACTTCTAGTGCTGGGTTTAGCTATTACATTGCATTTGTGGATGCTTACACCAGGTATACCTGGCTGTACTTTCTTAAACAAAAGTTTGAAGCTCTAAATGAATTCAAATTGTTTCACAAATTTGTTTAAACTCAGTTTGGTCTAACAATTAAGTCAGTTCAATCTGACTTTGGTGGTGAATTCAGATCTTTTACTAAATTTCTGTAGGATCTTGGGATTACACATAGAGTAACTTGTCCTCATACCTCCCATCAAAATGGCTCAGTTGAGAGAAAACACAAAACAATTGTTGAGATGGGGTTGACACTTCTTGCTCATGCATCCATGCCTCTAACATATTGGGATCACAGTTTTGCTACTGCTGTCTACCTCGTGAACAGGCTGCCAATATCTCCATTGACTACACATCATTCACCTTTCCATGCTTTGTATGGTAAGCATCCTGAATACAAAACTATTAGAGTGTTTGGTTGTTCTTGCTACCCTCTACTTAGACCATATAATCAGCACAAATTGCAACTTAGAAGTCAGGAATGTGTATACCTTGGAGTCTCTCCTCAACATAGAGGTTTCAAATGCTTGAGTAGTTCTGGCAGAATTTACATTTTGAAGGATGTCACTTTCAATGAGCAACATTTTCCCTTTCCTTAGCTGTTTAAGTCAGGTACTACAACAGGTCATACTCTAATAAACCAGTCTCTTGCTTGTCCAACAGCTTTCCCAACCAGCACAGCTATCACATCCTCAAAGGTCACAGCTGGCATCTCTTTACACTCTAATACCCAACCCATCACTAGTCACCTAGACCCTGTGGCAGTCCCAATGCCTGAGCAGTCTAATCAATCTATTCTGGCCCCAGACCCTCAGCCAACATCTACTCCCCCATAAGCTAATCAAGATGACTTTGCAAGTATTCCCAGTTCTATTATCTCTCTAAAGGACATTTCACCCAGTACCCCTGCAGCAGGCCATTCCACAGCTTGTGAGAATGCTGCTCAAATATTCCCAGACTTCAATAACCAGTTCTCCAACTCAGAGACAGAATATCCTCCAAGTCCTGAAGGTAATACTCTTTCGAGTTCCACATCTGAGTCTTCTCTCTCTCCATCCATTCCCAGTCACAGACCTCAACCTGCACTCTTGGTTAATGACCACCCTATGATGACTCGAGCCAAAACTGGGTAATCCAAACCTAAGGCCTTACTAGCACATACTGAAGCTGAACCAACAAATGTAAAACAAGTCTTATCTCACCCCTGTTGGCACACTGCTATGAAGTCTAAATTTGATGCCTTGCAGTCAAACCACACGTGGACTCTCACCACATTACCTCCTGACAGAAAAGTTGTGGGCTGTAAATGGGTGTTCAAAATCAAGGAAAATGCTGATGGATCTATCAACAAATACAAAGCTAGACTAGTAGTGTCGCTAATGCGAAAATCAGGTGCCGGCACAACAAGAGTTGCCACCTTTCGTTATTTATCCCTCGAGCGGGAAAGGAAACAAACAGGAAAAACCTCGCGAAAACGGGACAAGACCGGTCATCGCAACTAAATCTAGGGTTCGGGAGTCGGTTACGCACGGGGAAGGTATTAGCACCCCTCACGTCCATCGTACTCGATGGGATCCACGCTTGTTTGTTGTCTGGACGGATTGTTAATCTACTCTACCTATCAAGGCTGGCTTAAACTAATTTAAAAAGAACGAAAAAGGACTCGACAAAGCATCGCGCTTTGGGCCTACGTATTCTCATCTGTCATGAGAAAATCAGAGTCGACGTAGTTCGGCTAACTACGGGTGGAAGGTGGAAGGTGGCTCGCCAAGACGTCGCATCTTGTGCCTACGTATTTCTCATCAGAGAAAATCAGAGCTAACGTAGTTCGAGAAAAAACGGAACACGGGTTGTTCAGACAATTTTTACCCGAGTAGGGTTAAACGACAGTTCCAGCAGTTAGGGACAAAGCCTGTTTGCGGTGGCGCTGAAGTTTAACAACACTCTTTTCTTCAAAAAAGTCTTCATTAACTTGCTTGCCCTTCAGGGAAAATGATTTGCAGTCTGTTTTCAATCTTTCACGCAAGAAGTGTCTTTTATTATGTTTGCAATTTCAATCGCACTAAAGACTATGACCTAGGAGTGAATGCGTCGCATGTCACCCAAAGGGTACCATACTAAACATCCCAACAATTGGAGAGAAGCTCTCCAACAGCTGTTTCCTAGATAGCTTAAGGCTCGTAGCGTACGAAAGAAATCATTCATGATTACTGTATCTTAAGCTGTTTGTAGATGAGAAGATAACGCAACTAAGGATTCATCCTAAGGTTGAGAACTGGGAAACTCCTAGAAGTTAACATGCAAAGGCTTCAGCCTAACAGGTCTAATCATCACTATCCCATCAGGGAAGGGTGAGAACCTAGGGGGAACCATATCAATGGTGAACAGCAATCAGATAAAATGAACAGTAAATCAATAACAGTAAAGATGCATGTTATGCACAAAACAAGAGAGGCAAGGGAAGGCTAGCTTCCACTCAAGCCTATGGGGAATGCTCTCAAGCAAACACACAATACAGAAAAAGAACAGCCACACAGGAGACTCTGCTTCAGTAGCTCCAGCTCTCTCTCCAACTGTAGACTCCACCTTCAGGCTTCATCTTCAACAGCAAGTCTCAACTTGCTTCTTCAGGCTTTGACTGGAACTAGTACAAGTCTCAACTTGTAACCTTCATCTCTCAAGGCTTCAACATCTTCATGCTCTTCAAATATCCAAGGACTCATCCTCTTCAAAGCTTCAGCTTGCAACTTCAATGGCTTCAGACAGACTTCAATCACTCATCTTCAAGGCAATCTTCAATGGAATCTTCTTCAATACTCTTCAATGATCTTCAATGCTTCTTCTATCTTCAACAACCCAAAAGCTCCATCAGAAGGAATTCAAATAACAAGATGAGGTGGGGATGCTATAGTGCTTACTGACTTCCAAAGGATGCCATTAAGGACTTAACATCAAAAGGAAAGGCTCTCTCAAAGTTCTACCTCATAGGGCAAGGTCACTAATCCATCCAAAGGAGAGAGGTGAATACCCTAGAGGGACTTTATGTCATTGAGAAGAAAGGAAGTGGATGATACACTCCTTGTTTAAGGAAGGAAATTATTCTAACTATGGCTCTACCTATGTCTATCTCCTAAAACAAAACAAAAGCAAACAAGCTAACAAGCTCTACTATGCTCCTTCTTCAAGTCTTCAAAGTCTTCTCAATGCTTCAACAATGATCCTCCATTCAAATCCAAGATCCACAAGCAACAAGGAAGAGAAACAAGCAAAAACAAACAATACAATGCCCTTAAGGCAACACAAAACAATACCCAATTGAAAAATACATGAAAAATATTAAACTAACCTACAAAAATCTAGGATTAATTCTAGGGGATCCTATACATGTACCCTTTATAGCCCTTATATCCCATACCCCAAGTTCTATCTACAAATCAAATTCTACACAATCTATTGAACACATGCTACATTTTAAACCTAATTTGATCACTCTAATGCTTATCTTTCAAACTACCTAAAATAAAACCCTAAAAATTGTGGTATAAAAACCAGGGGTACCTAAGATCTATATCTAATGGTACTAAAAAGAATGGGATCAAAATCTTAAAGGGGATGCCTAAACAAAATTGTACAAGATCAAGTATTAGCTAAAGACTATTTAAAAGCTATTAAAAAGAAAAATATACCAAAAATATTAAAGGAAAATAAAATGCAAATTTTATTTTATGATATTTTTCTAGACAAAATTATAAAATCATAGCAAAAACAACAAATTAAAAATCCTCATTTTCCAATTTAATATGCATTTTTTAAGATTCAAAAGAAATAAAGGAAATTAAAAAGGAAATAAAAGAGAGGAGGTGCAAGAAGTAACGGATTCATGTACATATATGCATGTGGGCTCAGACTAGGGGGTTCAAATATCATAAGCGCTAGGCCCAAAGTCCATCAGAAAAAATAAAAGAAAATAGTACAGAAAATAAACAAGGGGACGGTGTGAATAGAAAAGGATTTCAGTTTATTTTCCATTGGGCCCGTGTGAGGGGGTGGGGATAGTGGTTTTGCCAAGGCCCAGGATGGGGCTTTAATGAAACGCCGCGTTTTAATTTCACTCGGCCTTTCCCTCTAAATCTCGTTTTTAAATCCTGGCCGTTAGATTTATTTTCCAAGTCAAAGTCTCCACACGATCTAATGGTCATAAACCCGTCTTCAACCTTAGAACTAGGGTTTTGCCATAACCAGAGCTCCATGCGCCAGACTTCCAGCCCCTCGTTCTCTCTCAAATCTTCATCAATTTTAAAAATGTAAAACACTAGATTGCTCTACTCTCTAAGAGGAACACGACCATGGCCTTGGTTTGTCTTGAAACTATCCCTAGCATGGAACCCGATGGCTGGAAACCCCATGGCTCACAAATTTTCACTGTCATGCACCTTGATAATTCTTGGATTTCTTGGTACTAATGTGTTCCTCGTGTTTCCCTAGTTCTAGCATGCTATCAGACATGAATTAAAGCTCACTACACTAAGTGTTCTTGGTCATCAAAGATTCAATGTCATGTATGCAACCTTCATGAAATGGTCTCAAACTCACTGGACTTAATCCTCTACTCATCCCTGACAATTCTAACCTAAAGATTCAACCTATCCATGCATAATTAGAGAGGTAGAAGAAGAATATACCAACCTGTTTCTTAGCTATGGCAGAGGTAGCTTCACTCCAATTCAATGCTTGCAACCTTCCAATTATGCTCCTTAGATGACAATCTT
Organism: Lathyrus sativus; assembly: GCA_963859935.3. NCBI lineage: Eukaryota > Viridiplantae > Streptophyta > Magnoliopsida > Fabales > Fabaceae > Lathyrus > Lathyrus sativus. The sequence continues at coordinate 223,776 of OZ012739.1, read as the reverse complement.
CTTTCTGTTTGCAACAAATTTGATGGAGAGAGCTTGTAGTGTGAAAATCGAGCCTTGCTTGCAACGGAAGCTATACTTGGATACCTCTCTCTCCTCTCACTCTTCTCACCAACCTTTGCCCCAAATGGCTTCTATCCTTTATATAGATGATGATGGAAATGCCTAGAATCTTCTGGAATGTGCTTATGAGAATTCCAACTTATCATGTTATGAGAATTAGATTCCAACTCATATCACATACCATCTCATGACAATGCCCTTACAGCCCTTAGTTTCCACTTGAAAATCTCCTCATATGAGTTTTTGGAAGGATTGGAATGCTTATCATGCTTGTATCTTACATTTCCTTAAGTTTCACATTGGTGCCTTATGATGCAAGCAACTAAATTCCAAAGCAACTCCATTTTTTAAGCCTTAACTCAAAAATGTGGATGAACCATTGTTCTCAAAATGTTTCTTAGACTCAAAATCATATATCACATGACCTGATTTGGATGTGTAGGTTGCTCATTCCATTTTCCAACTTGGATCCATTTAAGTTATACCTTCATTTCTAGGTCATTTTTTATCATTTTTTGCTACAAGCTTTTTCAACATTCCATGACCACTTTTTTAGACTTAAAATGTCATTTTGAGCAACTTTGATATTGTGAAGTTTTTCATTTGAAGCTTGGAAATAGGATATATGGCCTTATGCTTGAAATGACCTATAATCACCAAATGACCAAAATACCCTTGCATTGCACAGACTATAAGTTGAGTTCCACAAATCAGATGAAGTCATACCATACCTTTTTGGAAAGGGGAGACCATGAGGAACAACTCTTATGTTGGGTCCAAATTCATTTGAAACTTCCTTGAGGGTCAAAAGTTGGTTGGAAGACAGACAACTTTTGCAGACAAATTTCAGTGTCCTCAGATGACCCTTAACTTGTAAGAGCTATAACTTGAGTTCTATAAATCCTCTCAAGGACTTCCACCACTCAAATTAAAGCTAACAACATCCTCTACAAGTCCCATGACCATCAAAAGGTGAGATGGGGCTTGAATTTAAACTTATCTTCCTTGGAAAATGCCATCAAACTAGGGGATTTTGCACTATCAAGCATAGCAACCCTAGCCTTCAAACTTCTCAAACTTGTCAATCATGATCAAATAGCCTTGGACTCATCCACTAGGCATATTAAAGTATCAATTCAAGGTCACATGGCATTGGGGATAGGTCTCAACCTTCCTCAAATTCATCAGTTGACTAGGGGTTGACCAGTCAAACCCTAATTCTACCACTCATGGTAAAACTTTTCAATCTTCAATCAATGACCTGTATAGGCCTCATGATGGCTCTCAAGACATCATATGAGCTCTAGAAAGACCTCAAGATCACCCTTGTAGCTTCAGAATCATCTGGATAGCTTCAATGACTTTCAAATTAGGAGGCATTCAACTTGGCAATCAACCTTATCTCTGAGGATCTTTATATTCAACTGAGGAGGATATCAACCCTTGTGAACTTTAATAACATCATTCAAGAGGTTCTCAAACCCTTCATTAGCTTTCAAAATATGATCACATCCTTTGATCCCTGCACATATTTTAATGCAATGCATATGCTAGTGTATGAATGAATGCAATGAAACAATGAACCAAGTCTCAACAAGGTTAAGCAAATTTTGGGGTGCAACAGCTGCCCCTATTCAAGCGGCTTGGGCCTGGCGAGTTCTCAAACAAGCGCGGAGGAAGACGTTTGAATACCAATAAACCCGAAAATTTGCCAAACACAGAGGCAAACTTCCAATTCTGATAGTTGTACTGATAAATACCCGCGGTACTCCGCTGGGGATAAAAGATTTAATCGAGCATTCTCTGATCTGGGGATCACCCTCAGAAAAAAGACAAATGCCTTCAAATACTGCAATATTACACTGAGTTCACCGTAGAACTTCGACATCGAATCTGTAATAACCTGGGTCACTCATGACTCCAGTGGGGATATATAATCTGCCTTCAGGCGCCCTGCATCAGCCGGGGAAATCTTCGACATCAGTCTGAAGAATGATATTCTGAGCCACTCATGACTCTGTGAGGATACGCAAACTTGCCTTTAGGCAACTCTCCTGGGGACATCTTCGACATCAGTCTGAAGAAACAAAATCCGGAGCCACTCATGACTCGGGGAGTCTGTGATCTTGCCTTCAGGCAACTCCGTCTTGCTGGGGAGAAACTTTGACATAAGTCAAAAGAATACTTCGGCCTTCAGTCCGAAAAGAGAATCCTTGGTCACTCATGACTCTGCGGGAATCCTCAAACTTTGCCTTCAGGCAACTTTGAGGGAACTATCTTCAACATCAGTATAAAGACTGAAACTTGCCTTCAGGCAATTCCGTCGCTGCTAGAGAATCCGTGACTTCAATCAGGGAGATACTTCGAACTTCAGTCCGAAAAATGAATCCTAAGTCACTCATGACTTATAGGAATAACCTCGCCTTCAAGCGCCTCGCATCAGCTAAGGAAATCAGTGACATTAGTCAGAGAAATGGTATTCTGAGCCACTCATGGCTCTGGGGATTCAATATTTTACCTTCAGGCAAACTCCGCTTCAGCTGGAGAACATCTTCGACTTCAGTCAGAAGAAATACTAGTCGGGTTATACCATAGCCTTCAGGCCTCGACCTCAGTCGGGAAAAACCACTAGCTAGATCGATCACAATCAGAAACCATCAGGACAACTGACCTGGGCATCAGACCAATACGGATCATTCTGTGTACCACAGCTGCACTTGCAAACTCTTGACATTGTCTTCAGACAAGCATTGAATCATCAATGGGGAACCTGAATCCACATGAACCTTCTGCTGACACCTTCAGGTGTTGAAGTCCGTCTTCATATCTGACATCGCCGTCAGAGCAACATATCACGCTGCCGTAACCATCAGGTTACAATACTGTGGGGAGGAAGGGAGGGTTCACCCAAACAATCCTGGAGACTTCATTGGGGAAAGACGAGAGAGCTCACTCAAACGTTTCCTATCAATTTCTGGGGAGCAAGTACTTCTGCTGACGAAGCGGTAACCACCTGGTTCATGTTTCGTATGCTTCTGCCGGGGAATGCATGAGCGCAATGCTATGTAATGCAATCATGCAATGCAATGCTCCAGCAAAATAAATGCTGGACAGAGGAATCATCTTCTCGGGGGAAGAGTAATCACTCTGCTGAGGAATAAGCTACCCATCAGGGGAACTACAACTTGTGCCAATCTCAACTGGACTTAAACTTTGGGGATGACGGGTTCCTCCGGGAAAATTTAGCCTTCAGGCTGACCAACACACTATCCTCTGCTCTACCGGGGCAACAAACTTCAGCTTGCTGAACAGTCCTTCAGGATCAGCGGGGAGAAAAGGATAAGTGCTTCGAGCGGCTCTCTGAGAACTGACTCTCCTGGGGAAAATAGCCTTCAGGCTACCAGACACTCCTGTCCCCAAGTTCTCAAACTTGTGGGGAGACAAACTTCAGTTTGCCGAGCAGTCCTTCAGGATCTGCTTGGGGGAAATCTTCATCTGCCAATCCTGGCCATACTCGGCTGGGGAGAATCATCTGCCTGCCGGAAACAACTACTGCCGAGAGAATGCCTTCTACCTGCTAGGGAAGGGGCTACACTCTATTTGGGGAAAATGATCTCGATCTGCTGAGGATAACTCTTGCACGCCTCTTGGAGACCAACTCTTGCTAGAGACCACTGTGGGGAAATATCAGCGCATCAGCACCGCTGAGGATATCAGTCCTTGGCTACTCAGCTGGGGAGAAATGCCACTCTTATCAAGGACATGCTCTGGAAGCCTCCGAGGATATCAATCCTAACTTTCTTCATGACCCGTCTGGGGAAGATGTTGAACCTATCGAGGAACTGCTCTGACGATCTCTGAGGGGAAACATATTGGTCCTATCAAGGATCCACTTTGCGACTGCGGAGGATATCAATCCTGCAAAAACAAACAAACAAACACAATACCCTTCACAAAGGGACCGTCGGGTTATCGTTTGTGAAATTATTCAGGTAATTCAAAGCTTTAACAATCATTGGCCGAAGCCCACGAGCTTATGCACGAGTATTTTATCAAAAAACACCAGGCGCTTTTCGCAAGAAAAACTGCAGAAATAAACATGTAAATAATCAGTTCACTGAACTGTATGTTTATTGATGAAATGGCCTGTAAATAGGCACAGTGTTTCACAAAGGATGCAAGCTCCTGAAATGAGGAAGCTGCAAAACAAACAAATACAAATATACAACAGGTATGTATCAATGTTGGCAAAGCGGTGTAGACGAACACCATAAAGCGATCACCCCTATGATTCTCTCGACTCCAAGCTTCCCGACGATTCATCTTCGGAAGAGATTGATTTGGGATAGACGACCTTCAGGTACTCCCAAATCACTGAGCAAGGAAAATCACACGGAACGCGATCATTTGCTTTTAAATCCCTAACTTTTGCCTGAATCGCCCGTTAGGGTTTTCGGTTCACCGGGATACCCATTTTTGTCAAAGTCGCCCCTTCAGGTTTTCGACTTTGGGGGTTTACATTCTTTTCATTTATATCCCTAACTTTTGCCCGAACCTTTTTCATTTTTTTCATGGTTCGCCGGGATGCCCTAATTTTTGCCTGGACTCTCTTTTTCTGTCCAGTGGGTCATTTTTTCAAGCAAAGTATTTTTTAACCGCGTCCGCGTTCACCAGAGATGGAAAATCTTCCCCATCCATCATGGATAATAACAAAGCTCCTCCCGAGAAGACTTTTCTAACAACGTACGGCCCCTCGTAATTTGGCATCCACTTGCCCCTGTGATCGGAGTGCGGTGGGAGTATCTTCTTCAGGACGAGGTCACCCGTCTGAAAGCTTCGATGACGCACCTTCTTATCGTAAGATTTCTTCATCCGGCTTTGGTATATCCGACCATAAGCAATAGAAGCTAACCTCTTCTCATCCATCAGGCTAAGTTGGTTCAATCTGTTCGTTACCCATTCTGCCTCGTCGAGCTTGACGTCGCGCAAAACTCGCAAAGAAGGAATCTCGACTTCCAACGGTAACACTGCTTCCATTCCGTATACCAAGGAGAAAGGAGTTTCCCCGGTTGATGTGCGCACCGTCGTACGATAACCATGGAGAGCAAACGGCAACATCTCGTGCCAGTCCTTATAGGTAACAACCATTTTCTGCACAATCTTCTTTATATTCTTATTGGCTGCTTCAACAACACCATTCATCTTTGGCCGGTAAGGCGATGAATTGTGATGTTCTATCTTGAAGTTCTGACACAACTCCTTCATCATCTTGTTGTTAAGGTTCGAACCATTGTCCGTGATGATCCGCTCCGGGATACCATACCGACAGATGATGTCCTTCTTTATAAACCTGGCTACCACCTGCTTGGTGACATTTGCATATGACGCGGCTTCAACCCACTTCGTAAAGTAATCAATAGCAATCAGAATAAAGAGATGTCCGTTGGATGCCGTAGGCTCAATCTTTCCAATCATATCAATGCCCCACATGGAGAACGGCCACGGGGAAGACATGACATTCAACGGATTCGGCGGCACGTTAATCTTATCAGCATAAACTTGGCACTTGTGACACTTCTTCGCGAACTTGAAACAGTCCGACTCCATGGTCAGCCAATAATATCCTGCCCTCAGGATCTTTCTCGTCATTGCGTGCCCTCCGGCGTGCGTACCGAATGTACCTTCATGAACTTCTTCCATCAGGAAGCCAGCTTCTTTTTTGTCTACGCATCTCAGTAGCACGAGGTCATGATTTTGCTTATACAAAACACCATCAGGGTTGAGATAAAAGTTTCCAGAAAGCCTCCTCAGAGTCTTCTTATCCTGGGTTGACGAACCCATCGGATACTCCTTATTCATAAGGAAATTCTGGATGTCGTAGAACCACGGTTTGCCATCAGGCGCCGTCTCAACGGCAAAAACGTGCGCAGGCCTCTCAAGGCGAGAAATCACAATCTTTGGAGCTTCATTCCAAAAGTTGACCTTATACATCGATGATAAGGTAGCTAAGGCATCAGCCATCTGATTTTCAGCCCTCGGCACATGGTGGAGCTCTACGCGATCAAAGAATGGTAACAACCTTCTAGCGTAGTTCATATACGGAATCAAGTTTGGTTGTCGAGTTTCCCACTCTCCTTTGATTTGATTCACAACGAGCGCTGAATCGCCATACACATCAAGATTCTTGATCCTCAGATCAATAGCTTCTTCCAACCCCATTATACAAGCTTCGTATTCAGCCTCGTTGTTGGTGCACGGGAATGTCAACCTGGCAGTGAACGGGATGTGCGACCCATGGGGGGTTGTAATGACTGCCCCAATTCCACTACCGTACGAGTTAACCGCACCATCAAAAATCAACTGCCATTGGGAACCCAACTCCGGTCCCTCATCGGGCAAAGGCTCTTCGCAATCCTTCATCTTAAGGAACATCACATCCTCATCAGGGAATTCAAACTTCATAGGCTGGTAGTTTTCGATAGGCAACTCAGCAAGATGTTCAGACAACACACTGCCCTTGATCGCTTTCTGGGACACGTATTGAATATCGTATTCCATCAAAACCATTTGCCATCTAGCAATTCGTCCGGAAAGAGCTTGCTTCTCAAAGACGTACTTTATCGGATCCATTTTCGAGATCAACAGGGTGGTATGATTCAACATATACTGGCGGAGACGTTTGGCAGCCCATGCCAATGCGCAACAAGTCTTCTCCAGCATCGAGTATCAGGATTCACAATCAGTGAACTTCTTACTCAGGTAATATATGGCATGTTCCTTTCTGCCTGTCTCGTCGTGCTGACCGAGTACGCAACCCATACTATTCTCGAGTACTGTCAAGTACATTATCAAAGGCCGTCCGGCAACTGGGGGAATCAAAATAGGAGGTTCCTGCAAGTATTTCTTTATTTTATCGAATGCCCTTTGGCAATCTTCATTCCATACCACCGCTTGATCTTTCTTTAAAAGCTTGAACATCGGTTCACATGTGGCCGTGAGTTGAGAAATAAACCTTGCAATGTAGTTTATTCTCCCCAGGAAACCACGCACTTCTTTTTCTGTATGCGGCGCTGGCATATGTTGAATTGCTTTTATCTTGGCAGGATCAACCTCGATGCCTTTCTCACTCATAATGAACCCCAGTAACTTACCGGATCGCACCCCGAAAGTGCACTTATTCGGATTCAGCCTCAGCCTGAATTTCCTCAACCTATCAAAAAGCTTCTGCAGATTGACCAGGTGTCCTTCCTCCATTTGAGATTTTGCTATCATATCGTCCACGTAGACTTCAATCTCGTGGTGGATCATGTCGTGAAACAACGTTACCATCGCTCGCTGGTAGGTTGCCCCTGCGTTCTTCAGACCGAAGGGCATGACCTTATAGCAAAATGTACCCCATGGTGTAATGAAAGTAGTTTTCTCCATGTCTTCCGGCGCCATCTTGATCTGATTGTAACCGGAGAAACCGTCCATGAACGAAAATACTGAGAATTGAGCCGTGTTATCCACCAACATGTCAATATGAGGTAACGGGAAATCATCCTTAGGGCTCGCCCTATTCAGATCCCGATAATCTACACACATCCGTACCTTACCATCCTTCTTTGGTACAGGCACAATGTTTGCAACCCACGGAGGGTAACTGGCCACAGCCAAAAATCAGGCGTCCAATTGCTTCTGGACCTCTTCCTTGATTTTGACGGCCATATCTGGTCTTGTCCTTCTAAGCTTCTGCTTGACAGGAGGACAATCTTCTCTTAAAGGCAAGTGATGAACCACAATGTCGGTGTCCAACCCTGGCATATCCTCGTATGACCAAGCAAAGATATCACTGTACCCCCTGAGCATATCAACCAATCTTCGCTTGACGTCATCTTGCAATGCGGCCCCTATCCGGACTTCCCTGGCGAGTTCTTCGGATCCCAGGTTAACGATCTCAATCGTTTCTTCATTAGGCAGAATGACTTTCTCCTCCTGTTTCAACAGGCGAACCAACTCTTCTGGTAGATCTTCGTCATCTTCACCAATCTCATCTTCAGCTTGATACACCGGATGATCGAAGTCGAAGAGAGTCATAGGGAGTTCTGAGGTGTCATCTGTAATAAGAGTCCTGCAATAAACATGGTCACATGCTTAAAAGATGCACATGGTTAGCTCTTAACCTACATTGCCGTTTTAATGTTTTTCAGTTTTCAAAAATAAGAAAAAGGGAAAAGCAAAAATATGAATAACAGGGAACACAAAGTTTTTGAATGCAAAAAAAAACGCCTTGCGATTTATTTAACAAAATATATGTTCATAAGCAAGTAAGGCCCTGAAAATAAACCACTATGCCTCGGGTAAGACATAGGGTTGTACAATGACTGAAAAAGTAAAGTATTACTCTGGACTCGTCACTTGAATGATTTCCCGACTGGTCCAGTTGTTGAGGCACTGCCCTAGAATGCTTGGCCGGATCCATGCGTCGAAGTCGCAGTCGCTATCGCCTTCGTCTTCAGACAAAGCGTTAATACTTCCAAATGCCACTCCTCCTTTTATGAATACCACAGGCCCTCGCCGACTCTGCGAATTCTGAGAAGATGAAGCACCTGGAGAATAGCCCAATCCACACCTGCCCTGCTGGTGGGGGATATCCAATACACGACCCCAACCTGGAGCTGAACCACTTTGAACTACGGCTTGTGCCTCCTTGAACGACGACAAAGCTAGCACTGGGGTAGGAACTGCCGTGGAAGACTCATCTTTCACCTTCACAGTTTCGAATGCTTGACACAGGGTTTCGTGGATCTCACCATCCACTTCAATGTACTTGAATGATAACAAATGGCTCACCATTATGTCCTCTTCTCCGCACACCGTTACGATACTGCCTCCGACAGCATACTTCAACTTTTGATGGAGAGTGGAAGTCACCGCTCCTGCTGAGTGAATCCACGGGCGTCCTAACAAACAGCTGTAGGCCGGCATGATATCCATGATATAGAAAACTGCGTCGAAAACTTCCGGCCCTACCTGAATGGGCAATGTAATCTCACCGAACACCGACCGGCGAGTACCATCAAAAGCCTTGACCACCAGATCACTGGGGGTACATCGAATCCCTTGGACATTCAATCTCATCAGCGCCTTCTTCGGCAAGACGTTTAAAGAAGAGCCAGTATCAACCAGCACATGAGACATCGTCGTCCCTCTGCAGTCTATGGAAATGTGAAGAGCGTTATTGTGATCTCGACCTTTGGGAGTTAGATCCATATCAGTGAATCCCAACCCGTTCCCAGCATTCACATGTGAAACCACGCCTTCAAGCTGGTTCACCGATATTTCCTGGGGAACGTATGCAGCATTCAATACTTTCAGGAGCACATTACGATGTGCTTCCGAACTGAGAAGCAAATTCAAGATGGATATCTTTGACGGTGTCTGCTGAAGATGATCAATAATCTTGTAGTCACTCTTTCTCTACCTCCCGCGAGGTTTCTTCGACTACTTTGCTCTTTCCTTTGTCAGTCTTCTCAGGATTATCAGCTACTGGCTCGGGCGCAGCAAATACTCGGCCACTTCGGGTTATTCCACCAGTACCCACGACATTATCTACGGAGGATGCAGGGGTTCCCAGATCCAACTTCTTTCTGTTACAATAGGCTTCCACCCCATATTGCCACGGAACAGCTTTCGAGCTCTCGTATGGTATTGGACCAGCTTTGGTGATTGTAATGGTAGGCCTCCGACCTGTGATGGTGATGGTTTTATACGGGATATTGATGGTTGCCACTTCACCTTCCTGCTTCAGCAGAACTTCTCCAACCCTGGTATCAACAGCCCGGCTGAATTGTAACAAACCCTCGTCGATCAAACTCTGGATCCCCACTGACAACTGCTCACAGCCGTCTGACTTCTCTGCACACCCCATGCAGTACTGTCCACATCCTGGAAAGACTCCCCTCTTTAACAGCTTGGCCTTGATGAAGCCTAGTGGCGTCTTCAGATCACTCACTTTGCTTACCATCTCCAAATCATCTTCCGCTTCGATGATTGCATTGACCCGAGGCTGCCCATGAGTCGGCATAGGGTTGTCCAGAACATTGGGGACTTCGTTCGAGAAGTTGATTAACTTGGTATCAAGCAGGTCCTGAACCTTGTGCTTGAAGGCTTTACAATTCTCGATATTGTGACCAACTCCTCCGGAGTGGAATTCACATCTGGCATTAGCGTCGTACCCCGGTGGTAACTGTCCTGTGATGGGAGGCAAAGTCCTCTTCCGTACCATATTTATAGTCAACAAAGTCTGAAGCAAGTCTGCATAAGTTGTAGGCGGTGTCTCGAAATTCCGATTATTCAATCCTCTGTTCGGATACCTCTGGTTGCCCTGTTGGCGCTGCTGATTCTGTTGAACGGCCTGTTGCTGCGAAGGACCGGCAGGAATGGTGATACTGGCTATCTGAGGACGCTGAGTGCCCCCGCTTTGACCTCTCCCTCTACCTCGGGCGCTGGTCACTGAACTCGTTTCACCTTCTCTTTTCCGATTACCGAGGTTTCTCCTACCTCCCGCTGAGGAAGTATCTTCGCCCTGAATCTTTCCAATCTTGATCCCATTTTCGACACGCTCGCCCGTGATGATGAGATCTGAAAAGCTACCAGACATACCGCTGACGAGCTTCTCATAGTATATACCGGGAAGAGTGGATACAAACAAATCTACAAGTTCCCGCTCCACCATTGGAGGTTGAACTCTAGCAGCCACCGCACGCCATCTCTGTGCGTATTCTTTAAAACCTTCCCCGCTTTTCTTAGACAAATTCTGCAAATGGATACGATTAGGAGCCAAGTCACTATTATACTGGTAATGGCAGACGAATGCTTCAGCAAGCTCCTTCCAGTTATGAACAATGTTGGGTTCCAAACCCATATACCACTCTAAAGACGGTCCAGATAAGCTATCTTGAAAGAAGTGCATCAGCAGCTTCTCGTCATCCGAATAGGCGGACATCTTGCGATAGTACGACCTTAGATGCATCTTTGGGCAGGTCGTGCCTTTATACTTCTCAAAGTCAGGCACTTTAAACTTTTGCGGAATTTTCAGATTGGGGATCAGCCCCATACCAGCCATGTCGAGTCCAATGGAACTTGCATTCTCGATGCTTTTCACCTTATCCTCCAAAGCCTTAAACCTCAGTTTGGCTTCAGCATTCAATTTAGCCTCTCCTCCTCCTAGGGAGAGCATGTCTTCCTGACGCTCAGGCGTCCAGTGCTGAGGACCAGCTCCAACACCAACAGGACCTCCTCATTGGAAGTTAGCGTTGTGGTTTCCGTTGGCGGCACTAGCGCCTCCTTGATTCACGACCGCTGCTCCAGTCGTACCATTAGCAACCCCAGCTGGGCCAGCACCTACTCTGGTATTTCCGTTCACAACACCAGTAGGAGTAATCGTCACCGGTATGGAGTTATCACCTCCATTTGCACCCACCTGGGTCTGAGCATTCTCTCCAGCATGGAACGCTCCTTCAGCATCTAGCCTCGCAATCAAGGGCTGCACCAGGTTCTTCAGCTGATCCTGGCTGTTGACAATCACCTGCATCATGTCCATGAAGTGAGACATCCTGTCCTTGAGCTCCTGAACATCATTCTGTACTTGTTCCATTATTCTCAGCTTGTTGGCTCTTGTGGAATAACGGTGAGTTGGCCTTTGATCAATCCTGAAAAAAGAACTCCTGTTAAACAGCAAGAGTTAGCAAACGGTCCAGGGTACCTGTTATGCAAAAATGATTTATGCAAATGCAATGTGTGTCTGTGCGTTAGGGAGATCACCCCCAATTCTAGTGCCAATGCCAGTAACAGTGCAGGAATAAGAAGCTTGGATCCAATCATGGAAGAAATGACTCATATATTGCTGAAAATAGGCCTATCAAGGCGAAGTTACAATATCACTGTATTACAAAAAAAAGCATGACCTCAACCAACAGGCATGGTGATGGTCAGCATACAACAATACAAACAGCAATCAAGTACTACTACCCGCCTGATACTCCTTCAATAATCTCTTAGTCTTAGGATGATCCGGGTGGGAAAGCATCCCTTTGATGAGGACGTCTCTTCGTTTGATAACACCGTGAAGTTCTTCGATGGATTCCTCCCAAGTACCCTCTCCGAAGCACTCATCCAGCTTCCTCTTTTGAGACGCAGACTCTTTTTGGCGCTTGACAACCTTATTCAACGACGCTTGAAGGGAAGAGCTACGCATTGCTTCTGTTTCAACCTCTCTGGCGCTAATCTTCAACTGATCTTCTAACTCGGAGATCTTCAGCTTCAGCTTGTCTTCTCTCTCTTTGTTATTAGTCAGCGTAGCATTCCAGGTCTTGTTGAAAGTAGAAATCTCCAAGTAGGCTCTATCAAGGGCCTTCTTCTTGGACTCCAGCATATCATGGGAGCTCTTGAAATCCACCCCTAAGCGTTCACGCTTCCTTACCTGTTCAGTCAATTCCATACACAACTGGCTCACCAGCTCTTTTTGCTGCTCAAAGGAAAGTACCGCTTCGTTCTTCTCGCACCTGAGTAGCATCAGCTCCTCTTCCAACTTCTCGTTGGCTTTCAACAGGTCTTCTTTCTCCTTCACAACCTGTTCATACCTTTCGATAGGGACAGTAGTGGGCGCCTCAATCATGAGGGGAGTAGGAGGCAGCACTGCAGGAAAAGGCATCAGCGCCTGGTTTGCCTTGTCTTGCATCCAGACCCTGTACGGTGTGTAGGCTTGACTATCACTCTTAGCAACGGTTTTCCTCTTTTGCAAACGTGGTTCCAAGCGTGTTGGAGCTTGGCCAACAGTTCTCCGCTCAAGTCACCGGTGAAATACAGAGATTCCTGTATTTCCTCATCCTTAGGCGGGCTTCTCAAAGCGTAGCCAAATTGACGGACCAATAACGAAGGATTGTAATTGATACAACCCTTCCTCCCAATCATGGGAACATTAGGATACCCAGCGCAGCTATAAATAATCTCAGATCCCAACAAAGCTCTATCAAACCAGACAATATCTTCTGCAGAAAGTCCCATCAAACGGTGAGACCAATCAACTGTAGTTGTTGATTCAACAAAGCTACCCTTCTTGGGCATGTGGCTATCAAACCACATGTACAACAATGGCACACAACAAGAGACGTTCTTTCCTCGCCGATTCTCGTTCTTGTAGTGTAAGGAATGGTAGAAATCTCCAATCAAAGTAGGCATTGGATTGCCTGATGCAAACAGATGGAAGGCATCCAAATCAACAAAGTCCGGCATGTTCGGGAACAAAATGATGCCATAGATGCACAATGCCAGAATAGCATTGAACACCACCCAGCAACCACTCTTTGCATACTCCTGGGCTTTCCCCACCAAGAACTTAAGAGAGAAACCAGGAACTCCGTTCCATGAAGTCAACAACAACTCTGAAGGATCTAAGTGTAAAGCAACAGCTAAATCTTCCATCTTGGGCTTAGCATCCATGTGAACAAATGGTACCCTGTCCTGAATGGTCAATCCTAGCATCGAGGCGTACTCTTCCATAGTCGGAGCCAAGATGAAGTCCGGGAATACAAAACATCTCAGAGGAGGATCATAAAATTGCATCAGCGTATACAATCCATTCAGCTCATACCCAGTTGGCTTACAGACCAACCTTAGCAACCTCCCATAACTCTTTCTGAAGCTACTCTTCACATCATCCCCAGCTAAGGAAACCAGACTCAACAAAGGTGCCACATCAGGAGTAGGCAATTTGTAGGCTACAGTCTTCTTCAACATAGCTGATAGTAGACAGAAATCCAGGCACTAGAATCAAGGGTATGAAATGCACCTGCAACACAGACACACGTTAATGGTATGCTTCATGATTATGCAAACAATGCAATATGAAAATGATGCAACTATGTGGCAGGGACCAAGAGTTGAATCTCCAACAAATGCCTCAAGCAACCTCATAGAAACTGCTCAGATCAAGTCTCGACAAACCAAAAACAATGCTCCAAATTGGCCTTCAATAGGCCTAGTAACACTGTCTTCAAATAATCAACACCACGGAATCTCAATCCAGAAAACCGGTAGTCTGAAGATTGAGTTACCTGCACATTCCCAACCCTCTCACAGGTAGGTATCCTATCAACGGATAGCAAGGTATGGCATCCTATGCGGTCGTTGGCGTCACAGACTTTCAAGACTGATGACACGATACCCAGAAGGTGTGGCATCATCAATCCTGAAGAGGCCTCACTTAGCCAACTTCCAAATGATCGGTCCCTGGAGTCGACAATCTAACTAACCAACAACCCACTCCACCCAAAGGGTAGAACAAGAAGCCAACCAGAAGAACCTCGTCCGAGCGCAGATTTCATGGGACACTAGTACATGCAAAGCATGCACGCGCCCACTAATTTCCGCTTTAAATCTAGGTGCACTCAAGCCCAGGTCTGGCTTACCTCTCAATCATAGATCCCCTCCCCACAACACAGCAATAATAATGATAATATAATGCTGAAAAGTAAATGCGGGAAAATAAAGGAATAACTGTAAATCCATACAAAACCCCAGACGGGCAAACAAGCGTAAGGATTGACTCTCTTAAGGGACGTTGGATCCCTATGCATAAGGAACTATCGCAGTCCCCAGCGACTGGGAACCGTTGGAGTCCCCAGCAGAGTCGCCAGCTGTCGCTACTGCGAAAATCAGGTGCCGGCACAACAAGAGTCGCCACCTTTCGTTATTTATCCCTCGAGCGGGAAAGGAAACGAACAGGAAAAACCTCGCGAAAACGGGACAAGACCGGTCATCGCAACCAAATCTAGGGTTCGGGAGTCGGTTACGCAAGGGGAAGGTATTAGCACCCCTCACGTCCATCGTACTCGATGGGATCCACGCTTGTTTGTTGTCTGGACGGATTGTTAATCTACTCTACCTATCAAGGCTGGCTTAAACTAATTTAAAAAGAATGAAAAAGGACTCGACAAAGCATCGCGCTTTGGGCCTACGTATTCTCATCTGTCATGAGAAAATCAGAGTCGACGTAGTTCGGCTAACTACGGGTGGAAGGTGGAAGGTGGCTCGCCAAGACGTCGCATCTTGTGCCTATGTATTTCTCATTAGAGAAAATCAGAGCTAACGTAGTTTGGGAAAAAACGGAACACGGGTTGTTCAGACAATTTTTACCCGAGTAGGGTTAAACGACAGTTCCAGCAGTTAGGGACAAAGCCTGTTTGCGGTGGCGCTGAAGTTTAACAACACTCTTTTCTTCAGAAAAGTCTTCATTAACTTGCTTTCCCTTCAGGGAAAATGATTTGCAGTCTGTTTTCAATCTTTCACGCAAGAAGTGTCTTTTATTGTGTTTGCAATTTCAATCGCACTAAAGACTATGACCTAGGAGTGAATCCGTCGCATGTCACCCAAAGGGTACCATACTAAACATCTCAACAATTGGAGAGAAGCTCTCCAACAGCTATTTCCTAGATAGCTTAAGGCTCGTAGCGTACGAAAGAAATCATTCATGATTACTGTATCTTAAGTTGTTTGTAGATGAGAAGAGAACACAACTAAGGATTCATCCTAAGGTTGAGAACTGGGAAACTCCTAGAAGTTAACATGCAAAGGCTTCAGCCTAACAGGTCTAATCATCACTATCCCATCAGGGAAGGGTGAGAACCTAGGGGGAACCATATCAATGGTGAACAACAATCAGATAAAATGAACAGTAAATCAATAACAGTAAAGATGCATGCTATGCACAAAACAAGAGAGGCAAGGGAAGGCTAGCTTCCACTCAAGCCTATGGGGAATGCTCTCAAGCAAACACACAATACAGAAAAAGAACAGCCACACAGGAGACTCTGCTTCAGCAGCTCCAGCTCTCTCTCCAACTGTAGACTCCACCTTCAGGCTTCATCTTCAACAGCAAGTCTCAACATGCTTCTTCAGGCTTTGACTGGAACTATTACAAGTCTCAACTTGTAACCTTCATCTCTCAAGGCTTCAACATCTTCATGCTCTTCAAATATCCAAGGACTCATCCTCTTCAAAGCTTCAGCTTGCAACTTCAATGGCTTCAGACAGACTTCAATCACTCATCTTCAAGGAAATCTTCTTCAATACTCTTCAATGATCTTCAATGCTTCTTGTATCTTCAACAACCCAAAAGCTCCATCAGAAGGAATTCAAATAACAAGATGAGGTGGGGATGCTATAGTGCTTACTGACTTCCAAAGGATGCCATTAAGGACTTAACATCAAAAGGAAAGGCTCTCTCAAAGTTCTACCTCATAGGGCAAGGTCACTAATCCCTCCAAAGGAGAGAGGTGAATACCCTAGAGGGACTTTATGTCATTGAGAAGAAAGGAAGTGGATGATACACTCCTTGTTTAAGGAAGGAAATTATTCTAACTAGGGCTCTACCTATGTCTATCTCCTAAAACAAAACAAAAGCAAACAAGCTAACAAGCTCTACTATGCTCCTTCTTCAAGTCTTCAAAGTCTTCTCAATGCTTCAACAATGATCCTCCATTCAAATCCAAGATCCACAAGCAACAAGGAAGAGAAACAAGCAAAAACAAACAATACAATGCCCTTAAGGCAACACAAAACAATACCCAATTGAAAAATACATGAAAAATATTAAACTAACCTACAAAAATCTAGGATTAATTCTAGGGGATCCTATACATGTACCCTTTATAGCCCTTATATCCCATACCCCAAGTTCTATCTACAAATCAAATTCTACACAATCTATTGAACACATGCTACATTTTAAACCTAATTTGATCACTCTAATGCTTATCTTTCAAACTACCTAAAATAAAACCCTAAAAATTGTGGTATAAAAACCAGGGGTACCTAAGATCTATATCTAATGGTACTAAAAAGAATGGGATCAAAATCTTAAAGGGGATGCCTAAACAAAATTGTACAAGATCAAGTATTAGCTAAAGACTATTTAAAAGCTATTAAAAAGAAAAATATACCAAAAATATTAAAGGAAAATAAAATGCAAATTTTATTTTATGATATTTTTATAGACAAAATTATAAAATCATAGCAAAAACAACCAATTAAAAATCCTCATTTTCCAATTTAATATGCATTTTTTAAGATTCAAAAGAAATAAAGGAAATTAAAAAGGAAATAAAAGAGAGGAGGTGCAAGAAGTAACGGATTCATGTACATATATGCATGTGGGCTCAGAATGGGGGGTTCAAATATCATAAGCGCTAGGCCCAAAGTCCATCAGAAAAAATAAAAGAAAATAGTACAGAAAATAAACAAGGGGACGGTGTGAATAGAAAAGGATTTCAGTTTATTTTCCATTGGGCCCGTGTGAGGGGGTGGGGATAGTGGTTTTGCCAAGGCCCAAGATGGGGCTTTAATGAAACGCCGCGTTTCAATTTCACTCAGCCTTTCCCTCTAAATCTCGTTTTTAAATCCTGGCCGTTAGATTTATTTTCCAAGTCAAAGTCTCCACACGATCTAATGGTCATAAACCCGTCTTCAACCTTAGAACTAGGGTTTTGCCATAACCAGAGCTCCATGCGCCAGACTTCCAGCCCCTCGTTCTCTCTCAAATCTTCATCAATTTTAAAAATGTAAAACACTAGATTGCTCTACTCTCTAAGAGGAACACGACCATGGCCTTGGTTTGTCTTGAAACTATCCCTAGCATGGAACCCGATGGCTGGAAACCCCATGGCTCACAAATTTTCACTGTCATGCACCTTGATAATTCTTGGATTTCTTGGTACTAATGTGTTCCTCGTGTTGCCCTAGTTCTAGCATGCTATCAGACTTGAATTAAAGCTCACTACACTAAGTGTTCTTGGTCATCAAAGATTCAATGTCATGTATGCAACCTTCATGAAATGGTCTCAAACTCACTGGACTTAATCCTCTACTCATCCCTGACAATTCTAACCTAAAGATTCAACCTATCCATGCATAATTAGAGAGGTAGAAGAAGAATATACCAACCTGTTTCTTGGCTATGGCAGAGGTAGCTTCACTCCAATTCAATGCTTGCAACCTTCCAATTATGCTCCTTAGATGACAATCTTCTTTCTGTTTGCAACAAATTTGATGGAGAGAGCTTGTAGTGTGAAAATCGAGCCTTGCTTGCAATGGAAGCTATACTTGGATACCTCTCTATCCTCTCACTCTTCTCACCAACCTTTTCCCCAAATTGCTTCTATCCTTTATATAGATGATGATGGAAATGCCTAGAATCTTCTGGAATGTGCTTATGAGAATTCCAACTTATCATGTTATGAGAATTAGATTCCAACTCATATCACAAACCATCTCATGACAATGCCCTTACAGCCCTTGGTTTCCACTTTAAAATCTCCTCATATGAGTTTTTGGAAGTATTGGAATGCTTATCATGCTTGTATCTTACCTTTCCTTAAGTTTCACATTGGTGCCTTATGATGCAAGCAACTAAATTCCAAAGCAACTCCATTTTTTAAGCCTTAACTCAAAAATGTGGCTGAACCATTGTTCTCAAAATGTTTCTTAGACTCAAAATCATATATCACATGACCTGATTTGGATGTGTAGGTTGCTCATTCCATTTTCCAACTTGGATCCATTTAAGTTATACCTTCATTTCTAGGTCATTTTTTATCATTTTTTGCTACAAGCTTTTTCAACATGCCATGACCACTTTTTTAGACTCAAAATGTCATTTTGAGCAACTTTGAGGTTGTGAAGTTTTTCATTTGAAGCTTGGAAATAGGAGATATGGCCTTATGCTTGAAATGACCTATAATCACCAAATGACCAAAATACCCTTGCATTGCACAGACTATAAGTTGAGTTCCACAAATCATATGAAGTCATACCATACCTTTTTGGAAAGGGGAGACCATGAGGAACAACTCTTATGTTGGGTCCAAATTCATTTGAAACTTCCTTGAGGGTCAAAAGTTGGTTGGAAGACAGATAACTTTTGCAGACAAATTTCAGTGTCCTCAGATGACCTGTAACTTGTAAGAGCTATAACTTGAGTTCTATAAATCCTCTCAAGGACTTCCACCACTCAAATTAAAGCTAACAACATCCCCTACAAGTCCCATGACCATCAAAAGGTGAGATAGGGCTTGCATTTCAACTTATCTTCCTTGGAAAATGCCATCAAACTAGGGGATTTTGCACTATCAAGCATAGCAACCCTAGCCTTCAAACTTCTCAAACTTGTCAATCATGATCAAATAGCCTTGGAATCATCCACTAGGCATCTTAAAGTATCAATTCAAGGTCACATGGCATTGGGTATAGGTCTCAACCTTCCTCAAATTCATCAGTTGACTAGGGGTTGACCAGTCAAACCCTAATTCTACCACTCATGGTAAAACTTTTCAATCTTCAATCAATGACCTGTATAGGCCTCATGATGGCTCTCAAGACATCATATGAGCTCTAGAAAGACCTCAAGATCACCCTTGTAGCTTCAGAATCATCTGGATAACTTCAATGACTTTCAAATTAGGAGGCATTCAACTTGGCAATCAACCCTATCTCTGAGGATCTTTATATTCAACTGAGGAGGATATCAACCCTTGTGAACTTTAATAACATCATTCAAGAGGTTCTCAAACCCTTCATTAGCTTTCAAAAGATGATCACATCCTTTGATCCCTGCACACATTTCAATGCAATGCATATGCTAGTGTATGAATGAATGCAATGAAACAATGAACCAAGTCTCAACAAGGTTAAGCAAATTTTAGGGTGCAACAAGTAGCCAAGGGATTTCATCAAGAACATGGTTTTGACTACACTGAAACATTCTCTCCTGTTCTTAAACCAACAACTATCAGAGTTATTCTTACCATGGCACTTACCTACAACTGGGATATCCAACAAATTGATGTCAATAATGCCTTTCTCAATGGCACATTGACTGGTGAAGTTTATATGATTCAACCTCCAGGTTTTGTCACAGATGACAAGAATCTTGTATGTAAGCTACACAAGGCAATATATGGCCTCAAACAGGCTCCACGGGTCTGGTATGAAAAACTGGCACAAGCCCTGATTCAGTTTGGATTCACCACATCCAAGTGTGACAGCTCCTTGTTTCTCTATTTCTCTAAAGGTATTGTCTTGTATGCTTTAGTTTATGTTGATGATATACTAATCACAGGATCTGATTCCAAACTTGTCCATACTTTAATTCACCAACTTCACACTGCATTTGCATTGAAAAAGCTTGGCAGACCAAAATAATTTCTTGGCATTGAAGTGAACTTTCAACCAGATGGCTCCATGCTCCTGACACAATCAAAGTATATTAGAGATTTGTTGTCTCGAGCAAACATGGTCAATGCCAATGGAGTTCCAACTCCCATGATGACCAACTGCAAACTCAGCAGACATGGCGCCTCAAAGCTGGCAGATCCTTCCTTATACAGGTCTATCGTGGGAGCATTGCAATATGTGACCTTAACCAGGCCAGACATTGCCTATAGTGTCAACAAATCTTGCCAATTCATGTCTGATCCCCTTGATACGCATTGGTCTGCGGTCAGACGCATTCTTCGGCACCTCAGTGGCACTGTCTCCTATGGTTTACATTTATCTCCATCGGCTACAGCTTCAAAAATGTCTTTGTATGCCTATAGTGATTCTGATAGGGCCAGTGACCCGGATGATAGGCGGTCCACATCTGGCTCGTGTATATTTTTTGGTCCTAATCTCATTTCATGGAGTTCAAAGAAGCAAGCCCTTGTTGCTAGATCTAGCACGAAGGCTGAATATCACGCCTTAGCTTATACAACTTTGGAACTGCTATGGCTGGAATCCCTCTTGTCTGAACTCAAAATCACTTATCACACTCCTATTCTCATGTGTGACAACTTAAGTGCGGTTTTGCTTTCTCATAATCCGGTTCTTCATGCTCGAACCAAGCATATTGAGCTTGACATACACTTTGTGCGTGAACGGGTTGTAGCTGGCCAACTTCGTGTGCATCATGTTCCGGCGTCGGTTCAACTAGCTGACACACTAGCAAAACCTCTTGGGATTGGAGCTTTTCAGCATCTCAGACACAAACTCAAGGTGACTAGCTTGAAAGATCTCACCAGGAATTTGAGGGGGGATATTAGAGATACAAAATGTAAATAACTCTACTCTAATGTATAGCTTGGGTATATATAGGGTACCCCATTGTGTATATGAGATAACATCAATAATATAATACATTTCATATTTTCCCTCTCCTTTCTTCTCTCACTCTTCTTCTTCTTCCTCACAATTCATAACAGAATTCTGTTACAAGATGAACCTCCATGTTCATCTTAACCAAATCCTAACAGTCTGCATTGCATTTCCGCCATTGTTACGGTATTTGAAGTTTTACTCTGGTTTTCTTTTTTACTTATCTTTTCACCATTGTTACTTTATAAAATCTTTAAGACAAACTGAAAGAATGTGTTTTTTATTTGAATGCAATCAAGTTATCCAATTGTTAGTGTTATCACTACTACAAAACAGCTTTTTAATAGCGTTTTTTTTACTTTTTGATAGCTCTTAAAAGCGCTATTAATCAAGCCGCTATTGTAAAACAAAATTTTTTATAGCGCTTTAAAAGCGCTATTATAGTACTGTTAATTAATAGCGTTTTTCCAAAAGCGCTATTATAGTACCGGTATTTAATAGCATTTTTCCAAAAACGCTATTATAAGGAACATATTAGATAGCACTTTCAAACAAAGCGCTATTATAGTACCGGTAATTTGCTTTAATTTTGATAGCACTTTCAAACAAAGCGCTATTATAAGACACATATTAGATAGCACTTTCTAACAAAGCGCTGTTATAAGACACATATTAGATAGCACTTTCTAACAAAGCGCTATTATAAGACACATATTAGATAGCACTTTCAAACGAAGCGCTATTATAGTACAGTAATTTGCTTTGATTTTGATAGCACTTTCAAACAAAGCGCTATTATAAGACACATAATAGATAACACTTTCAAACAAAGCGCTATAATAGTACCAGTAATTTGCACATATTTTGATAGTACCAGTATGTATGAGAAAGGGTTTACTAGTGTACTAATTAATAATGTATGACTGTGATATATAAGTAAACAAGTGTTGCACCCCAAAATTTGCCTAGCCTTGTTGAGACTTGGTTCATGGTTTCATTGCATTCATTCATACACTAGCATATGCATTGCATTGAGATGTGTGCAGGGAGCAAGGGATGTGAGCATCTTTTGAGCTAATGAAAGGTTTGAGAACCTCTTGAATGATGTTATTGAAGTGCATGAGGGTTGATGTCTCCTCAGTTGAAAATAAAGATCCTCAGAGGTAGGGTTGATTGCCAAGCTGAAGGTCTCCTAATTTGAAAGTCATTGAAGCTATCCAGATGATTCTAAAGCTGCAAGTGTGATATTGGGGTCTTGCTAGAGCTCATGTGATGTCTTGAGAGCCATCATGAGGCTTGAACAAGTCATTGATTGAAGATTGAAGAGTTTTACCATGAGTGGTAGAATTAGGGTTTGACTGGTCAACCCTAAGTCAACAGATGAATTTGAGGAAGGTTGAGACCTATCCCCAATGCCATGTGATCTTGAATTTATGCTTTAAGATGCCTAGTGGATGATTCCAAGGCTACTTGCTCATGATTGACAAGTTTGAGAAGTTTGAAGGCTAGGGTTGCTATGCTTGACAGTGTAAAATCCCCTAGTTTGATGGCATTTTCCAAGGAAGATAAGAAGAAATGCAAGCCTCATCTCACCTCTTGAGGGTCATAGGACTTGTAGAGGATGTTGTTAGCTTTAATTTTAGTGGTGGAATTCCTTGAGAGGATTTGTAGAACTCAAGTTATAGCCCTTGCAAGTTACAGGTCATCTGAGGGCACTGAAATTTGTCTGTGAAAGTTGTCTGTCTTCCAACCAACTTTTGACCCTCAAGGAAGTTTCAAATGAACTTGGGCCAAACATAAGAGTTGTTCCTCATGGTCTCCCCTTTCCAAAAAGGTATGGTATGCCTTCATATTATTTGTGGAACTCAACTTATAGTTTGTGCAAGACAAGGGCATTTTGGTCATTTGGTGATTATAGGTCCTTTCAAGCATAAGGCCATATCTCCTATTTCCAAGCTTCAAATGAAAAAATATTCAACATCAGACTTGCTTATAATGATGTTTTAAGGCTAGTAAGGAGGTCATGAGATGTTGAAAAAGCTTGTAGCAAGAATTGGTAAAAATGACCTAAAATGAAGGCATAAGTTAAATAAGTTGAAGTTGGAAATTGGAATTTGCAAGCTACACATCCAAACCATGGCATATGATATATCATTTTGAGTCTAAAGGACATTTTAAGAACAATGGTTCGGCCACTTTTTTGAATTAAAGCCTAGATCATGGGGTTGCTTTGGAAAATGGTTACTTGCATAATAAGGCACAAATGCAAAACCAACAAGGGATTAATACACAAGCTTGCAATGCATCTAAACACTTCCCAAGTCTCATATGAGGAGAAATTCAAGTCATTTGCAAGGGCTGTGGCAATTGAAACATGAGATGAAGTATGAGATGAGATGAATCAAAGTTTCATGACATGAGATATTCCATCATCTCCTTAGATTGTTCCAGAAGTTTCTGGAGGGTTCTATCAAGTTCTATATAAGCATTAGAGGTCATTTGATGCAAGGGTTGGTGAGAAGAGAGAGAGGAGAGAGAGGTATTCTAGTGTTGCTTCCATTGCAAGCAAGAGCTCATTTCTCCATTCAGTTTCAATCCAGCTCCTTCTTTCCATCCATACACACTCCATTGATCCTCTTGAGTGTGTGCATGCTGAATTAGAGAGCAATTCATGGAGGATTGAAGATCTAGTGATTGGATCTTGCAATAATCAAGTTACTTTCGAATTTCACACTACAAGCTTTCTCCATCCAATCTTTTGCAAACAGAAGAAGTATTATCAAGCAAAGACCATTGTTGAAAGGTTGCAAAGGCTGGATTGAAGATCTATCACATATGTTCATCAAAGAAACCAGGTCTGCATTTTCCTCTCTACACCCTTAATTATGCATTGATAGGTTGAATTATTAGTATAGAACTGTTAAGAACAAGTAGAGGATCAATTCCAGAAAGTTAGAGATCATTTCATGAAGTTTGAGCATAGGGCACCAAATCTTTAATAATCAAGAACATGTTGTATAGTGAGTTACAATCCATATATGATAGCATGTTAGAACCAGGGAAGGGTAAGGATCACTTTAGTGTACAGAAATCCAAGAATTAGCACTGTTGAAGTTTGAGTATCATGGAAGTTTTAACTATCGGGTTTGTAGTTAGAGATAGTTTCAATAAGAGCTAAGGCCATAGCTGTGATCAGGGGAGAGAGTAGAGTGATTTAGCATTTTAAACTTTTGAATTTGATGAGGATTTGAGGGAGAACGAAGGGGTAGAAGCATGGTGCATGAAACCTGGTTTCGTGGTGAAACCCTAGGCTGGAGGTTGAAGATGACCTCCCAGCCATCAGATGAAGCCAAGACCTTTGACCTGAGAAACAATCCAACGGCCTATGTTCAAAATGAAATTGAGAGGGAAATCTGGATGCGTATGAAACGCATCGTTTCATTAAAAGATGAATCTTGGGCTTAGTCAAATATCACTATCCCCACCCCACACACGGCCCATGTTTGATTTTGAACTAAAATTCCTTTCTATTTGCACCGAGCATTTATTCTTTTTCTTTTAATTTTCTTTTGATTTTCTGAATGTGTCTTGGGCTTACGCGCATTAGTAAACACACCCCCCAGTTAAGCCCATTCTCCATAATGAACTAACACTCCTTACTACCTGCACCTCCCAACATTTTTTTTATTTTTTTTATTTTTTTTATTTCTTTTAATATTAGAAAATGCATAATAAATTGGAAATTAATGATTTTTGAATGGTTGTTTTTTCTACCACCTTATATTTCTGTCTAGAAAAATATCAATAAATAAAATTGGCATTTTATTTTCTTTTAATATTTTTAGAGTATTTTCTCTTTTAATAGGTTGTTAATGGTTTTTAGTTAATACATGATTTTGTGTAATTTTGTTTAGGTAGCTCCTTTAGGATTTTTGCCTCATTCTTTTTAGGGTAATTAGTTTAAGACATTAACTTTCCTATAGAATTTAGTTCATAATTTTTGAGATGTATTTTGGATAGTTTTGAGTAATGAACATTAGAAGGATCAAATTAGGTTTAAAATGCAACATAGGTTCATTAGAGTGCATAGAATTTGAATTTTTAGATAGAATTAGGTTATGGGACCTATGGGATATTGAGGGTAGATGTATAGGATCCCCTAGAATTAATCTTGAATTTTTGTAGGATAGTTTCATATTTTTCATGGATTTTACAAATTGTGTATTGTTTTGTGTTGCCTTGAGGGCATTGTATTGTCTGTCTTTGCTTGTATCCCTTCCTTGTGCTTGTGGAGCTTGGGTTTGATTTGAGAATCATGATGAAGCATTGTGAAGACCATGAAGACTTGAAGAAGGAGCATAGAGGAGCTTGTTAGCTTGCTTTTGTTTTGCTTTGTTTTAGGAAATAAGATGTAGGTAGAGCCCTAGTTAGAACAATTTCCTTCTTAAACAAGGAGTGTATCATTCACCTCCTTTCTTCTCCATGACATAAAGTCCCTCTAGGGTATTCACCTCTCTCCTTTGGAGGGATCAGTGGCCTTACCCTATGAGGTAGAACTTTGAGAGAACCTTTCCTATTGATGTTAAACTGTTTAGAGGCTTCCTTTGGTAGTCAATGAATAGTTTCACATCCCCATCTCATCTAGTTGATTGAATCCTTCTGTTTTGTTGGAGCTTTGGGTTGTTGAAGATTGTTGAAGAGTTTTCATTGAAGAGTATTGAATAAGAAGATTCCATTGAGGATTGACTTGAAGAGGATTGAGGTTTGTCTAAAGCCATTGAAGTTGGGAGCTGAAGCTCTGAAGAGGATGAGTCCTTGGATATTTGAAGTTTGATTAATGAAGAGCATGAAGATGTTGAAGCCTTGAGAGGTGAAGGTCACAAGTTGAGACTTGTGTTAGCTACAGTCAAAGCCTGAAGAAGCAAGTTGGGACTTGCTGTTGAAGATGAAGCCTGAAGGTGGAGTCTACAGTTGAAGATAGCTTGGAGCTGCTGAAGCAGAGTCTCCTGTGTTGCTTTTCTTTTTCTGTATTGTTTGTTTGCTTGAGAGCATCCCCCATGGGCTTGAGTGGAAGCTAGCCTTCCCTTGCCTCTCTTGTGTCGTGCATGGCATGCATCTTTACCATTGTTGATTTACTGTTTATCTTACCTGTCTGTTTGTCCACCATTGATATGGTTCCCCCTAGGATCTCACTCTTCCCTGATGGGAAAGTGATGATTAGACTGTTAGGCTGAAGCCTTTGCATGATAACTTCTAGGAGTTCCCAGTCCTCAACCTTAGGATGAATCCTTAGTTGCGTTCTCTTCTCATCTACAAACAGCAGTAAAATACAGTAATTGAAATTACAAACACAGTAAAAGACACTTCTTGCGTAAAAGATTGAAAACAGACTGGAAACCATTTTCCCTTTGGGGTCAGCAAATTAATGAAAACTTTTCTGAAGAAAAGAGTGTTGTTAAGCTTCAGTGCCACCGCAAACAGGCTTTGTCCCTAACTGCTGGAACTGTTGTTTAACCCTACTCGGGTAAAAACTGTCTGAACAACCCGTGTTCCGTTTTTTCCCGAACTACGTTAGCTCTGATTTTCTCTGATGAGAAATACGTAGGCACAAGATGCGACGTCTTGGCGAGCCACCTTCTAATATCCACCCGTAGTTAGCCGAACTACGTCGACTCTGATTTTCTCATGACAGATGGGAATACGTAGGCCCAGACCGCGATGCTTTGTTGAGTCCTTTTTCTTTCTTTCTAGATTAGTTTTGATTTAAACCAGCCTTGATAGGTAGAGTAGATTAACAATCCGTCCAGACAACAAACAAGCGTGGATCCCATCGAGTACGATGGACGTGAGGGGTGCTAATACCTTCCCCTTGCGTAACCGACTCCCGAACCCTAAGATTTGGTTGCGATGACCGGTCTTGTCCCGTTTTCGCGAGGTTTTTCCTGTTTGTTCCCTTTCCCGCTCGAGGGATAAATAACGAAAGGTGGCGACTCTTGTTGTGCCGGCACCTGACTTTCGCAGTAGCGACAACAAGTAAGAACTCTTTTTCCCTCAAAGATATGCAAAAATCAATATAAGCATATTGAAAATCATTTTTCAATAATAAAAGAATGAGAAAGCATATTAAAAATTATTTTTCAATAATAAAAGAATGAGCTGAAATAAAAGAGAAACATATGTTTGAAGCAATGAATGATTAGGGCAACAATTTGTTAGAAAAGCTTGAAGTTCTGTACTGAAGATAGAGACAGAAGCATTCACCAAAAATAATCCTAATATAGGTCAGACAAGTTGGAATTTATGACAGTATAGTCCAACAAATACATATTCTTTCTATTCTAATTAAAAAAACTGTGGATCTTGTGCCAACAACATTGTTTTTCCACAGAATATAATAAATTTTAACTTTGAAACCTAACAAGGCTACCCTATAGATCTTTAACTTTTGTAATTATCTGTTGAACCTAGATAAACACAAACAGTAAGTCGCCAATCTGGGTTCCATAATACTTGAGGTATGAAACCATGAATCCACAAGATGAAGTTTACAAGGAATGTTTATATCTGTGGTTAGAACTTCTTTTTGGCAGCACATCAATTCACAGTTGGTATGAGCTTTGTCCCGGTGAAATAAAACTTCTGTTCAAACTTATGCTTTGCAGCACATCAATTCACTGATGGTATGAGCTTGTTATTCCAAGAAGGACACTATACTCAAATTAATCGTATAAAACCATAAAATGAAAATTATCATCATCAAAGTGTCTTAAACATAAGCCTGGAATTCAGTCAATCTGAATTGAGCTGCCACTCAAAGGATTTCATGAACTAGCAGAGTCACAGTATTCAGAACCACTCTTGCTACAAAGAAACACCAGCTTAATTTATATAGGCACATGGACTTATTTAAACTACAAATCATTATTAATTACCAACATCAATTGTGATGTGGGTAAGATTCAGATCAACAACTCCTGTGTATAAAAAAAATGGCCAAAGAATATAATGTGTATATTGTATTGAAAAGTACAATCTGCAATTTGCAATCAAGTCTATTGAAATTAACATACGCCTCTGGCATTCGACACAATTTGCGATCAAGTCTTTTAAAATTAACATACGCTTCTGGCATTCTATACGGTGTTTTACAAGGTATGTCGGATTTGAGAAGTATCAGTACAATAGCAGCTAAGTGTTAACATTGCTATGAAAATTTGTATGCATGATGGATAGAGATAAATAATGACAAGTTATTACCTGAAACTTTTCAGTAAGAAACTTTCCATTGCTTTTGGCTTCGTGAATTTTTTGCAACAGAGTCACACCACGTTTACCAACTGTTTTCGTACTAGACGAACCACCTTCAT
Source organism: Lathyrus sativus (assembly GCA_963859935.3). NCBI lineage: Eukaryota > Viridiplantae > Streptophyta > Magnoliopsida > Fabales > Fabaceae > Lathyrus > Lathyrus sativus. The sequence continues at coordinate 195,181 of OZ012739.1, read as the reverse complement.
CATTAGTAGAAACCATATTTAACCTGTAAAAAATGTAATAGTATTACGTTTGATGACATTATTTAACTTGTAAAAAACCATATATACATACATACATACATATGAAATCGGTTATAGTTGAATTCGGCCTTAAACTCTTACCCTGCTTAGAATTCGGCCTGATGGAGTAGTGTCCTAGAAAGACATTGGAGCATGCAAGATCCCATTAAGAATTTGTTTGAAGAAAATCTGTGTTGTCTTTAACCCGAAGACTGTAATCGAATAGGATCTCAACACTATTAGAAGAATTGAAACTATGCTAATAATTGCGTAGACGAAAATAAACAACTAAGGATTGAAAAATTCAGCACGCTTGACCGATGTTTCATATGACAACCAATAATCACTAGCCATCATAGATGCTTGCCACAACACAGAAAGAAAGAGTACCGCAAAAATCCTTATCCATCCAAAAGCCTCGGTGCAGTAGAGTTTATAGATATTAAAGTTAACTTTACCGGTTTCTCGTTCTTCTTCTTTGACAAGTTTAGAAATATTCACAGTAACTCATTAAATATATCCTTGAGACTGAAATATTCACAGAAGATTACCAATATTTGCTGAGTTGGATGGAGCTGACTCCAAGAAGACCATAAGCTCTCTAAAAATTTTCACCTCAAACAAAGGACATGAAGGAAAATATATATAGATGTGATAAGATAACCCCGATTGATAGCATATTTAACATTTGAAATAAACCATGTTACTCAAAGTAAATCTTCATTTGAAAATACATAAAGTATCAGTTTGAGTGTTATTGCAATGTTATGCTGCACAAAGTAACTCTTCATTTGAAAATACACAAAGTAGCTCTCAATTTTAAATTACTTAATTTGCGAATACATAAACAAGGTTATGCTACTACAATATTATGCTGCTAATTTATTAACACAGACAATCATAACTCTTCATTTGAAATTACTTCATTTGAAAACTACATAAACATCAAAGTAACTACAACATTTGACATTACATCATTTGAGTACATTTGTTCCAACTAATGCAAACACAATTAAAAAGAAAAACATCAAAGATAACCCCACAAAATAATACATAAACCTAATTTTCATCTTCAACAAATCTTCATTTTTCTTGATGTTCTTAATCACATCCATAAGCTCCGCATTCTTGTCTTTCAAAGATCTTATCACATCTTTAGCACGACTACTCATGTCTTCATCAACCCACTGAAAGTAATTACATCCTTTTTTCCTCATCACCTTAAAATTACCACAACCATGAAATCTTCTCACTACGCCAGAATTGACTTTTAGCAGCGCATAAAAAGACAACGCTTTTAGAAAAAGCGCTGCTAAAGAGTCATTAAAAAAAAAGAAAAAAAATTGCCTACCAAAGACAATGCTTTTTAAAAAGCGCTGCTAAAGGGCCCCCCTAAGAAAACGCTTTTTAAAAAGCGCTGCTAAAGGGGGGGACCTAAGAAAGCGCTTTTAAAAAACGCTGCTAAAGAAGGAACCTAAGAAAGCGCTTTTAAAAAGCGTTGCTAAAGGGGGTCCCTAAGAAAGCACTTTTAAAAAGCGTTGTTGTAGGTGTAACCTACGAGAGCGCTTTTTATATAAAGCACTGCTATATGGGGTACATAAGAAGATCTTTGAGAGCGCTTTTTAAAGCGCTGCTAAAGCCATTAAAAAGTGCTGCTATAGGTTTAGTTAGAATAAATTTAAAATACCCACCATAATTTTTAAAAGAAACAGAGTAGTCATCGTATTTCTTTCCTTCTTCTCCTCTGGCGAACGTTAATGTTACCCTATAAACCCATTCAGTCACCATTGCCCTCCGACCGTCGCCTTCCTCTGTTGCATTACGCCGCCGTTCACCGTCCGTTTTCAATAGCCGTCGTTCGTCTGCATTGCATTTTTGCCATTGTAACGGTATTTGAAGTTTTACTCTGGTTTTCTTTTTTACTTATCTTTTCACCATTGTTACTTTATAAAATCTTTAAGACAAACTGAAAGAATGTGTTTTTTATTTGAATGCAATCAAGTTATCCAATTTTTAGTGTTATCACTACTACAAAAAAAGCTTTTTAATAGCGTTTTTTTTGCTTTTTGATAGCGCTTAAAAATGCTATTAATCAAGCCGCTATTGTAAAACAAAATTTTTAATAGCGCTTTAAAAAGCGCAATTATAGTACAGTCAATTAATAGCGTTTTTCCAAAAGCGCTATTATAGTACCGGTATTCAATAGCATTTTTCCAAAAACGCTATTATAAGGCACATATTAGATAACACTTTCAAATAAAACGCTATTATAGTACCGATAATTTGCTTTAATTTTGATAGCACTTTCAAACAAAGCGCTATTCTAAGACACATATTTAATAGAACTTTCAAACAAAACGTTATTATAAGACACATATTAGATAGAACTTTCTAACAAAGCGCTATTATAAGACACATATTAGATAGCACTTTCAAACAAAGCGCTATTATAGTACGGTAATTATTTTAATTTTGATAGCACTTTCAAACAAAGCGCTATTATAAGACACATATTAGATAGCACTTTCAAACAAAGCGCTATTATAGTACTGGTAATTTGCACATATTTTGATAGTACCAGTATATATGAGAAAGGGTTTAGTAGTGTACTAATTAATAATGTATGACTGTGATATATAAGTAAACAAGTAAGAACTCTTTTTCCCTCAAAGATATGCAAAAATTAATATAAGCATATTGAAAATCATTTTTCAATAATAAAAGAATGAGAAAGCATATTGAAAATTATTTTTCAATAATAAAAGAATAAGCTGAAATAAAAGAGAAACATATGTTTGAAGCAATGAATGATTAGGGTAACATTTTGTTAGAGAAGCTTGAAGTTCTGTACTGAAGATGGAGACAGAAGCATTCACCAAAAATAATCCTAATATAGGTCAGACAAGTTGGATTTTATGACAGTATAGTCCAACAAATACATATTCTTTCTATTATAATTAAAAAACTGTGGATCTTGTGCCAGCAACACAGTTTTTCCACAAAATGTAATAAATTTTAACTTTGAAACCTAACAAGGCTACCCTGTAGATCTTTAACTTTTGTAATTATCTGTTGAACCTAGATAAACACAAACAGTAAGTCGCCAATCTGGGTTCCATAATACTTGAGGTATGAAACCATGAATCCACAAGATGAAGTTTACAAGGAATGTTTATATCTGTGGTTTGAACTTCTGCTTGGCAGCACATCAATTCACAGTTTGTATGAGCATTGTCCCGGTGAAATAAAACTTTTGTTCAAACTTATGCTTTGCAGCACATAAATTCACAGATGGTATGAGCTTGTTATTCCAAGAAGGATATTATACTCAAATTAATCGTATAAAACCATAAAATGACAATTATCATCATCAAAGTGTCTTAAACATAAGCCAGGAATTCAGTCAATCTGAATTAAGCTGCCACTGAAAGGATTTCATGAACTAGCAGAGTCACAGTATTCAGAACCACTCTTGCTACAAAGAAACACCAGCTTAATTTATATAGGCACATGGACTTATTTAAACTACAAATCATTATTAATTACCAACATCAATTGTGATGTGGGTAAGATTCAGATCAACAACTCCTGTGTATAAAAAAAATGGCCAAAGAATATAATGAGTATATTGTATTGAAAAATACAATCTGCAATTTGCAATCAAGTCTGTTAAAATTAATATACGCCTCTGGCATTCGACACAATTTGCAATCAAGTCTGTTAAAATTAACATACGCTTCTGGCATTCTATACGGTGTTTTACAAGGTATGTCGGATTTGAGAAGTATCAGTACAATAGAAGCTAAGTGTTAACATTGCTATGAAAATTTGTATGCATGATGGATAGAGATAAATAATGACAAGTTATTACCTGAAACTTTTCAGTAAGAAACTTTCCATTGCTTTTGGCTTTGTGAATTTTTTGCAACCGAGTCACGCCACGTTTACCAACTGTTTTCGTACTAGACGAACCACCTTCATCATTAGTAGAAACCATATTTAACCTGTAAAAAATGAAATAGTATTACGTTTGATGACATTATTTAACTTGTAAAAAACCATATACACATACATACATATGAAATCGGTTATAGTTGAATTCGGCCTTAAACACTATTAGAAGAACTGAAACTATGCTAATAATTGCGTAGACGGAAATAAACAACTAAGGATTGAAAAATTCAGCACGCTTGACTGATGTTTCATATGACAACCAATAATCACTAGCCATCATAGATGCTTGCCACAACACAGAAAGAAAGAGTACCGCGAAAATCCTTATCCATCCAAAAGCCTCGGTGCAGTAGAGTTTATAGATATTAAAGTTAACTTTACCGGTTTCTCGTTCTTCTTCTTTGACAAGTTTAGAAATATTCACAGTAACTCATTAAATATATCCTTGAGACTGAAATATTCACAGAAGATTACCAATATTTGCTGAGTTGGATGGAGCTGACTCCAAGAAGACCATAAGCTCTCTCAAAATTTTCACCTCAAACAAAGGACATGAAGGAAAATATATATAGATGTGATAAGATAACCCCGATCGATAGCATATTTAACATTTGAAATAAACCATGTTACTCAAAGTAAATCTTCATTTGAAAATACATAAAGTATCAGTTTGAGTGTTATTGCAATGTTATGCTGCACAAAGTAACTCTTCATTTGAAAATACACAAAGTAGCTCTCAATTTTAAATTACTTCATTTGCAAATACATAAACAAGGTTATGCTACTACAATATTATGCTGCTAATTTATTAACACAGACAATCATAACTCTTCATTTGAAATTACTTCATTTGAAAACTACATAAACATCAAAGTAACAACAACATTTGACATTACATCATTTGAGTACATTTGTTGCAACTAATGCAAACACAATTAAAAAGACAAACATCAAAGATAACCCCACAAAATAATACATAAACCTAATTTTCATCTTCAACAAATCTTCATTTTTCTTGATGTCCTTAATCACATCCATAAGCTCTTCATTCTTGTCTTTCAAAGATCTTATCACATCTTTAGCACGACTACTCATGTCTTCATCAACCCACTGAAAGTAATTACATCCTTTTTTCCTCATCACCTTAAAATTACCACAACCATGAAATCTTCTCACTACGCCAGAATTGACTTTTAGCAGCGCATACAAAGACAACGATTTTAGAAAAAGCGCTGCTAAAAAGTCATAAAAAAAAAGAAAAAAAATTGCCTACCAAAGACAGCGCTTTTTAAAAAGCGTTGCTAATGGGGCCCCCTAAGAAAATGCTTTTTAAAAAGCGTTGCTAAAGGGGGGACCTAAGAAAGCGCTTTTAAAAAGCGCTGCTAAAGGGGGAACCTAAGAAAGCGCTTTTAAAAAGCGCTGCTAAAGGGGGTCCCTAAGAAAGCGCTTTTAAAAAGCGCTTCTGTAGGTGTAACCTACGAGAGCGCTTTTTATATAACGTGTAACACCCCCATTCTATACCCCCCAATTAACTCAATAAATCATTTAGGCAAGAATTGAAAATTTTATCAGAGTACTTAAATGACATGGCATAAAAGAGGAATATCACATTATCATGAAAAATTCCACACATACAACACCTGCTCAACAGATATGCAACAACAGGGTAAAATCCACAAGAAATATTTAGAACAAAGGCGGAATTATCCAAATATTTCATAATTCACATACAGATGTATTCACAAATATTATCATCATTCATCATGTTTTACAAAACATAACCACAGCAGATACATACTCAGAGGTATCACAAAAGAATCAAAATAATCCTATCTACCCGGTGCTACATATCAGAGTTGACCGACCAAAAGGGAATGAAGTCACGCTTCACAAAAATGTCTCCAGCAATCTAATCTGCAATGCCTCATAGAGCATTATAAAACAGCAGAAGGGTGAGAAACAATATCATAATAATAATTCATATAGGCATATATAATTATATGTATAATATCCAATAAACATCTTCCGCGTTCTCACCACAACTCACCTCTCCATACCGTACATCGCAACGTATTCACAATATCTATTCGCAGATAGAACACCAAGCATATAACATATGCAACAATAATGTTTATATCTATTCATAAACACGCAAAACATACATATACACACATTCACGCATATATGTATCTTCAAGCATACTAATCATGCCAATCGTCCATAATCCATATAAACATTTACACTCATGTTCATTCACCATACATCATGCAAGATGTCTTCATGCAACTCATAGAGACCGACTCACGACTCTATGCAGATGCAAATGCGGTACCGACTCATTTCAACAGGTTCAATTGAAGAACCAAATAACCATCGCTCACACCCCACATGGGCACACGAGGTTCTGCAGATTCTACGCGGAATCAAATAACTATCGCAACATACGAGGTTCTGCAAATCCACCGAGGGATCAATAACCAACCATCATTCACACCCCACAAGGGCACACGAGGTTCTGCAGATTCACCGAGGAATCAATAAACAACCACCGCTCACACCCCACAAGGGCACACGGGTTTCTGCAAATCCACCGAGGGATCAATCGACTCGAGAATGCATACCATGATGCTTCACATGCAACACGACTCATGACACCCTTGAAATGCACACATGTTTACAAACATATTCATGCATTCTTCACATTTATCACATATACACATTTATGCATTTAAAATATATGTATCACAAAACATATATATAATCATCATTCACTCACACCATACAAACATGATGCACATTCACAATCAATTCCTCTTGCATTTCTATTCAATCAAGCAATTGCACAAAATCGCAAACCGGCCACACTTATGTTACACGATCCATAAACTAGGATTTACGCCAAACGGCTACCCACAACACACCCAACAGCCCATACTCGGTCATCTAGACAAATAATGATCGCAACCAAACCGCCCGACCGATCCACAAATGGAAGGTACAGAAAAATAAAACATGTTGTCACATTCGCCAGCACTCGCCTGGCGAGCCACCCAGCAAATGCTCGCTGGCCTTCGCTTGGCGAACTTGCCAGTGAAGCCAGGCAGAAGCTACTGCCAATGCTCGCTACCACGCTCGCTGGGATTCGCCTGGCGAACCCCTTCGCTACTACCTTCGCCTGGAGAGCTCGCCAGCGAAGGCCACTGGGATTAAATTCAGAATTATTCGCCAGCATTCGCTGGGCTTCGCCTGGACTCGCCTGGCGAGAGCCAGCGAACCTGCGATGACAGAATCTTCATTCTGTCCCAAAACTTCCATTTTCCGAAAATTGATCGATTAAATCCAAAATGGTCTCAGTAGCACAACCCATATGTTACCCGACTAAACTACCTTGCTTATTTCGAAATCTAACCGATGAAACCTATCCTCTACTGATTAAACCAACTTCTGACCTAGAGAAAAAATGTAGAAAAACAACCCAACAACAAACAACCTACCACATACATGCTACATACATTATCAAGATGATAAAATTCCTCACCCTTACCTGATTATTTGCAAGCTTTGATCGATTCTTCTAGCTTCTAGGTTTTTCTCTTCTTTCTTCCCTCTTTCTCTTCTCTTCCTTTCTTTCTTTTCTTTTTCCTTCTTATGTTACTAATTTTCTTTCTTTTCTCTTTTTATCTCATATCTCTATTTATTTCCTCTCAAATTCTTTCCTTCTACTAATTAATCAATTCTCATAAAATAACCACTTAACATAATTTCCAATGCCTAAAATACCCTCCGGCCTATTTTTACCCGAAAACTCTCCGAATCGGTAAAATGGCACAAAATGCCCACAAGACATAATAAACTCATAAATTCCATATTTAACGTAATCAATTAAAATAAATCAATTAAATAAATGGAAAATCAGAATCGGGGCGTTACAACTCTACCCCACTTAGGAATTTTCGTCCTCGAAAATATTACTTGATTCAAACAGCTCTGGATGCGACTCACGCATCTTACTCTCTAATTCCCAAGTCATATTGCCTTCTGCAGCACCTCCCCATGCTACCTTCACAAGCTCAATATCCTTACCTCTCAAGTTCTTAACTTCACGGTCCAAAAGTCTAACCGGCAAAACCTCGACCGTAAGATTATCCCTTACTTCAACATCATCCATTGGAACCACATGTGACGGATCCGGAACATACTTCCGAAGTTGCGAAACATGGAACACATCATGCAAATTCGAAAGATTCGGAGACAACGCCACACGATAAGCCACGACACCAACTCGTGCAATAATCTGATACGGACCAATAAAATGAGAAGTCAACTTCTTCGACTTCAAAGCTCGACCCACACCCGTAATCGGTGTAACTCTCAAAAACACATGGTCGCCTTCTTGAAATTCAAGATCCTTCCTCCTCTTGTCATGATAACTCTTTTGTCTACTTTGAGAAGCTTTCATCTTCTCCCGAATAAACTTCACCTTCTCCGTCGTTTGTTGTACCATCTCCGGTCCAACTACCGACCTCTCTCCGGTTTCATGCCAACACAAGGGTGTTCGACATCTCCGACCATACAAAGCCTCAAATGGTGCCATACCAATACTTGCATGAAAACTATTGTTGTAAGTGAACTCAATCAATGCCAAATAACTATCCCAAACACCACCTTGCTCGAGCACGCAACAAATCCTCCAACGATTGAATCGTCCTCTCCGTTTGACCATCCGTCTGCGGATGATAAGCCGAACTCAATCTCAACTTAGAACCCAAAGCCTTTTGCAAACTTTTCCAAAATCTCGAGGTGAATCTAGGATCTCTATCCGATACAATACTCTTGGGAACTCCATGCAACTTCACAATCACTCGAACATAAATCTCGGCTAACTTTTCCAAAGGGTAACTAATATCAATCGGAGTAAAGTGAGCAGATTTAGTAAGTCTATCAACAATCACCCAAATAGCATTGTGACCTCTTTGCGTATTTGGCAAACCCGTAACAAAATCCATCGATATACTATCCCATTTCCATTCCGGAATGTTCAACGGTTGCATCAAACCGCTAGGCTTCTGATGCTCCACCTTAGACTTCTGACAAGTCAAACACGCATACACAAACTGAGCCACGTCTCTCTTCAATCCGGACCACCAAAAGATTTTCTTCAAATCTTGATACATCTTATTCGCACCCGGATGAATACTTAAGTTACTCCGGTGTCCTTCCTCCAATATCATCTTTCTCAAATCCACATCGTCGGGAATACAGATACGACCACGGAATCTCAAAACTCCAAAATTATCAACCTTGAAGTCCTCATTTTCGTTCATCAACAAATCCAAAAATTTCAAATCCAACTTTTGCTTTTCATAAACGGTGGCAAGAAAATCATTCGTAACGTGCAACATACCAAGTTTCACACTTCTCGGCGTCATCTCGCAAACCAAACTCAAATCTCTAAAATCCTCAAAAAGTTCCCATTCTCTTACCATCAATGTAGACATATGTACTAACTTCCGGCTCAAAGCATCGACCACCACATTTGCCTTACCCGGATGGTAGTTCAAACCAAAGTCATAATCCTTCAAAAACTCTAACCACCTCCTTTGTCTCATATTCAATTCCTTTTGATTAAATAGATACTTCAAACTCTTATGGTCGCTAAAAACTTCGAATCTCGCACCATAGAGATAATGCCTCCAAATTTTCAAAACAAAGACCACGGCCGCCAATTCCAAATCATGCGTAGGATAATTTTTCTCATGCACTCTCAATTGCCTCGAAGCATAAGCCACAACTTTACCGTCTTGCATTAAAACACCACCTAAACCGGACAAAGAAGCATCACAATAAACAAAAAACGATTCCGTCGGATTCGGCAAAATCAAAACCGGTGCCGTAGTCAACCATCTCTTTAGTTCAACGAAACTCTTCTCGCAATCAATGTCCCAAACAAAAGCCCTTCCTTTACAAGTCAGCTGAGTCAACGGAAGTGCCAATTTAGAAAATCCTTCAATAAACCTCCGGTAATAACCGGCCAAGCCCAAAAAGCTTCGAATCTCCGTAACCGACTTAGGAGCTTCCCATTGCATCACCGCATCAATCTTGGACGGATCGACACTAATACCATTACCAAAAATAACATGCCCAAGAAAACTCACTTCCGATAACCAAAACTCACACTTTGACAACTTAGCGTACAATTGCTTCTCTTTCAAAACTTGCAACACAATCCGCAAATGATCTTCGTGCTCCTCTTGAGACTTAGAGTAAATCAAAATGTCGTCGATAAACACGACCACAAAACGATCCAACTGATCATGGAAGATACGATTCATATATTCCATAAACACACCCGGCGCATTAGAAACTCCGAATGGCATCACAGAAAATTCATAATGACCATATCGTGTTCTAAAAGTCGTCTTTTGAATATCTTCTTCCTTAACCCAAATCTGGTGATAACCTGACCTCAAATAAATCTTACTAAAAACACAGGCACCAACCAATTGGCCCATCAAATCATCAATTCTAGGAAGCGGATACTTATTCTTAATTGTCACCTTATTCAACTGCCGATAATCAATACACAACCGCATGCTTCCGTCCTTCTTCTTTACCAACAACACCGGCGCACCCCAAGGAGAAACACTTGGCCTAACAAACCTCTTCTCCAACAAATCATTCAATTGGTTCTTCAACTCTACCAACTCCGATGCCGACATACGATACAGTGCCATCGAAATCGGTCTAGTGCCAGGAACTAGATCAATCGAAAACTCGACTTCCCTCTCCGGCGGTACATCCGTAATATCCTTCGGAAATACTTCAGGAAAGTCACACACCACGGAACCAATTCCAATTCAACTTTATTCTCCAAAGACAACGATGCAAACAAACAGAACACTTGCACTTCATCCGCCAAAAGTTTCTTCAACTCTTTAGTTGATAGAAAACTCTCCTCCTCCTCATCTTCCAAAGATGGAAATCTCACCAACTTGTGATAACAATCAATCCGGACTCTATTATACTGCAACCAATTCATACCCAAAATCACATATATTCCTTCTAACGGCAAACACACTAAGTCCATAATGAAGTCCTTACCATACATGGTCAAGGGACAACTTAGACATATCGAAGACGTAGTTACCGACCCCGAAGCGGGCGTCTCAATAACCATATCACCTCCACAAGAAGATAAACACAAATCCAAACGCTTAGCGCACTCAAAGGAAATGAATGAATGAGTCGCTCCGGTATCAATAATAGCAACTAAAGGCACATTATTAATAAAGCATGTACCTTTAATCAACCGATCCGCATTAGTAGTGTCTGCACCTGCTAATGCAAATACCTTCCCACTTGATGGAGCTTGCTTTGGCTTAGTACACTTTGTACTAATATGACCAACTTCGCCACAATTGTAACACTTAACCACATTCCTTCTACAATCAGTTGTAGCATGACCGATACTGCCACAGTTAGTACACTTCTCTCCAGCCTTCTTACACTCGATAGATTTGTGCCCCACTTCGCCGCACCTATAGCACTTAATGAGGCCAGAACTCTCACCTCCAGATCTCTTAACAAAGTTTTCCCTATGTTTTCCCTTATTAGCAGGCGTCACATAAGGTCCACTCCTTACCGGTTGTTTCCCTCTCTTCTCATTCAAACTCTTATAGTGAGTAGAACGAGCTCTACTATCCTCTTCGAAGATTCTACAGCATTCGGTCAAGTCTGAAAATATTCGAATTCTCTGATAGCCCACCGCTTGCTTTATCTCAGGATGCAAGCCGTTCTCATACTTAACACATTTGGAAAATTCCGCCGTCACCGCGTCATAGTGAGGATGGAACTTTACCAACTCCGTAAACTTAGCCGTGTAATCAACCACGGGCATATTCCCTTGTTTCAATTCCAGAAACTCCATCTCCTTCTTTCCTTTCACACTTTCCGGATAATACTTTCTCAAAAATTCGTTGCAGAACAAATCCCAAGTTATCTCCTCATCATCAACTTCAAGAATTTGTCTCATGCCGACCCACCAGTCATCGGCTTCTTCACGCAGCATGTGAGATCCAAGTCTCGCCTTGTTGCCTTCAGCACAGTTCATCACTCTAAAGATCCTCTCGATCTCCTTCAACCAAATCTGAGCACCGTCCGGATCAAACCTTTCTTTGAACACCGGCGGCTGATTCTTTCTGAACTTGTCGTTAGCATTCAAATTCGGCGCACCCTGCACCGCTCTAGCCATCGCCTCCAATGCCGCATCCATAGCATTGTCGTTACGACCAGCCATATTCTGATTATTCGCAAAAATAACAACAAGGTTAAACAACCGTTCAACCAACAAAACAACGAGACAGACACAACTGACTCAACACTGGCTCTGATACCACTTAATGTAACACCCCCTTTCTATACCCCAAATTAACTCAATAAATCATTTAGGCAAGAATTGAAAATTTTATCAGAGTACTTAAATGACATGGCATAAAAGAGGAATATCACATTATCATGAAAAATTCCACACATACAACACCTGCTCAACAGATACGCAACAACAGGGTAAAATCCACAAGAAATATTTAGAACAAAGGCGGAATTATCCAAATATTTCATAATTCACATACAGATGTATTCACAAATACTATAATCATTCATCATGTTTTACAAAACATAACCACAACAGATACATACTCAGACGTATCACAAAAGAATCAAAATAATCCTATCTACCCGGTGCTACATATCAGAGCCGACCGACCAAAAGGGAATGAAGCCACGCTTCACAAAAATGTCTCCAGCAATCTAATCTGCAATGCCTCATAGAGCATTATAAAATAGCAGAAGGGTGAGAAACAATATCATAATAATAATGCATATATGCATATATAATTATATGTATAATATCCAATAAACATCTTCCGCGTTCTCACCACAACTCACCTCTCCATACCGTACATCGCAACGTATTCACAATATCTATTCGCAGATAGAACACCAAGCATATAACATATGCCACAATAATGTTTATATCTATTCATAAACACGCAAAACATACATATACACACATTCACGCATATATGTATCTTTAAGCATACTAATCATGCCAATCGTCCACAATCCATATAAACATTTACACTCATGTTCATTCACCATACATCATGCAAGATGTCTTCATGCAACTCATAGAGACCGACTCACGACTCTATGCAGATGCAAATGCAGTACTGACTCATTTCAACAAGTTCAATTGAAGAACCAAATAACCATCGCTCACACCCCACATGGGCACACGAGGTTCTGCAGATTCTACGCGGAATCAAATAACTATCGCAACATACGAGGTTCTGCAAATCCACCGAGGGATCAATAACCAACCATCACTCACACCCCACAAGGGCACACGAGGTTCTGCAGATTCACCGAGGAATCAATAAACAACCACCGCTCACACCCCACAAGGGCACACGGGTTTCTGCAAATCCACCGAGGGATCAATCGACTCGAGAATGCATACCATGATGCTTCACATGCAACACGACTCATGACACCCTTGAAATGCACACATGTTTACAAACATATTCATGCGTTCTTCACATTTATCACATATACACATTTATGCATTTAAAATATATGTATCACAAAACATATATATAATCATCATTCACTCACACCATACAAACATGATGCACATTCACAATCAATTCCTCTTGCATTTCTATTCAATCAAGCAATTGCACAAAATTGCCAACCGGCCACACTTATGTTACACGATCCATAAACTAGGATTTACGCCAAACGGCTACCCACAACACACCCAACAGCCCATACTCGGTCATTTAGACAAAGAATGATCGCAACCAAACCGCCCGACCGATCCACAATTGGAAGGTACAGAAAAATAAAACATGTTGTCACATTCGCCAGCACTCGCCTGGCGAGCCACCCAGCGAATGCTCGCTGGCCTTCGCCTGGCGAACTTGCCAGTGAAGCCAGGTAGAAGCTACTGCCAATGCTCGCTACCACGCTCCCTGGGATTCGCCTGGCGAACCCCTTCGCTACTACCTTCGCCTGGAGAGCTCGCCAGCGAAGGCCACTGGGATTAAATTCAGAATTATTCGCCAGCATTCGCTGGGCTTCAACTGGCGAAGCTTCGCCTGGCGAGAGCCAGCGAACCTGCGATGACAGAATCTTCATTCTGTCCCAAAACTTCCATTTTCCGAAAATCGACCGATTAAATCCAAAATGGTCTCAGTAGCACAACCCATATGTTACCCGACTAAACTACCTTGCTTATTTCGAAATCTAACCGATGAAACCCATCCTCTACCGATTAAACCAACTTCCGACCTAGAGAAAAAATGTAGAAAAACAACCCAACAACAAACAACCTACCACATACATGCTACATACATTATCAAGAGGATAAAATTCCTCACCCTTACCTGATTATTTGCAAGCTTTGATCGATTCTTCTAGCTTCTAGGTTTTTCTCTTCTTTCTTCCCTCTTTCTCTTCTCTTCCTTTCTTTCTTTTCTTTTTCCTTCTTATGTTACTAATTTTATTTCTTTTCTCTTTTGATCTCATATCTCTATTTCTTTCCTCTCAAATTGTTTCCTTCTACTAATTAATCAATTCTCATAAAATAACCACTTAACATAATTTCCAATGCCTAAAATACCCTCCGGCCTATTTTTACCCGAAAACTCTCCGAATCGGTAAAATGGCACAAAATGCCCACAAGACATAATAAACTCATAAATTCCATATTTAACGTAATAAATTAAAATAAATCAATTAAATAAATTAAATAAATGGAAAATCAGAATAGGAGCGTTACATAAAGCGCTGCTATATGGGGTACATAAGAAGATCTTTGAGAGCGCTTTTTAAAGCACTGCTAAAGCCATTAAAAAGCGCTGCTATAGGTTTAGTTAGAATAAATTTAAAATACCCACCATAATTTTTAAAAGAAACAGAACAGTCATCGTATTTCTTTCCTTCTTCTCCTCTGGAGAACGTTAACGTTGCCCTATAAACCCATTCAGTCACCATCGCCCTCCGACCGTCGCCCTCCTCTGTTGCATTACGCCGCCGTTCACCGTCCGTTTTCGATAGCCTCCGTTCGTCTGCATTGCATTTTCGCCATTGTTACGGTATTTGAAGTTTTACTCTGGTTTTCTTTTTTACTTATCTTTTCACCATTGTTACTTTATAAAATCTTTAAGACAAACTGAAAGAATGTGTTTTTTATTTGAATGCAATCAAGTTATCCAATTGTTAGTGTTATCACTACTACAAAAAAGCTTTTTAATAGCGTTTTTTTTGCTTTTTGATAGCGCTTAAAAGCGCTATTAATTAAGCCGCTATTGTAAAACAAAATTTTTAATAGCGCTTTAAAAAGCGCTATTATAGTATTGTTAATTAATAGCGTTTTTCCAAAAGCGCTATTATAGTACCGGTATTTAATAGCAATCTTCCAAAAACGCTATTATAAGGCACATAATAGATAGCACTTTCAAACAAAGCCCTATTATAGTACCGGTAATTTGCTTTAATTTTGATAGCACTTTCAAACAAAGCGCTATTATAAGACACATATTTAATAGAACTTTCAAACAAAGCGCTATTATAAGACACATATTAGATAGCACTTTCTAACAAAGCGCTATTATAAGACACATATTAGATAGCACTTTCAAACAAAGCGCTATTATAGTACGGTAATTTGCTTTAATTTTGATAGCACTTTCAAACAAAGCGCTATTATAAGACACATATTAGATAGCACTTTCAAACAAAGCGTTATTATAGTACCGGTAATTTGCGCATATTTTGATAATACCAGTATGTATGAGAAAGGGTTTAGTAGTGTACTAATTAATAATGTATGACTGTGATATATAAGTAAACAAGTAAGAACTCTTTTTCCCTCAAAGATATGCAAAAATCAATATAAGCATATTGAAAATCATTTTTCAATAATAAAAGAATGAGAAAGCATATTGAAAATTATTTTTCAATAATAAAAGAATGAGCTGAAATAAAAGAGAAACATATGTTTGAAGCAATGAATGATTAGGGTAACATTTTGTTAGAGAAGCTTGAAGTTCTGTACTGAAGATAGAGACAAAAGCATTCACCAAAAATAATCCTAATATAGGTCAGACAAGTTGGATTTTATGACAGTATAGTCCAACAAATACATATTCTTTCTATTCTAATTAAAAAAATTATGGATCTTGTGCCAGCAACACAGTTTTTCCACAGAATGTAATAAATTTTGACTTTGAAACCTAACAAGGCTACCCTGTAGATATTTAACTTTTGTAATTATCTGTTGAACCTAGATAAACACAAGCAGTAAGTCTCCAATCTGGGTTCCATAACACTTGAGGTATGAAACCACGAATCCACAAGATGAATTTTACAAGGAATGTTTATATCTATGGTTCGAACTTCTGCTTGGCAGCACATCAATTCATAGTTGGTATGAGCTTTGTCCCGGTGAAATAAAACTTCTGTTCAAACTTATGCTCTGCAGCACATCAATTCACAGATGGTATGAGCTTGTTATTCCAAGAAGGACACTATACTCAAAGTAATCGTATAAAACCAAAAAATGACAATTATCATCATCAAAGTGTCTTAAACATAAGCCTGGAATTCAGTCAATCTGAATTGAGTTGCCACTCAAAGGATTTCATGAACTAGCAGAGTCACAGTATTCAGAACCACTCTTGCTACAAAGAAACACCAGCTTAATTTATATAGGCACATGGACTTATTTAAACTACAAATCATTATTAATTACCAACATCAATTGTGTTGTGGGTAAGATTCAGATCAACAGCTCCCGTGTATAAAAAAATGGCCAAAGAATATATTGAGTATATTGTATTGGATAATACAATCTGCAATTTGCAATCAAGTCTGTTAAAATTAACACACGCTTCTGGCATTCGACACAATTTGCAATCAAGTCTGTTAAAATTAACATACGCTTCTGGCATTCTATACGGTGTTTTACAAGGTATGTTGGATTTGAGAAGTATCAGTACAATAGCAGCTAAGTTTTAACATTGCTATGAAAATTTGTATGCATGATGGATAGAGATAAATAATGACAAGTTATTACCTGAAACTTTTCAGTAAGAAACTTTCCATTGCTTTTGGCTTTGTGAATTTTTTGCAACCGAGTCACACCACGTTTACCAACTGTTTTCGTACTAGACGAACCACCTTCATCATTAGTAGAAACCATATTTAACCTGTAAAAAATGTAATAGTATTACGTTTGATGACATTATTTAAGATGTAAAAAACCATATATGCATACATACATATGAAATCGGTTATACTTGAATTCGGCCTTAAACTCTTACCCTGCTTAGAATTCGGCCTTATGGAGTAGTGTCCTAGAAAGCCATTGGAGCATTCAAGATGCTATTAAGAATTTTTTTGAAGAAAATCTGTGTTGTCTTTAACCCGAAGACTGTAATCGAATAGGATCTCAGCGCTATCAGAAGAACTGAAACTATGCTAATAATTGCGTAGACGGAAATAAACAACTAAGGATT
Source organism: Lathyrus sativus (assembly GCA_963859935.3). Classification (NCBI taxonomy): domain Eukaryota; kingdom Viridiplantae; phylum Streptophyta; class Magnoliopsida; order Fabales; family Fabaceae; genus Lathyrus; species Lathyrus sativus. The sequence continues at coordinate 177,605 of OZ012739.1, read as the reverse complement.
GAAAAATTCAGCACGCTTGACCGATGTTTCATATGCCAACCAATAATCAATAGCCATCATAGATGCTTGCCACAACACAGAAAGAAAGAGTACCGCGAAAATCCTTATCCATCTAAAAGCCTCGGTGCAGTAGAGTTTATAGATATTAAAGTTAACTTTACCGATTTCTCGTTCTTCTTCTTTGACAAGTTTAGAAATATTCACAGTAACTGATTAAATATATCCCAGAGACTGAAATAGTCACAGAAGATTACCAATATTTGCTGAGTTGGATGGAGCTGACTCCAAGAAGACCATAAGCTCTCTCAAAATTTTCACCTCAAACAAAGGACATGAAAGAAAATATTTATAGATGTGATAAGATAACCCCGATCGATAGCATATTTAACATTTGAAATAAACCATGTTACTCAAAGTAACTCTTCATTTGAAAATACATAAAGTATCAGTTTGAGTGTTATTGCAATGTTATGCTGCACAAAGTAACTCTTCATTTGAAAATACACAAAGTAGCTCTCAATTTTAAATTACTTCATTTGCAAATACATAAACAAGGTTATGCTACTACAATATTATGCTGCTATTTTATTAACACAGACAATCATAACTCTTCATTTGAAATTACTTCATTTGAAAACTACATAAACATCAAAGTAAATACAACATTTGACATTACATCATTTGAGTACATTTGTTGCAACCAATGCAAACATAATTAAAAAGACAAACATCAAAGATAACCTCACAAAATAATACATAAACCTAATTTTCATCTTCAACAAATCTTCATTTTTCTTGATGTCCTTAATCACATCCATAAGCTCCTCATTCTTGTCTTTCAAAGATCTTATCACATCTTTAGCACGACTGCTCATGTCTTCATCAACCCACTGAAAGTAATTACATCCTTTTTTCCTCATCACCTTAAAATTACCACAACCATGAAATCTTCTCACTACGCCAGAATTGACTTTTAGCAGAGCATACAAAGACAACGCTTTTAGAAAAAGCGCTGCTAAAGAGTCATTAAAAAAAAAGAAAAAAAATTGCCTACCAAAGACAACGCTTTTTAAAAAGCGCTGCTAAAGGGGCCCCCCTAAGAAAACGCTTTTTAAAAAGCGCTGCTAAAGGGGGGACCTAAGAAAGCGCTTTTAAAAAGCGCTGCTAAAGGGGGGACCTAAGAAAGCCCTTTTAAAAAGCGCTGCTAAAGGGGGTCCCTAAGAAAGCGCTTTTAAAAAGCGCTGCTGTAGGTGTAACCTACGAGAGCGCTTTTTATATAAAGCGCTGCTATATGGGGTACATAAGAAAATCTTTGAGAGCGCTTTTTAAAGCGCTGCTAAAGCCATTAAAAAGCGCTGCTATAGGTTTAGTTAGAATAAATTTAAAATACCCACCATAATTTTTAAAAGAAACAGAACAGTCATCGTATTTCTTTCCTTCTTCTCCTCTGGCGAACGTTAACGTTGCCCTATAAACCCATTCAGTCACCGTCGCCCTCCTCTGTTGCATTTCACCGCCGTTCACCGTCCGTTTTCGATAGCCTCCGTTTGTCTGCATTGCATTTCCGCCATTGTTACGGTATTTGAACTTTTACTCTGGTTTTCTTTTTTACTTATCTTTTCACCATTGTTACTTTATAAAATATTTAAGACAAACTGAAAGAATGTGTTTTTTATTTGAATGCAATCAAGTTATCCAATTGTTAGTGTTATCACTACTACAAAACAGCTTTTTAATAGCTTTTTTTTTGCTTTTTGATAGCACTTAAAAGCGATATTAATCAAGCCGCTATTATAAAACAAAATTTTTAATAGCGTTTTAAAAGTTCTATTATAGTACTGTTAATTAATAGCGTTTTTCCAAAAGCGCTATTATAGTACCGATATTTAATAGCATTTTTCCAAAAACGCTATTACAAGGCACATATTAGATAACACTTTCAAACAAAGCGCTATTATAGTACCGGTAATTTGCTTTAATTTTGATAGCACTTTCAAACAAAGCGCTATTATAAGACACATATTTAATAGAACTTTCAAACAAAGCGCTATTATAAGACACATATTAGATAGCACTTTCTAACAAAGAGCTATTATATGACACATATTAGATAGCACTTTCAAACAAAGCGCTATTATAGTACGGTAATTTGCTTTAATTTTGATAGCACTTTCAAACAAAGCGCTATTATAGTACCGATAATTTGCAGATATTTTGATAGTACCAGTATGTTAGAGAAAGGGTTTAGTAGTGTTCTAATTAATAATGTATGACTATGATATATAAGTAAACAAGTAAGAACTCTTTTTCCCTTAAAGATATGCAAAAATCAATATAAGCATATTGAAAATCATTTTTCAATAATAAAAGAATGAGAAAGCATATTGAAAATTATTTTTCAATAATAAAAGAATGAGCTGAAATAAAAGAGAAACATATGTTTGAAGCAATGAATGATTAGGGTAACATTTCGTTAGAGAAGCTTGAAGTTCTGTACTGAAGATAGAGACAGAAGCATTCACCAAAAATAATCCTAATATAGGTCAGACAAGTTGGATTTTATGACAGTATTGTCCAACAAATACATATTCTTTCTATTCTAATTACAAAAACTGTGGATCTTGTGCCAACAACACAGTTTTTCCACAGAATGTAATAAATTTTAACTTTGAAACTTAACAAGGCTACCCTGTAGATCTTTAACTTTTGTAATTATCTGTTGAACCTAGATAAACACAAACAGTAAGTCGCCAATCTAGGTTCCATAATACTTGAGGTATGAAACCATGAATCCACAAGATGAAGTTTACAAGGAATGTTTATATCTGTGGTTTGAACTTCTGCTTGGCAGCACATCAATTCACAGTTGGTATGAGCTTTGTCCCGATGAAATAAAACTTTTGTTCAAACTTATGCTCTGCAGCACATCAATTCACAGATGGTATGAGCTTGTTATTCTAAGAAGGACACTTTACTCAAATCAATCGTATAAAACCATAAAATGACAATTATCATCATCAAAGTGTCTTAAACATAAGCCTGGAGTTCAGTCAATCTGAATTAAGCTGCCACTAAAAGGATTTCATGAACTAGCAGAGTCACAGTATTCAGAACCACTCTTGCTACAAAGAAACACCAGCTTAATTTATATAGGCACATGGACTTATTTAAAGTACAAATCATTATTAATTACCAACATCAATTGTGCTGTGGGTAAGATTCAGATCAACAGCTCCCGTGTATAAAAAAATGGCCAAAGAATATAATGAGTATATTGTATTGAAAATACAATCTGCAATTTGCAATCAAGTCTGTTAAAATCAACATACGCTTCTGGCATTCAACACAATTTGCAATCAAGTCTGTTAAAGTTAACATACGCTTCTGGCATTCTATACGGTGTTTAACAAGGTATGTCGGATTTGAGAAGTATCAGTACAGTAGCAACTAAGTGTTAACATTGCTATGAAAATTTGTATGCATGATGGATAGAGATAAATAATGACAAGTTATTACCTGAAACTTTTCAGTAAGAAACTTTCCATTGCTTTTGGCTTTGTGAATTTTTTGCAATTGAGTCACACCACGTTTACCAACTGTTTTTGTACTAGACGAACCACCTTTATCATTAGTAGAAACCATATTTAACCTGTAAAAATGAAATAGTATTACGTTTGATGACATTATTTAACTTGTAAAAAACCATATATACATACATACATATGAAATCGGTTATACTTGAATTCGGCCTTAAACTCTTACCCTGCTTAGAATTCGGCCTGATGGAGTAGTGTCCTAGAAAGACATTGGAGCATGCAAGATGCTATTAAGAATTTATTTGAAGAAAATTTGTGTTGTCTTTAACCCGAAGACTGTAATCGAATAGGATCTCAGCACTATCAGAAGAACTGAAACTATGCTAATAATTGCGTAGACGGAAATAAACAACTAAGGATTGAAAAATTCAGCACGATTGACCGATGTTTCATATGCCAACCAATAATCACTAGCCATCATAGATGCTTGCCACAACACAGAAAGAAAGAGTACTGCGAAAATCCTTATCCATCCAAAAGCCTCGGTGCAGTAGAGTTTATAGATTTAAAGTTAACTTTACCGGTTTCTCGTTCTTCTTCTTTGACAAGTTTAGAAATATTCACAGTAACTCATTAAATATATCCTTGAGACTGAAATATTCACAGAAGATTACCAATATTTGTTGAGTTGGATGGAGCTGACTTCAAGTTTAGAACTTCCCTTAGCTGAATTAGGTTGGTCAAGAGAATTAATTTCACCATTGGTTTCTCTACTGTTGTTAGACAAAGAACTTAGATATCATAGGCTTATTTGAATTTTCACCAGGCATGGCTGCGCCTTGATCTACAACCATTCCAAAAGCTGATGGGACACTTATACCATGTCTTCCAATATCTTCTTCAGCAAATGACCCTGAAATTAACAGAATTGACTCATTTAGCACTGATATAATTTGGCCAAAGCATTATAAAATTGTTTTACAATATCTTAATGCTTATGCAATTTTTGGGCAATTGAAGCAGCCTCGGCAACACGGCTATCATCAGAAAAAAGAGGAGAAAGTTCCATCAGATCACCAGGGCTGCTAATAATATCCATTAAATACTGTAGAAATTAATCAACCATAAAGTTAATTTTCCAGTATGAATGATGGGTATAAACCACAAATGAATTGGCTAATTTTTACTTTTATCAGCTCAATAGTTTGACTGCCAGTTTCTCGCTGAGCATATGCACTCTGACAAAAAAAAAACAGAATTGGAAATGAAATTATATTTCAAACACAGGATAATCAATCAATCAACCAATAAAACATCATAATACAAATAAATGGGAGATCACGTTTCCTCTATCAAAATATAGTTGAGGGGTGGAAGAACACTGCTCCTACCTGAAGATGATCTCCTATCTTTGTAGCTGTCTGACCAACACTTGAAATACGTGAATCCAACTTGGCAAAGCTTTCAAATAACCCATCTACACCTTTCTCTAGCTGTATTTCTAAAACACTTTAAACCCAACACTACCCTTTCGGCACAAATGAGTTATCCTTCCTTCTTTCATGACCTAGATGAATTGTAAGAAAGAGAAAAATACGTTGAAAATGGTAAGCTATAGTTTTTGAAACCAATTAAGGAGAATGTTGAAATATATAAATCACTCACAAGTATCAGATCGGCGTCAGGTAAGAACTCTACTTGATGTGTTATGTATATCACATTTTTTTTTGTTTTTAAAAGGCCAAGCAAACACTCCTGAAACATTACGGTAGTAGTAAATGTCCAGTAAGATACAAACCTTTCCATCAAAATGCATAACAAAACAGATTTTAGTAAAAGCAAGAGACTTTAGAAAATAGCACCTTAAAAATATTGGATCCTGTATGAGGATCAACTACACTAAAGGGATCGTCAAGAAGATATATATCAACATCTTGATAAAGAGCATGCGCTATTTGTACTCTTTACTTCTTGTTAAACATGTTAAATTAAAAACTCTATTTGACATGGAGTTAAAAGAAAATCACACAGCATAGTGCAACTTCTTACCCAACGCAAGGAGGGGCGGTGCTATTGTCATCACACATTCCGCTACCTTTGGTCTTATAATACCTTTTGTACATAGACATCATAATACCAACAATAAATTTTAGCAATTGTTAGCAAAGCATGAATATAACTACTTAAAAATCCAACGGAACATGTAGGAATGAGTATACCCTATACAGTCCCAGAAGTTAAGGGAACTGTAAATTATTTGAATAAAAGATAGAAGAGCTCATTGCAGAAGTACACTTAAACAAATATGACAAGTTTGAGTACATGTAGAGAATCCAATTTCCTTCTTATAACTGAGTGCACATGTATTCTAAAATATATTCTAAAGTAATAATCTAGTTCCTTCGTCGAGCACTGCATTGGTTATATATGATAATAATAAGGATGTAGAGGTTAACCTGTGCACTTTGGATCCTTGTATACGAGCTGTGAGTGGATGATAGATTTCTGATTCATGGTTATCATTTCCTTGTATACGAGCCATAAGTCTGGAGTCACCATTGAATCATATGGAAATTTTACTTTTCTTCATAGTTTGTTAGTTAACAGGGAAGGAATAAAAAGAACTGTTAATCTTAAAATTCATAAGGAAGAAAACATCCACGCCTACTTATGTAAATATGATGTGACTTACAAGCATTCGCCTATTTTTCTGCCAATGCAGAAGCTGCTCCTGCTGAGTCCTTTTAGAAGCCACAGGTTGTCCATTGCTCTGAGTGTGTTAAGGAATATACAATCAAGGGATTGCGACTGCATATAGACAGATCCAATTCAAATATTGTTACATGTTTTACAAGTAATTACGTAAACATATTCAAAGAGATGATGGATATAGAGCTACTTCTCTGTAGAATGTTGTTGAACACCAAATCAAAGACGCCCACCAGTCAAAATTGGTAGGTAGTTGACTTCCACAATGTAACGTTATTATTTACTACTTGAGCTTACCTATGAATATAATCATGTTTATGAATCGATTCTATAGCTAGCACAGTCTCCCCAACATAGGTCCCTCTCTGCTTTTACATGTTCAACCTAAACAAGGATGTAAAATTTACCGACAAGTATAACAAGGCACAATTCACATCAACAATCTGAGGAGGCCCTGATGATTTCAGTACCTAGCCTCGGCGAAGCATCTCTGACTTCTTAAGCTTCTTCATAGCATATACATTACGAGTTTCCTTCTCTCAGCAGATTCTGACCTATACCAGCAAGAATCATGATTCGCAACATTCATGGAACAGAGCAATTAAACCGTTACGTTCTGATTTTTTTCTTTGATGCTCCACACTAAGCTACGCACGTCCATGATTAATATATGCTACATCCATCAAGCCACATCCTACAAAAGAAAAGTACTTAAACCATGAAAACTCAGATCATGTTATAACGTCATTTACCGATGCTCAATCCTGCACTCTGCACAAGTTTACTCCCATCACTATATTTGTACCATAAATTATGACCTCACAGTCACGCCAGAAAGGAAACCAGACTTTCCGTCGTTAGCTTTTTCGCCTTTCAAAACCAAACAATAAGCCATTAACTCTTAATCCAGACCTGTAGTTCGAAAAACCAAAGTCACATCAGAGTTGTTCTTGCTTTTGTGTGATACATATAATATGAACAAGTAGGAATTAACAAAGAAATATTCATTACCACTACAACTCTCAAACACGGCCTTCCGCAACAACTCGACCAACCACAAAACTCATTTGTTTCTTCTGTTCTTTCACGATATCACCATCATCTTAAAACTCACCTTCACGAGCCAAACAACTCCTTCAAACACCATCAGCACTCTTCATGTAACTTTTCTTTTTCATGTAAATTTTTCACTCTTTTATGTAACACCTACACTATATTAAGCATCCTTTTCAAAAACTCACCACAAACAATCCATATTTCACATTGTAAACAAGCTCATTCAATAAAACTCCATCGTGCGACAACGCACCACTTTCTGTCGTATAAAAAAAACAACATTCAACCATCCGAACTCATCAAACTTAACCTGTTTCCAATAATCTTATCCCAATTCTGCATAAAGAGCATAAACACAATCGTAAACGCGTTGTGCCACCAAATCCCAATTTTTTACATGGAAACAAACAACGAACTACAATTACAATTAAGGAACATTCAACAATTATTACATACAAAAACAGAAATATAAACCTCAAAATTGACAAGGCAGCAGTTCCTCATCAGATGAAGTTGTGATACCTTAGGTTTTATGTATCTCACATTCACTTTCTCTATTATAGAATCTATTAAGTTATCATTCATTATTGATGAATAGAACAAGCTTGTCATGATAATCACCTGCATCTTTGACAACCTGAAATAAAATCAGAAGCAATAATTACAATGACATACATTTCAACATAACTAAATAAATATCATGAAATACTCGATACTCACTGTATCTTGAATTCTGTAAAACCATTAGACCCGGAAATAATTTTTCCTATCAGTAGTTTGAAAAAACTCAACAATCTTGCCAATATGTTTTTGTTCTTCTTCACCCTGTAAGAATCACATTGAATATAAGTATAATTAGATCTCATTGTGTTCATAGAATCACGAGATTTTGCGGTTGACAGATGTTATTACTTTGCTGGCTCTTCATAGGAGAACATTAGTAAGATTAATATGACTAGCCATACTCACAAGAAAGTTTTAAAGATATACTCATACTCCTTTAATAATAAAGTTGACATTTCGGCAATGTCGCAATATTATTGTTGTTGCGAATCTGGACCAAGGCGATGCAAAACCAAACGACAATACCGTTGCTTCAATGGGTGCGTCACCGGAACCGGAGAATGTCTCGCAGTGGGCTCATGGAAGATTCATGTCCGCTGAGAGAACTATGACAGTGTTGTGACTCGTTTTCGCGGAGAGAAAACTTTGATGCGGCGGACTGGAAACGCGATGGAGGTGATTGGTAATGTTTTCTTTAGGAAGAACAAGAGGTCTAGGGTGGAGAGTTCAATGAAGGTTGATGTCGAAAGGAAGAGAAGACGGTAGTGGTTTGGATTTATGTTGAAGGAGAAGAGGAAAAGGTTTCGTGAGGGGCGGCGGAAACGGTTATCGGAGAAGGTGGGTTTTCATTTGATGAAGAAGAAAGAGGAAACATAGATAAGGTGTCGGCTGGAAGACGAAGGGGAAAAGGTTTTGCTTAGGGGTGCCGACGGCTGCGAATTTGGAAAGAGGAAGAAGAAGATGAGTGACCTAGGATTTTTGGTTGATTTAGGGCAGCTACGGTTTATGATTGGGGGAGATGAACAGTCCGCTCCCAATTCTACAAATCCTGATTTCTAAATTCCTCACCCAAATTATATTTTTGTTTTTTTTAATAGCACTTTTTTTAAAAGTGCTATTATAAATATGTTTGTTTCCTTTATAATAATAGCACTTTTTAATAAAGTGCTATCAAAATCATATTGTTAACACTTTATAATAGCGCCCGACCATAAAGTTCTATTATAAATATGTTTTTTTTTAAAAGCACTTTTTTTAAAAGTGCTATTATAGATATGTTTATTTCCTTTATAATAATAGCGCTTTTTAACAAAGTGCTATCAAAATCTCATTGTCTACACTCTATAATAGCGCCCGACCATAAAGTGCTATTATAGATGTGTTTGTTTCCTTTTTAATAGCACTTTTTTTAAAAGCGCTATTAAATTAGGCAATACAAAAAATAAATTTTGGCGTAGTGTATACTGTAATTGTTGTCCAATGCATCTGTCAATTCTAATGAATGTAGTCATTTTCTGTCATCGTGTTCTATGGATATCTACATGTTAACTCTCTCTGTTGCATATTATATATTTTGTATGTTTTAGATTGACAAACAAGAGTTTGGATTGAAACCAATGAATTTCCCTGTGAACTGTTTGGTGTTTTTATATATTTTAATTCAACTGATAAATTCAGAACAAGAGTAAAATTAGAAACAAGGTGAATAGAACCAATAAATTACGATAGTGAGAGATTTAAGGTTAGTCGATAGTGAGAGATGAATAGAATCAAAAAAGTGAAGATAGTGTGTAAAAGTTGTACAAATATGGAGATGGTTGTAAGGAAAGGATTTTATGGTGAATGAGTTATGTTTGATTTTCGCCGTAAGTTGTAGCTTGTTGTGTGTTCATGTTCACGTAATGGAAGAGAGTAAGACCATGAAAATTAGTGATGAGTTTATATGATGATGAATGTTAGTGTTGTTAAGTGATGGCTAGGTGGTATATAATTTTGCAAGGTGAATAAAGAATGGAAGAGATTGATAAAAGTTGTACAAATGGAGAATGAATAGAATCAAAAAAGGAAGGGAAAAGTGAGAGAAAATGAATAGTTAGGTTTGTTTTTAACTTATCTATATAACACATTCAATATAATTTTTAGTTTGGAATTTAAATAACAGTAGTTTGGGAGATTAAAGGTAGTGAATTCACATGTGAAAAATAGGTTTACATTATCATTTAATAAAATTCATCATCCACCCACGTCATATAATTAATTAATTAAAAAATATTAATGTAACTTGATAGAGCATATTAATATGGTTTTATATGATATGGTTTTATATGTTATTATGGTTTTATATGTTGATGGTTTTATATGTTTATATGTTATTATCGATTTCTCAATTTTTATATGATATGTTATTATGGTTTTATATGTTTAGTTAGGATTTCTCAATGTTTAGTAAGGGTGTCATTTTGGTTTAAGGATTATCTAGTATTTTTAATATGATTTGTTTTGGTGGATTATCTAGTATTTTTGTTTTGGTTAATTATTAATATGATTTTAATAAAATTTATATTTTGTCTGTTATAGGGGTTACCTGTGAAGAGCAAGGTTGTGATCGTTTCCAAGCATCCTACTGTGTAGCTTTCTTAGAAGTTAGTGATTTCTTTACAGGTATTCTCTGTTTTGGTTTAACTTTCATAGTTTAGTTTAGATTACTCAATTAGTATGGATAAAAAATGGATGTCTACTAATCGATTGTCAAAAAAGTACGAGAATGGGGTATCGAAATTCGTTATGTTTGCTGTTGAACACGCCAAAGACCCCAGTAGGATCACATGTCCTTGCTTAGGTTGCAGTTATGGGCGTCGAATTGACGCCGTTCAGTTGGAATCTCATTTAATTAGACATGGAATTGATCGAAGTTACACATGTTGGACATTACATGGTGAGATAAGTAACGAGAATGTTGAACCCCAGAATAATACGACCTGTGCTTCAAAGGACAATGGCAGGGATACATATGATTGTGATCGAGTCGAAGAGATTGTAGAAGAACTTGAAGAAGATATTCAAGATTGTCCCAAGATGTTTGAGAGGTTGGTAAGCGATGCAGAGAAACCGTTGTATAAAGGTTGTACTACTTTCACAAGATTGTATGCGGTATTAAAGTTGTACAACTTAAAGGCGGGTAATGGATGGTCGGATAAAAGTTTCACAGAGTTGTTAGCCCTACTTCAAGAGATGCTTCCGGAGGATAATGTTCTTCCCAATCGAACCTATGAAGCTAAAAAAATGTTATGCTCTATTGGCATGAGCTATGATAAGATACATGCTTGTCCAAATGATTGTATTTTGTTTCGAAATGAATATGCATCATTAAACGAGTGTCCTAAATGCGGTGTATCTCGGTATAAGAAAAAGTTGTCACCAACAAAATTATTATGGTATTTTCCAATAATTCTGAGATTTAGATGCATGTTTCATAGTGAAACAGAGGAAAAACACCTGACTTGGCATGCAAATGATAGAATTATAGATGGGAAGTATCGACATCCGGAAGATTCACCACAGTGGATGAAAATTGATAATGAGTATCTTGATTTTGTAGAAGAAGCTAGAAACCTTCGATTGGCATTATCGACTGATGGAATAAATCCGCATGGTCTACAAAGTATCTCACATACCACCTGGCCTGTAATTATTATGATTTATAACCTACCTCCATGGCTATGTATGAAGCGTAAGCACATGATGTTATCTATGTTAATTTCTGGCCCTAAACAACCAAGGAATGACATAGACGTATACCTGACACCTTTAATCGAAGACTTAAAGAGTTTGTGGGAGAATGGTGTGGAGGTTTATGATGGATATAGGAAAGAAAGTTTCAACTTGAGGGCGATGTTGTTTGGCACAATTAATGATTTTCCAGCATACGGAAATCTATTGGGGTATAGCATTAAAGGTCAATGTGTGTGTCCTATCTGTGAAGAAAACACAGAGTTCCACCTACCGTGGATGGAAAAAAGCATTCAATGGAAATTCAGAACAACGTAGAGTTCCACCTACATTGACCGGCGAACAAATTTTTGAAAAGGTGAAAGATGTGAGTACTCAGTTTGGAAAGCCTTTTGCTCATACGCTTGTCACGCGTGGGTGGAAGAAGAGGTCAATTTTGTTTGAGTTGCTGTATTGGAAGTCGTTGTATGTAAGAAATTTTCTTGATGTTATGCATATTGAAAAAAATGTATTTGAAAGTGTTATTGGTACGTTACTCAATATACAAGGAAAGTCTAAGGATGGCCTTAAAGCAAGAAAGGACATGGTAGTAATGGGAATAAGAAATGAATTAGGACCCTTGAAGAAAGGAAATCGCACATATCTACCACCTGCTGCTTATACTTTATCTAGAAAGGAGAAAAAGATATTGTGTAAGTTTCTGAGTGATGTTAAAGTTCCAGAAGGATACTCTTCAGATATTAGAAGACTTGTTTCTATGAATGACCTCAAGTTAAAGAGTTTAAAGACACATGATTGACATGTTTTAATGGAACACTTTCTTCCTAATAGATATACGTTCTATTTTGCCAGAAAAAGTGAGAAGCGCTATAACTAAATTGTGTTTTTTTTCAGGTCTATTTGTAGTAAGGTGATCGATCCTGCGATTTTACCAACATTGCAAAAAGAAATAGTTATTACTTTGTGTGAGCTTGAAATGTATTTTCCTCCATCATTTTTTGACATAATGGTACATCTAGTTGTTCATCTTGTGAAAAAGAGACACAACTGTGTGGACCAGCTTATATGAGATGGATGTACCTTGTTGAACGTTATATGAAAATATTGAAAGGGTATGTGAAAAATCGAAGTCGACCAGAGGGTTGTATTGTTGAACGATACATTGTTGAAGAAGCGATTGAGTTTTGTACTGAATATTTGTCCAATGTTCAATCCATTGGCCTTCCAAAATTTCATGTTGTTGAAAAAATAGTAGGAAAACAATTAATTGAAAATAAAGTTGTGACAGTTTCAAGGGATGAACGGGAGAAAGTTCATTTGTATGTTCTGCACAATGACGTTGAGGTTGAGCCGTATGTTGAAACGCACAAGGACGTTCTCCGAGGTTAAAATTTGAATAGAAATGAAAATTGGATAGTACGTGAGCACAATCGAAGTTTTATAACATGGTTCAAGGATCATATTTTTTTCAAAGTTTTTTCATATTTTTTGCAAGTGGATGTTAATAAGGTGGGGTACAAAGATGAGCCTTTTATTATAGCCACGCAAGCTAAACAAGTGTTCTATGTCGCTGATCCGACAAGTACGAAATGGTCTATAGTTCTTTTTTCCAACAAAGTAATCGATGATAACATTGGAGACAAGGGTGATGTTGATGTTGAGAAGGAATCTTATATTATAGATGAACCAAATGAGAATATTAGAGCGGACGAATCATATATTAGAAATGATCATAACGAGGGAATTTGGATCAATCCATCCAACGAAGAAACGAAAGAGACGTTAGGGACAAAGGTACTTGTAAAATTACATATTGTCTCATTCAATAAAATTACATATTTATATCATTCAATAAAATTACATATTATGTCATTCAATAAAATTATATATATGTTTTTCTTATTTAAATATTTCTTATGTATATATGTCTTATTTACATATTTGTCATTCATTTGATAATTTGGTTTTTCTGAATTACAGGTATTATATATGGCCACCGACGAGGAAAAATCACATGATGGAAACGAAGCACCAAAAGACGTGGAAGGCAATATTAAAAGAGGAATAACGATTATGAAAAAAATCATCCGTGCGAGAGATAAAGGTGTAAAGTATGATCTGCATTGGAATGAAAGAGATCAATTAATTGAGCCTAACGGTGCGTTGCTGACAAGTTACATTGGAGCACTTGTACGTTCGCAAATTTTGATTACTTGCGATAATTGGAGAATTCCTTCGTTAAAACCGGCTAAAGATAAAACTTGGAGCGAGATACAGGTATGATATTTGATTATTTTAAAACCTGTTTAGCATACATCTTTAAATTAATTATACTAACATGTTATATGTATGTGTATTTGTTTGCAGAGATCTTTTAATATTGATGATTGGAGGAGAAAATATTGTCTTCAATTGGCCGGAAAACGACTGAGGGGATTTAGAGCGTTTTTAACGAACAAGTTTCTTAATGATTCTGATGGAAACTTTGTCGACTCGGAGTGTCCAATGAAGTACGCTGATCTGATTTCAGATGAAGAATGGAAGACATTTGTTGCAAAGCAAAGAACCAAAGAATTTTTAGTAAGTACAACTTATGATCATGAACAATGTATAGTATATATAATTCTTTCACAAGAGTTCTGATATGACTTAAACTTGTCTTTTCAGGTTGTGAGTGGCGTAAATCGGGAACGGACATCAAAACTCGCGTATCCATACAAAAAAGGGCGTTTGTGATATGCACGCTTAGAAAAAAAAATAGTAAGTATATATAAATGTTTTAATATGATATAGTTACCAAAAATAGTAAGTATATATAATAGGATATGAATGCTTTATTATCCGTCTTAATGTGTAGTTAAAAGAGGAGAAAAGTGATGCGACATCTCTTCCGGACCATGTTGTATGGAAGGCTGCCCGTGTGGGAAGAGATGGAGTCGTTCAAGAAGAAGTTCAACAAGTATTTGAACAATGTGTAAGTACAACATTAGTTTTGTCAGTAACTGATCAAAAGTGTATAATATATTTATATATGCTTTTATCTATATTTCGGGAGACTTTTTCTCAGAGTATAACTCCAGTTGAGGATGATGATTGCAGGAGCTTACTCAGTCGGGTGTTAAATATCCCTGAGTATTCTGGGCGTGTGAGGCGTAAGGGGTTTGGTGTCACTCCATCAAAACTGTATAAGCAGCCAAAGAAAAAAATCCTAGTAATAAAGAAGTGATGGAAACATTGGAGGAATTGAAAGCTCAGATTCGTGAATTACAGAAGGACAAAGAGAGATACATGTTGGAAAGGCGCGGTAAAGAGGGTAAAGATACTAGTGACAAAGATAGTATCAATTGTCCGCAGAAGCATCCAGAGGTAATTGTATATATTGAATTGAAATTAATTTAGCACAATTTTCTTAGTTGACACATTAATCGACATCATTATTTGTTTAGGGCATTTCACCTTGTCGGCTATATTTATCGTCACCGACTTATCGCATGGTTGGCAAGGGAAAGGTGCATAACACTGTGAGATACTTGCTTCACCATAAACCGCTCCCTGCTGGATTTTTGAAAGTATCGGTTGATATTGCATTAGATGAGGGTGCATTGTTGCCTATACCAGATGATGTTTCAGACGCAACAGTGGTGGGAGACGGAATAGGAGCGAATGTTGCATGGCCGACAAATCTCATTTTCATAGATGATGAGGTAGGTTGAACACCATTATGAAGTATTCTAATATTTTATGATCCACACCTGAAAGTTATTCTTACATTTACTTATTTACATGATTATCTTAGTCTCCTACAAAATCCAAATCAAAAGAAAAGGGAATTATTATGCGGGAAATCGATTCGGCTGCATCAAAACAGGTACTATTACAGTTACATATTGATGATCTTATTATACATTAATTACCTAATTTATATTACTTTTAGGTTCATGATCAACAGTTGCATCAAGCCAGCAAGGTGCCCAAAAAAAAGCCGACTCAAAAAAAGAATTTGTACCTCGATTTAGGTTGTGCCTTGAAACATATGTAGGAACAACAGATGTGGCTGAGGGTGGCATCCGCCAAATACCTATGCAAGAAGGTATTTTCGGCTTTGAATATTTTGAAACAATTCCAAAGGAGGATTTAGACCAAATTTTCCAATATTCTGAATTGGGCGTTGGTGTTATGCATTCCTACATCAGGTAGTACTCCGATCAATTTTAATTAAATACTTGAACAAATTATTTGCTCTTTTAAATGAATATTCTAATGTTGTTTATGTTTTTATTTAAGGTTATTGTATGACAAGATGTTGGTCCCGCATGGTTTGACTTAAAGATTCGCATTCTTATCTACCAACTCTATCAATGCACGGTTAATCGAGCACACTCCAGATGTGGTCAGAGATTACATAGTCAAATCATTTATGGCCGCAGATACAGAAAAGTTGTACTTGTTGCCATATAATATTGGCCATGGGTTAGATTTTATTCTAAATTCGTTTATTATAATTATTCGTCTTTTGTCATTCTATATAATATTTCCGTCTAAACTTTTGACTTAATTTAAAGTGGACATTGGTTGTTGGTCGCGATTAATCCGATGAAAGAAATTGTGTATTATCTGGATTCATTGGAGGGTGATCAAACAAAATATCCCGATATGAAGACCATGGTTGATACGTAAGTGATGAGATATACTGTTCTGATTAATTATCTTTATTTATTATGTGAGATTGTTCTAAATATTCGTTTATATTATGTTAGATCTATACAAATATTTCGATCGCAAAGAGCAGCAATAGTGCGAAGAATGAAGGCTAACAACATTAGCTGGATCAGAGTGCAGGTATATTTTCACATTTTTTACTGTTATAGTGATTTTACTTTATAAAACAATTTAAACTATATATCCTCACACACGATCGTTTGGTTTTTCCATTTACAGTGTCCTCGTCAGTGCAATGGGATTGACTGCGGATATTTTGTATTGCGCTTTATGAAGGAAATTATTCATTCTGGTCAAGTAGATATTCCAATCATGGTATGGATCAATTCATAAGTTATATGAATCATTTTGATAATTAATCGATATTTCATCTGAGTAATTAGTTTTAAAACTAAATCGCGCATGTTCTGTTATATTATGTAGTACTTTGATGACTTCAAGTGCGTTACTTACTTGAAAGCACGATTGGAAGAAATTAAGGAGGAATGGTGTCAATTTATTCTTGAGTTGAGAATTGTAGAAGTTATATGAATCATCCAATATTGATGCGGGATAATAATAGTTCTGGAAGTCTTATATATTTGTAAAGTTATCGGATTTGTAATTATAAGTAAATTGACTGTATTTGTGATGTTGTTCTAAGGATCAGATTGTGTTGTAATATATTTAAGCAGGTTTATGTGTATGAAAATGATTATGGACAAAGTGATAAATTACATTAAGGCCAAAATGTTGAATTACAATGTATATATAAGGCCAAAGTGTTGAATTAAAGGCCTGAATATAAGCAGGGAATGTAATTGTCATAAGCAGGTTTATAGAAAAATATATAAAAAATTTGATTATTAAATTTTTTTTTTAAATCGTGAACAATAGACAGCGCTTTTACAAAAAGCGCTGCTAAAGGGGCTTTCATAGGGCGCAAAAAAGCGATGCTAAAGGGGGATAAAGGGGGGGAGTCTAAAAAAGCGCTGCTAAAGGGGGGGGGGGGGGTCTATGAAAGCGCTTTCAAAAAGCGCTGCTAAAGGGGGGGGGGGAAGGGAATGGGGAATAGGAAGCGCTGCTAAAAGCGCTGCTAAAAGTGCTGGTAAAGAGGGCCTTTAGCAGTGCTTTTTCTATAAAAAAAAGCGCTGCCTTTACCTTTAGCAGCGCCACTTTAGGCAGCGCTTTTAAGCGATGCTAAAGTTCTTTTTTGTAGTAGTGTCTTCCGGGATTATTGTATGTCCATGACGTCATCAACGGTGACTCAAGCTCACACTAACATCTATTACCTCTTCTTCTTATACCAGACCCGGACTGGTTTGTTGAGGAAAAAGAAAAATTTGTTTCGGACATGTTGGTAAGTTGGAGGCACGTTGGGTTCGAAATTAATGGCTACAAAAGGAGTGTTATGGGTTTGTTGTGGTAAGGAGGATTGGGTTTGAAGAAATGGCTACAGAAATGGCTGAAGAAATAGGTTGTTCTTCGTGAAAAATTAAATGAAAATGACAAAAATGAATGGTTGAAGAAATGGGTTGAAGATTCTGCATTGGGATTTCACAATTAGGTTTTATTAATTTTTTGAAAATGAAATAAAAAAACATAAATGACATGGAAATGATATTAAATTGAATAAGACCATTTTAAATGACATGGAAATTCCACATCATCATTCAACACGCCACATCACTAAAAACATGACTTAAAATGGCAAAGAGACTAATATCAATCTCGAAACCTAAAAAAAGGACCAAAATCGTGATTTTCAAAATAGGGGGATCAAAACCCAAAAAAACATAAAATAAGGGGACCAAAATTACAATTAAGCCATCATTTTTTTAACCCCTAGTTATTCGTTTTATAAATTCAACCGTTTAATTTTTTGTATTCATTTTTAGTTGAGTAAAAATTTGGCTATGTGACAGTATTCTTAAAGATAGTATTAATAAACCATCCCAAAATGATTTATCCCCTTTATAGATTTTTAAAATTATTATTTTTAATTAAAAAATGGGAAATAAATTTATTATTAATTTAGATAATATTAATGATTATTTTATAATTGATTAATATAAAATATATTTTTTTTACATGATTACATATTTACTATTGAGCCAATAATAATTTAATTTTATAAGTTAAATTTTATATGTAATAAGTTATTTTAAAGTAAATGTAAATTAAATTTTATATATAATAAGTTTATTAAAAGTAAATATATGAAAGATATATAATTGAAAAAAATTATTGTTTTTAAATTTAGTAAAATGATAAATATACTACAAAGTTTTTTTAAAAGTTAAATAAATAAATATAAATAAAGATGAATTCATTAAAATATAAAGTTTGCAGGAGCTTTTTTCTATTGAAGAAATCCAATAATGTGATGGAAACAAAAGCTCAGGTCCATATGATTTTAATTTGGAGTTTTTGATGCATTGTTGGAGATAGTTGGTGGAGATGTGGTCAATTGTATCCAAGAGCTCTACCATTCTGCTACTTTTTCTTTAGCATTGAATTCTTCTTTCATTGCCTTAATTCATAAAAATGATAACCCTCAAGGCTTGGATAAGTTTAAACATATTGTCTGATATGGTGTATTTATAAGGTGGTGTCCAAGATTTAGGCAGCTAGACTGAGAAATGTAATTAGAAGGTTAGTTTCAAAAACAAAAAGAGCGTTCATCCTGGAGAGACAGATTCTTGATGGTGTTGTGGTGGAAAATGAGCTTATTGACTTTGCAAAAAGGAAGAACAGAGGGTGTTTATTACTCAAAGTAGATTTTGCTCAAGCCTATGACTGTGTTGAATGGGAGTTCTTAGAGAATGTGTTGGTGGCAATGAACTTTGGTGATAAGTGGCTGCAATGGATAAAAGGAGGGGTATTCGATAGTTACTTGTTAGTCTTGGTGAATGGAAGCACTACGAAAGACTTTAAGGTATCTAGGATTCTAAGACAAGGAGACCCCTTATCTCCATTCTTGTTCTCTTTAGCGGTGGAAGGTATGGCTTCTACAATGAGGAGGGTGGAGAATAGGAATATTTTGAGTGGTTTTAAATTAAACAAAAAGGACTCTATTAGTTTACTACAATTTGCTGACAACATGATAATCGTTTATGATGGTTCTTGGTTAAATCTATGGGGCCTTAAGTCTATTTTAAGAGGATTTGAAATGATCAATAGTTTGAAAATTAATTTTTGAAAGAGTTGTTTATTTAGGGTGGGGGTGGAGGAACCGTTCATGATGGTTGTTTCACAATTATTGGCTTGTCTAATATGTTACCTTTTTAATTTATTGGCATAATAATAGGAGGTTACCATAGACAGGTTTCTTTATGGAAACTAGTTCTTGCTTATTTTAGGTCACGATTATCTTCCTAGAAGGGGAGGCTGTTATCAATTGAGGGTAGGGTTACCCTGATCAACTCTGTTTTAACAAACTTGCATGTCAACCACATTTCTCTCTTTAAAGCTCTGGTCAAAGTAGTTAAGGAACTAGTGTCAATTCAAAGGAAGTTTCTATGGTCTAGTTAGGCTGACACGAGAGGCATGGCTTGGGTAAGGTAGAAAACTATGTGTAAGACTAAGGAATTTGGTGGGCTTGGGATTAAAGACGTTGGTGCGTTTAATAGACCATTGATAACAAAATGCTTATGGAGATTTATTCAAGAGCCAAATCAAATATGGAAGGAAATTCTTGAACTCAGATATGAGAGTATTATTAGAAGAGTTTTTCTAAGGACGTGCAAAGAGTATTAAAAAATGAATCACTTTGGTGGAACGATGTGATGTGATGGGGATAGGCGACTCATTGGAGGAAGATGGCTTTATTAAATAGTTATCATGTGAATTTGGTGATGGTTCTGTTGTTCCATTTTAGAAATCTTGTTTTCTTGGTCCATTCACGTTGAGGAGTCTATATCCTAGCCTGTTTGAAGCACCAAATATCAAGCACGGGGTGGTCTAAGACATGGGAGGGTGGGTCAGAGAAGTGTGGCAGTGGGAGTTTGGCCTTAACAATATGGAGCTTAATGGCTATTAGCATGCATAATTCTGCGAGTTATTGTTATTGATGCCTGATGTCAGCCTTATTTGTGGGCCCTCAACCTTATTTATGTGGCCGTGTGTCCATCTCAACCTTTTTTTTCTCTGTAAAATCATGTTATAAAAAATTGTTGCAGGCTTGTGGATAAGTCGACTTAGGAATCAACACGAAGACAACATTGGATCTTTTATGGCAATCTAGGGTCCCTATGAAAGCTAAGATTTTTGGTTGGGGATTGTTGCGGTGAAATTTGGATGTCAAGCTATTGATTAACTTGAATCTTAATTCATTTACAACCGGTCTTTGATTTATCCGAAGGAAAGGTTAAAGAAAGGAAAAACCTAAAAGGGAGAGATCTAAGGTTTGGGGGTTGGTTAAATTTAGGGAAGGTATTAGCACCCTAAACTTCCGTAGTACTCTACGGGAACCTTTTGTTTATTTTTTTTTTATTTATTTCATTAATTATTTTGCTTTAGGGTATATACAAAGGATTGAAAATTAAAAAAAACCTAGGGGTTAATTCTAAGTTTACTCGGCAAGACATCGCATCTTGTGCCTACATATCCTTACGGGAATGGAATCAGAGTAACTGTAGTTCCCCTCAAAAGGGAGGTTAGAGACTTCTTGACTGTGGTCAAGGTCTCAAGGGGAATAAACGCATCTTAAGGACACGCTTACATGGAGTCTTAAACTCCGATCTCTATGTTATAAATTGTTAAGTGCATTAGGGTTAGGTTAGGGATTCCACGGCGGAAAACCTTAAAACAGAGTACGGCGACTCTTTTGGCCTAACACTAGGATAAAAGCAATTTTCCCACGGCGGGACACCTAGGCTAAACAGGGTTTGATCCATTAAAGGGGTAAGGCTATTGACTCGGCGACCAAAAGGCTGGACCTAATCCTTCGGAAGGATAAAACTGTAAAAAATGTGAAAATATGACAAATCATTATATGGAGGAATAATTAAGGTACAGAAATAAGAAAAGTAATAAAGGCAGAGGGTATAAAGAAACAAAGAAACATTTCTGAAAACATGAAGAATATGAAAATATGTAATGACACTTAGAATGAAGTGAGGGAGGAAAATAGTGTGGGGTTGTGGCCACCACAAGCACATCTCAACCTCGAGCATGCACATGAAATGCCAAAAGAAAGAAAAGTAATAAAAGGGTACATAAAATGACACGACAAACATCAAACATCAGGAGTTCCTTACGAAAAGGTTTTAATTTTTTAATATTTTAATTAAAAAAAAGGTTTTAATTTTTTAGTATTTTAATTATAAAAAAAGGTTTTAATTTTTTTAATAAAAAATATTTAAGTTAAAATTATAAAAAAAAAAATTAAGTTTAAATTATAAAAAAAAAAGTTTTTGGAGGAAAAGTCTTTTCAGTTTTTTTTTAAAACAAAAAAGGCTTTTCATCCAAAAAAAGGCTTTTCAGTTTTTTGGGAAAAGGTTTTTGGGAACAAAAAGGTTTTTTTTTTCTTCTTGGGAACAAAAAGGCTTTTCAGTTTTTTAAAAAAGGTCTTACTAAAAAAAGGTTTTAATAATAAATAAAAAAAGGGTTTTGATTTTAAAAAAAGGTTTTGATGAAAAAGGGTTTTGATATTAAAATCTAGGGACCTAAACACACATGGAGATTAACATGGCAAAATATGCACATAAACATGAAAAAGCAAAAGGTTTAGTAATTTAACGGACCTAAACACATTAACATGGCAAAATATGCATATAAACATGAAAAGGCAAAAGGTTTAGTAATTTAACCTACGAAGCGGAGGTTTGCTTCGGTAAATGTGAAAAAGGTTTGAATAAGGGAACACTGGAGAGCTCCAATCCTTCTGACGAGTTGTGGGAACGACCGCCTTTCTTCTATGGGGATCTCCTTTGTTTCTCCCTTTCTCTCTCCTCTTTTCTGAAGAAAACCTTCTGACCCCCTTTCAACAAGGCAACACATGTATATATAGGGAACAAATTAGGGTTAACACCAAATTGTCAATAATGTCCCTAAAGCCCATTTTAAAGCTCAACCTAAATAATTAGTTAAGAAAAAAATAAAATTTAAATAATTTAAAATAATTAAAATAAACTTAAAATAAAAACTAATAATCCTATTGATTCCTAAAATCAAAAATATTATAAAAAGAACAAAATTTTTCCTAATATTTTTTATTTTATGATTTTTTGGATATTTTTATGAATAATTTAGAAAAAGGTGAAAAAAATAATATTTTAAAAAATGATTTAATTAAAATACAAAAATAATAATTAAATAATAATAAAAAACTATTTTTGTTATTTTTTAATGAAAGATAGAAAAATTTAGAGTAAAAATAATAAAAAACAAAAAGTGACAAAGGTGAGATTCGAACTCTCAACCTCTCACACTCACAACTCCTTACACATGTCCTCTTGCCAATTATGCCATTTTTACTTTTTAGAAAAAAAATGCATGCCATATGATATTTACCTGCAAAAAGTCAAACGACTACACAAATTTGTTAGTAATTGATTAAATGCAATAAAAATGCAATGAAATGCGACGACAAATCTTAGGGCAAAATTTGGGGTATTACAGTTGCCCCTATTTAAATAACTTCACCGGGTGATTTGAGCAACGGAGACTCGAGAAATCATGGTGGAGGGATTTAAATACAGATAACCGAAAATTTTGCCTTTAGACGCAGTGCTATGCAATGATATGGACAAAACAAAACGAACTATAATGCTAAATATGATATGAATCTGATATGATGCGTATGATGAAAATGACAAATGCACGGATATAGACGAAACAACGTCACAGGGGACGACCCATCGAGGAATTGCACTAGGGAAGAAGACATGTCATATCTGGAAGAACGTCGGATAGACACGACACAGAATTGTTGATAGGTGCCAAGTAAATTAGAAATTGTCCGCAAGGTAAGACGCGAGTAAAACACGAGCTCAGGAGAAAAACGCAAATGGGGATAAAACACCCATGATGCCAAGTAAATAAATTTTGCCCACAAGGTAAGACACGAGTAAAACACGACCTCAGGGAAAAAAAAGTAAATGGGGGTAAAACACCATGATGTTAGGTAAACCCAGGAATATCTGGTAAACGGGGAATAAAACACCCGGGATAAAGGTACATGGGGGATAAAACACCCAAGGATAGAAGGTAAATGGGGAGTAAAGCACCCAAGATAGACATGTAAATGGGGAGTAAAGCACCCAGGATAGAAATGTAAATGGGGAGTAAAGCACCCAAGATAAAAATGTAAATGGGGAGTAAAGCACCCAAGATAAAAATGTAAATGGGGAGTAAAGCACCCAAGATAAAAATGTAAATGGGGAGTAAAGCACCCAAGATAGAAATGTAAATGGGGAGTAAAGCACCAAAGCTAGAAATGTAAATGGGGAGTAAAGCACCCAAGATAGAGAGGTAAATGGGGAATAAAGCACCCAAGATAGAAATGTAAATGGGGAGTAAAGCACCCAAGATAAAAATGTAAATGGGGAATAAAGCACCCAAGATATGCACATGTATAGGAATTATGCTATGACATATGATCAAATGCAAATGCAGACGTCGACGACAAGGCTCGACTCTTTCGGTGAGATGACAAAACTGGAGGACTGATTCCTCAACACGGAGATCACTGTCATTCTGTTAAACTGTATCAAGTTGATAGTCACTGTAGGAATGATGAATAACTGCTTAGGAATTATGCAAGTAAACTGCCCCAGGTCAAATGAACTGATAATTGCTTCAGCTGTCTAGTTCATGGAATCGACTATTTTATTGTATCCTCGGAGGGCTTGCCCCAGTCTGGGTCTTGAACAATTCTCTGGATAAACCAAATCTGAGAAGATATTGCCTTGAACAAATCTTGAACTAATTCATTGACAGGATGTAAAAGGAACTTGCCCCTGATAAGATCACTTGACCAAGTTTCTCATTGTTTGAAAATTCCTTAGAGGAAAGCCAGTTTGCAAACAAAAATATTCATACAAACATGGTAATGCAAAGTTCATGCGATTTTTGAAAAATTATTTTTGAATGATGGAAAATACATGAGTCGTTAGTCAGAACAAGGCGGTTCAAGACACTCAAAGTTTAAAATAAAAGTGTATTGCCAAAATAAATGATTCGCAAGGATCTTTTGGAGTCAGGTTACACAACCTTGTTGTAGTATACTTTCAAAATAACCCTGTTTCAATTAGGTCTTTTGAGGGTTGTAATGTGGCCTGGTTCGCGGTTTATGAAACAAAAGATAAAGGCTCAAAATTTATTTGTACCCACCCAATCTACGTGATGATCTTCAGTCCTATGCTCAGTTAACTCATACTATGCATTCAGGTTCCCATAAGTTAGGGATTTCATTGATCGTAGCAGTGATGATTCAGAAGTCAAAGGGACCTATGAAAAGGCAGCCACTACTCCCCTATAACATTTGATTGTTTTGACATTGAGGATTTTCAAGATAAGGATTTAAAAATCTCTTTGTATTATCCCTAAATTTTGCCTGAACTGTTTATTTTAGAGTTTACAGTCAGCGGGATGCCCCAGTTTTGCCTAAGTCTCCTTCATAGGTTTTGACTTAGCGGGCTTCTTTTGCTTTTTTTATATTATTTTTTTGTGTGAAGGAAAGTTGGAAAGAATTTTTTTTTTACTCTAAAATGTAGGACCCTTTTGAATTTGCAAAGGACCGTTGAATTCCTTGAAACTGGAAATGATATGATGCTTTATGGATGCAAAGCACAAATACACACACAAAGGTCCTAGGTTAGAGGACAGTGTATGGAGTTAAGGTCTACCCTTTCCAAAGTGGTGTGTACTATAGGTTAATTGTACCTGCAGAACAAGGGTTCTAAATCAGTGCCCAAAGTCATCAGTCCATCTTTCGGATATTATCAACTTCTCGACTGACTCAAGGGTCTATAATATTCTCAAGAGAACCTCGTTCGAGTGTAGTATCACGTAGCAACCATTGTAGGACTACTCCCACATAGTTCCCGCACTACGTCCTAGATAAGGCCAAGATGGTGTAAAGGTACTACGGTTCTCAGTATCACAGACTCCAATCGATAATGGTAAAAGTTTTCACGACTACACTCGATCAACCGAACCATTTTCAAAAGGGTCTCAACTGAGCGGTGATTCTCGATTTAGCTTAGTCGGGACTCACTCCCTATAAGCCTCGTCGAATATATCAGCCATCCTATCATAAGGTCGCTCAAATCCGGGTGTAGGACTTATCTCACAACACAGTAACTCCAAGTAAGGTACCCCAATATATACATACAAGTTAGCAAAATATATAATAAAACAAATATATAAAGAAAAATAAACAAAATAGGGATAACCCTCAATAGTTAGGACTCCCCAGTGAAGTCGTCATTTTCTGTTGCGGTGAAATTTGGATGTCAAGCTATTGATTAACTTGAATCTTAATTCATTTACAACCGGTCTTTGATTTATCCGAAGGAAAGGTTAAAGAAAGGAAAAACCTAAAAGGGAGAGATCTAAGGTTTGGGGGTTGGTTAAATTTAGGGAAGGTATTAGCACCCTAAACTTCCGTAGTACTCTACGGGAACCTTTTGTTTATTTTTTTTTATTTATTTCATTAATTATTTTGCTTTAGGGTATATACAAAGGATTGAAAATTAAAAAAGACCTAGGGGTTAATTCTAAGTTTACTCGGCAAGACATCGCATCTTGTGCCTACATATCCTTACGGGAATGGAATCAGAGTAACTGTAGTTCCCCTCAAAAGGGAGGTTAGAGACTTCTTGACTGTGGTCAAGGTCTCAAGGGGAATAAACGCATCTTAAGGACACGCTTACATGGAGTCTTAAACTCCGATCTCTATGTTATAAATTGTTAAGTGCATTAGGGTTAGGTTAGGGATTCCACGGCGGAAAACCTTAAAACAGAGTACGGCGACTCTTTTGGCCTAACACTAGGATAAAAGCAATTTTGCCCATGGCGGGACACCTAGGCTAAACAGGGTTTGATCCATTAAAGGGGTAAGGCTATTGACTCGGCGACCAAAAGGATGGACCTAATCCTTCGGAAGGATAAAACTGTAAAAAATGTGAAAATATGACAAATCATTATATGGAGGAATAATTAAGGTACAGAAATAAGAAAAGTAATAAAGGCAGAGGGTATAAAGAAACAAAGAAACATTTCTGAAAACATGAAGAATATGAAAATATGTAATGACACTTAGAATGAAGTGAGGGAGGAAAATAGTGTGGGGCTGTGGCCACCACAAGCACATCTCAACCTCGAGCATGCACATGAAATGCCAAAAGAAAGAAAAGTAATAAAAGGGTACATAAAATGACACGACAAACATCAAACATCAGGAGTTCCTTACGAAAAGGTTTTAATTTTTTAATATTTTAATTAAAAAAAAGGTTTTAATTTTTTAGTATTTTAATTATAAAAAAAGGTTTTAATTTTTTTAATAAAAAATATTTAAGTTAAAATTATAAAAAAAAAATTAAGTTTAAATTATAAAAAAAAAAGTTTTTGGAGGAAAAGTCTTTTCAGTTTTTTTTTTAAAACAAAAAAGGCTTTTCATCCAAAAAAAGGCTTTTCAGTTTTTTGGGAAAAGGTTTTTGGGAACAAAAAGGTTTTTTTTTTCTTCTTGGGAACAAAAAGGCTTTTCAGTTTTTTAAAAAAGGTCTTACTAAAAAAAGGTTTTAATAATAAATAAAAAAAGGGTTTTGATTTTAAAAAAAGGTTTTGATGAAAAAGGGTTTTGATATTAAAATCTAGGGCCTAAACACACATGGAGATTAACATGGCAAAATATGCACATAAACATGAAAAAGCAAAAGGTTTAGTAATTTAACGGACCTAAACACATTAACATGGCAAAATATGCATATAAACATGAAAAGGCAAAAGGTTTAGTAATTTAACCTACGAAACGGAGGTTTGCTTCGGTAAATGTGAAAAAGGTTTGAATAAGGGAACACTGGAGAGCTCCAATCCTTCTGACGAGTTGTGGGAACGACCGCCTTTCTTCTATGGGGTCATCCAAAAAAAGGCTTTTCAGTTTTTTGGGAAAAGGTTTTTGGGAACAAAAAGGTTTTTTTTTTCTTCTTGGGAACAAAAAGGCTTTTCAGTTTTTTAAAAAAGGTCTTACTAAAAAAAGGTTTTAATAATAAATAAAAAAAGGGTTTTGATTTTAAAAAAAGGTTTTGATGAAAAAGGGTTTTGATATTAAAATCTAGGGCCTAAACACACATGGAGATTAACATGGCAAAATATGCACATAAACATGAAAAAGCAAAAGGTTTAGTAATTTAACGGACCTAAACACATTAACATGGCAAAATATGCATATAAACATGAAAAGGCAAAAGGTTTAGTAATTTAACCTACGAAGCGGAGGTTTGCTTCGGTAAATGTGAAAAAGGTTTGAATAAGGGAACACTGGAGAGCTCCAATCCTTCTGACGAGTTGTGGGAACGACCGCCTTTCTTCTATGGGGATCTCCTTTGTTTCTCCCTTTCTCTCTCCTCTTTTCTGAAGAAAACCTTCTGACCCCCTTTCAACAAGGCAACACATGTATATATAGGGAACAAATTAGGGTTAACACCAAATTGTCAATAATGTCCCTAAAGCCCATTTTAAAGCTCAAACTAAATAATTAATTAAGAAAATAATAAAATTTAAATAATTTAAAATAATTAAAATAAACTTAAAATAAAAACTAATAATCCTATTGATTCCTAAAATCAAAAATATTATAAAAAGAACAAAATTTTTCCTAATATTTTTTATTTTATGATTTTTTGGATATTTTTATGAATAATTTAGAAAAAGGTGAAAAAAATAATATTTTAAAAAATGATTTAATTAAAATACGAAAATAATAATTAAATAATAATAAAAAACTATTTTTGTTATTTTTTAATGAAAGATAGAAAAATTTAGAGTAAAAATAATAAAAAACAAAAAGTGACAAAGGTGAGATTCGAACTCTCAACCTCTCACACTCACAACTCCTTACACATGTCCTCTTGCCAATTATGCCATTTTTACTTTTTAGAAAAAAAATGCATGCCATATAATATTTACCTGCAAAAAGTCAAACGATTACACAAATTTGTTAGTAATTGATTAAATGCAATAAAAATGCAATGAAATGCGACGACAAATCTTAGGGCAAAATTTGGGGTATTACAGGGATTAATATTGGATAGACTGCCAACTCGGTCCAATCTTGCTGCGAAAGGAGTAATATCTAATAGCCATGACAAGGTATGCGTATTTTGCTTTAATGTTGATGAAGACAATGATCATGTGTTCATATCTTGCCCCTCGTATCCGTTTGGTATGAAAGGTGGTAGAGGAGTGGCTTGAGATTCAGTCGATTGCTGAAGAAAATTGTTGTGACCACATGCTGGCTTAATTAAACTGATAGGGAAAAGTTAGAATTTGTCTGCATGTCTGATTTGATTTTCTACATGCTGGTGTATTTGGTGGACAAGAAACCAGGTTATTTTCAATGATAAAGTTGGTAAACCTGTTGATACCGTTCAAAGAATAATCAATTTCTCTTGATGGTGGTTGGCTTTAAGCTCTACTCATAGAGTTAGGTGTAATTATTATAAATAGTTCAAATGCCCGACTGATTTCTTGTAAGAGATATGTTGTACATGTAGAAGGATTGTTATCTTATTTGGATTTGTTTCTATGTAAACTATTCGGGTCCCATGCATTCGCATAAGTACCGGTCTTGGTTTTTAATTGATTGAGGAAAAATGAGTTGGAAAAATGAATTAATGAAAAAAAAAATTTTAATTGAATTACAAAACAAAAAAATTGGAATTATATGTGGAAAAATGTGAAGGCCTACTATGATAAAAAAGTTTCATCATGGTGGAAAAGTTTCACCGTTTTGCTTGATAGAACTTTTGGGTTCTTGCTGCTTCTTCTTGAATTTTGTGATTTTACATAAATAAATAAAAACATCTTCTATGGATGCTTCTTCTGTCATCAACCACCTTTGTTATTGTTCCTACGATCAATAGGCTGAATTCCCAAAGTCTTTTAAGTTCACGATTTTTGTGAATATTGTTTTTGACAATGTAGAGAATAAATGAATGAGTCACTACAACATTTTGAATATACAGCAACATAAAAAAACCGTTGCAGGACGTTCTAAACCAAGGCGTTGTTTTGGCCTTTAGGAACGGTTTATTAGCCAACGGCAACTCCTTGTTCATAGCCGTTGCTGTAATTTTATATAGAGAACGGTTTGGAACAGCAACGGTTGGACGCCGTTTTCAAATTTAAACCGTTGCAATTGTTGTTTATTTGAAACGACTATTTTATGGAATATAGAAACGGTTGTTAGCCGTAGCCTATTCTAAACCGTTCTAATAGAGGCTTAAGTTCATTTTTTCTTCATAGGTTATAGCAACGCCTTCTTTACTACAGACACACTTTGTAACTATTGCAAAAAAAAATTATTTTATTTTATAAATCAAATAAATTTATTTATTTTTTAATAAAATAAATTTTTATTTTATTTTATAAACCTAATAATAACATCATTCACAATTTTTTTATATAATAATATTCAAATACAAAACATCTTCAAATTGAAAATGATCCAACAAAACATTTTAAAAAAAACATCTTCAATTTTTTTATAAACTTGATCTTGCATATCGTAATGTCAACAAAATATCTTCAAATTACATATCGTAATGTCAACAAAACATCTTCAAATTACATATCGATCCCAATGTCAATCATCATTCATAGTCAAAATAACATCTTTAATCTATAAAATTAAACTTAAACATCTACATCTCTACATCTACGTTTCTTCATCTTCAAATTCAAAAGCTTCATTGATATTATCATTCATGACCTGCAAAATAAAAATAATATAACTTAAATAAGATTATTATTCGAAGGATCAAAAATAAAATAATGCACTCCAAGTAAATAATCCACATATATAAAATCCCTTAAAACATAGGAATGTAACAAATCTTACTTGATCATTAGTTGGAGCATGTGTTGATGTAGAAGAACATAAGACACTGTTATCATCAGTTACAGGAGTTGATATCAAAGCTGCCAAAGCCTCTATATTCAACTCGGAGGTATTTTGATTCAAAATTGTCTTAAGAAGAACCTGAATTTTCCTATCAGTTTCTTCTTTATCTTGACGATGTTTTTCTTCCATCTCTTATAACCTGTCATTAAATTGTCTAATTTTAGCAGCATGCTCTCTTTTAATTTTCTCAATTTCTTCGTTTCTTTTCAAGAGAGTCGGTATTGTGGTTCTTCTGTGGCAACGCAATCTCCCAGGTGTTTGTTTGCCCAATACGCTTTCAAAAGCTTCTGAAGAAGGTTTTCCATGATTTTCAATCAAGTCTTGAAGTTTTATCTAACATACATAATATAGTAGTAGTAACTAAGAGGCAAGGGACAATTGTCATTTGAACATTACTCATAATATACAAGTCTGATCCACTCCTAACTAGAACTCCTAACAGAAATAACACTTAACAATAGTAACTTACAATTGCATGGTTGGTTTCTTGATCCAACTCATTTCCTTTCCTACTTTGTCGAGTAGCAATGAACATTTCAGCTTGAGTCGGAGGTTCTTTATCTTCATTATTTTCACGCTAAACCAAGTAAAACAATAGTATGCGATTATTGATAAAATAACACAATTTAATATTCAATTAAAATATAATTTAAAAAAGAATACCATTTTTTCGCTTATAACAGCAAAACCTTTCTTCCCCATTCGATGTCTCCATTTCAATTAAGCTTCGGCATTTTGATTACTGACTTCCTACATACACACACATATCCATACACACACATATCCAACACTTAGAATCCATACATACACATTTGCAATATATATACAAACCAACCATCCAATTTCATTTGTGTTTTCCTAACTCTTTTCCAATTTCTAACATACATAACAGTACTTATTAATATGTTTCATTCATAACAGTACTTAATTGTTTCATTCACTAACTATTAATTGTTTCACTCACCTCTATTAATTTATATGTTAACTAACTACCAGTAACTGTTCAATACAATTCAATACAGTTCAATACTTACTAAATAGTACTTATTAGCATAACTTATTAATTACCATTTACTGTGATGGGCTAACTACCAGTACCAGTAATAGTTCAATAGTAACAGTTCAATACTATCTACCAGTTCAATATTAATTAGCATAACTTATTAATATATTAGCTAATTCCACCAGTTCAATATTACTAACAGTTAGTATAACTCTTATCAATATTACTAACTTATTAATATTACTAACTTATTACTAAATATGTTAGCTAATATTACTAATTCCACCAGTTCAATATTACTAACTTATTAATATGTTAGCATAACTCTTTTCCAATTTCTAATGGTTCTAACAATTAGCAACTAGATTTACTAACAGTTCCAATTTCTAACAGTTCTAACATACCAAACTTTTATGTTCAGTTAGCATACCTCTGATTTATGTTCAGTTCCTAAAATGTAAAATACCTCTGGTTTTACTATCAATCGCACCTGTTATAGTATCTAAGCAAACAACATAACAGTATTAACAGTCCTACTAACATCATAACAATATAACAGTCCTACTAACAGCATAACATTACTAACAGCATAACAGTCCTACATACTTACTAGAGTTTTGTCATCTCTCCAATACTCCAATAAATTTCTAAAATCTTCTTCTGGTACCTCTTGTGGACGATTTTTTAGCTGCTCGTGCAAGGTTTTATACTTGCTAAAATGCTTCCTTTTAAGTGAGCATTTGTATCGTCTCCAAGCATCATTTGTAATAGCAAATACAACCTTCTTTCCTTCCTTTGGGATATTGTATTTTTCCTGCAAAAATATATATTTAGAATATTATATACATTAAAGTATGTTAAAAAAAACACAAAATCAAATAAAAAACTAATTACATTGACACAATCCCACACAGGATCCAAATTGTGTTCCTCCCAATGCTTGACCAAATCAATCCAACTAGTGAAAGTGAGAGGACATAAATTTGAAATTCTTCCTAGTGTCCCCAAAAAACTACTGAGTTCAGACACTGTCTTTTCATCTGGCCCAATTGGTTGTCCTTCTTCATTCAAGGTGATCTCTTGTCTATCTTTGAATTGTCGTCCATGAATTTTTTGACATAACGTCTTTCCCCGCTTTTTTGTTAATCCTGCAACAGAAAGTAAAAACAATTACATGGAGAAGCAGAAGGCAGAGTTTCTTACCAAAAGCATACAAGATCTGTACAATGATCTATACAATGCAGTTTCAAAAAGTTTCAAAAAGTTTACTTTTAAAATGCAGTTTAAAAATTTTACTTTTAATATGCAGTTTCAAAAAGTTTCATAATGCCTGTAGAAGTGGAAACTAAAACACCAAAAATAAACAAGTCCTAGGATATTTTAATATTATATTTCCAAAAACCCCTGGATGCCTATCCTGCATATTTACATTTCAATATTCAAACAAAATTCGAACTACATAAAATGCACTTGCGAATGACAACACTATAACCAGTGTCAGGTTAAAATATAAAGCCAACTCAACCAATGGAAAAATGTTCACCACTACACATCTACAAAGCACTAGCAGCCAATCTTGGATATGGAAATTAATGATGGTAAAATTAAAATTCTTTAAACTTGGTTCATCAATAAGATCTGATGGTTCAACATGGAAATTATGAAAAAAAATAATTAAACATATATTCAACTTTGAATTTTGCATACTATTTTCAGGTAAAAAAAAGGAGGTACAGTTAAAAGCAAACATTGATATTTTAAATTAATTCTTTGTTTTATCAAAGTAATCATATTGAAAGCCACTAATTAGAGTCAGAATTTAAAAAGGAGTTGATAAATTTTAGGAAGATATGGGTCAATATGGATGAGCTACTGTGAAGAGAAAATGTTAGATGGAGGCGCAAGATCATATATTAGTCATCTCATAAACTGAAAGAATATCACCAATTCTTGTCTTTCCTCATGCAATTATGTCACCATGCATTAAACTATTCATAATCTATGACAACACTATAACCAATGATGAAGTTATAGTGAATTCCAATGTTTAATAGTAACAAAAGATCAGGAAACAACTTTCATGTTCTCAAATAGTGATGAAGTTAACATACATAAAAAATTGTCATAAATTTGAATCTTCATCAGATTCTATTACATTTGGCGCAGGTACAAAATTATCAACAATTGTGGGTGGAATGTAATTCCTAACAAATTCAACTTCACAAATTTCATCCTAAATCTTTCATGCAATAGTCCATCAATATCGTCAATTTGATCCTCTTCTTCATTCATATGATTATCATTAAGATCACCGAGTTTCGGTTTCTTCTCGCCATGTCGAACCCAAACGTCATATCCCTTTTGAAATCTAAATGCAATTAAATGATTTCGTACTTCATTCCTTGTAAACCAATTTCTATTGTAACAATTAGCACAAGGACACAAAATCTCTTTCTCGCGGGGTTTTCCTTTTGTGTATGCATACTCTAGAAAAGAATCAAGACCATTTTGGTACTCTTTACTCGTGGGTTTTTTCTTTGTCCATTCCTTGTCCATCGGGTTTACGGGGATACTACCATTTATGGAAAAAATGTATAAGCAAAACAAGCAGAAAAGAAACACAATAGAGCAACCCAAAGTGTTCAATTTGTCAAAATTGTTTCATTTTGTCATATAAAAACTAGCCTACCAAAGGGTTCCTGCTGCCAATAACTACTACTTTACTATTAACACGGAACATGCTCATCTAGTGCAATAAGTAACATAAACTAGGAATTCAAATCAAATTCAGAAATATTAGAAAAACAATCCAACAAATTTTATAGATGGATGTCGATACAAACCTCATATAATGTCAGATGGGTATAAGTAGTTGTAACTTCAGTCTGTAGGGTCTGAACTTCTCATAATACTTCGGATCTCCTTAAGATAGAACAATGAATTCTAGTTGTTCTGTGACATAATCAGCCAAAATAATCTCAGAACAAAGTCAAGACACACAATTTGCATAAAAACTTGCACTTTGCACAACCATAACAGAACCAATACTCAAACTTTACATAAAATTCGCTTTATTCTTTGAACCCCTACAACACAAGTATAATAACTAAAAACCCTCCCACCTACATACAATTTCTTCGTTTAACCAAAAACCCTCACCCTGCAGCCTCATAAGTGTACGTCCATATTCAACATTATGTTTATTTTTTATATTCTAAACAAACTGTGAGAAGGAAAGATCAATTTTAAGACATGCGATTCAGATTGTATACATTAAGTTACTGATAACGACGGTCCCCATATTCAAGCCTTAAGGCCAACTAAACAAACCGTGAGAAGGAAAGATCAATATAAATCTGCCGCACATTTTCCAAATCAAAAGTAAGCATTATTCTCCTTCATTTGTTTTTCATCAGCTATCACTAACACCAAATCAAAAGTAAGCATTATTCTCCTTCATTTGTTTTTCATCAGCTATGCGTCTATTTAAATTAGAAACACACAACAATTGTTTTGGCACGATATTAGGATTTTAGTTAGGAAATTGGGTCGCCAAATAAAAAATATCCAATTTATCATTCAATGTAATGAAAAATGTTGTCATAAAAAAACAGTTAAGTTTCAACCAGTAGAAGCATGATTGTGGCTGGAAACTGTGGAAAGAAGACAAGTAACCATTATAAAGCAACGAAATAAGAAGCAATTACGTGATCATAATACACATATTATATTAAAGGGAAATATATAATGGAAAGTGTAGAAGAAAACAACATGCAGTGACATTGGCTTTCATTGATGATGCTAATAAACTTTCAAGAGAAGAAGACAACAGTGACAGACTTGCTATCACTCAGTGCATTGGTGAAACAGATACTGATTTGGATGCAATTATTTCTTGCTATGCACAAACTATAACCAACTAAAGCTTGCGTAACTTAGGTAGCTTTTAATATTTTTGTGCTTCATTTTTCTATATCATTACTAACAGTACTTATTAATTAGCATAACTTATTAATATGTTAGCTAATTCCACCAGTTCAATACTATCTACCAGTTCCTAACTCTTTTCCAATTTCTAACAGTTCTAACAATTAGCAACTAGATTTACTAACAGCATAACAGTATAACAACATAACAGGAATTCACCAAACAACAACCTGGGAGAAAAGCTTGAATAAAAGAGTTCTGTTATCATTAATCTGGTGGTTCTTCTCAATCCTAAAATTCTAGGATTGTTGCTCATGTCTACCAATAAACATAGCTTTTGACCATATAGTGACATTAGGATTGTCTTCTATTTTATAGTTTGGAACTATTTAGTCTTTGCAATCTTCTCATTGATGGTATAACGTTTATTGCAGGTGTTATCATAAATAATTTGGAAATACATACACAGAACTGCCCCGACAATCTTTTATCTGATTCTCAAAAGTTTGAAGAGGTCTCTAGCTTAGAAGAAGCGCGACTTGTTGGTGTTGTTCATGTTCGCGGAAAGACAAGATTTTATATCGGCTTGAACTGTGGCGGGTTTGATAAAATCATGCTTGCACATTACGAAGTCATGCATAATAACTGTAGATCTGGCCTGCCTGCTCTAGGAGTTTCATTAAAGCAACGAATGGAAGTTGGAATGCTTTACGAAGCTTGAAAGGTTAACTACATTCAAGAACTTAAAATTCACATAATTCTGCAGCTTCACTAACTCATTGTGTTCCATATACATGATACAACATGTAAGAATCTAAATAATGAAGTGTGAACAAAAGGGATTAAGCAATAGGTATCATGTATGTGCTAAAATCCTACAAGTAGAAAACATCATATTGGTTGAATCATATTCTTGTATAATAACAGCTGAAGTGGTCATATATAGTTTTAAGAAAAAAATTCACATGCTATCGTCTGCCCAATTATAATATAGCAATCTTGATAGGCTTGTATTATTATTAAAAGAATAGTCCTGGTACACGCGTGTGCACATATATATAGAAGAATAGTCCTGGTAGTTTCCTATGTAGACAACATTACCATACCAAATATATATGACAGAAGAACAGTCATGGTCCTTCCAAACAAGCATGTGTTGATTTTGCAATGGAGTCAAGATTTTTTGTTGTTGTTTCAATTTATGTAATATTTTGATAACTCTTACTTCATATGTGTTATATGTTTTGATAACTTATTTATGATCTTGATATATTGATTGAAGGAGAACAGGACATGACATGATTGTCATTATTGGAAAACATGGTCAGCATATATAGATTATACAATTGGAAAGCAGACATAATTTTGTTGACTTTTACAATTTGACTTTAGCCTCGGTTATGTAACACCCCCTTTCTATGCCCCCAAATAACACAATAAATCATTTAGGCATAAATTCAAAATTTTATCAGAGTATATTTATAACATGGTATAAAAGAGGAATATCACATTATCACAAAAATTCCACGCATATAACACCTGCTCAACAGATATGCAACAACGGGATAAAACCCACAAGAAATATTTAGAACAAAGGCGGAAATATCCAAATATTTCATAATTCTCATACACATGTGTTACGGTGAAAATTGGATATCAAGCTATTAATTAACTTGAACCTTATTTCTTTTACAACCGAACTTTAATTTATCCAAAGGAAAGGTCTAAAGAAAGAAAGACCCTTTACGCGATGTGACAACAACGCTAAGAGATTCGGGGATTCGGGGGTTGGTTATATATAGGGAAGGTATTAGCACCCTAAATATTTGTAGTACTCTACATGAACCTTTTGTTTAATTGCTTGCTAAGTTTGTGAAATGTGCACTATGGTTTGAGTTGGGAGTTAGGATAAAAATAAATAAAGGCCTAAGTGGTTTTCTAAGTTTGCTCGCAAAGGCATCGCACCTTCTGCCTACGTATCCTGACTAGGATAGAATCAGAGCAATCGTAGTTCACCTCACAAGGGGAAAGAACACTTGATGACGATCAAGGTTCAAAGGGGAACAAGCGTCACAATGCTTGTGTGGAGTTTTAACAAAACTCCCTAATATAAGTTGAACACTCAAGAGGAGAAGTAAGTAATCATGTCCATGATTCTCACATAGAGTTAGCCAAACTCTATCCTAGGGTTCTAGTTGAAGAACACTCCTAGTAAGGGGGAAGGTTGCTCGTCAAGATATCGCATCTTCTGCCTACGTATTCTCATTGTCCAATGAGAAATCAGAGCGGCCGTAGTTCAGGCTCGAACTAGGGATCAATTGGTTCTTACCAGACCAAAAGAGGGAGAAGGTTCTATCCAGACCTATAAGGGTATATCCTATTGGTTCTAACCAGACCTATGAGTTAATGAGCTATCCATGACACAAGGGTCAATGGAGAGACCTTTCCTTTGGAAGGAGAGAGGGGAGGCAACTGGATGAGAGCTAACAAGCTTCATCACTTGGGGAAAAAATAAAAAGGGAAAAGCAACAACATAACAATGATGTATTCATGGTGACAACCATTAAATGAGCACATGAAAATGATAAGGATGGAAATGCATTGATGACAATCAAAGCAGATAAAAATAACGAGAACTGTAACGACAGATCGCATTCAAATACAGTCAACAGGGGGATGAGATGAACATAGTTACAACTCAAAAATAAAAAATCCTAGCATGTTAACTAACATGTATGGACATGAATACAAACAAATTTCACAAACAAACCCAAGTGGAACCACATAAAAATTCATCTGCAACAGTTAGAACAGACATTGTAAATGTACAACTTGAACATAGTCAAAAGTGATGAAAAATTGGTCAAACATGAAAATAAAAAATATGGAATGAAAGTACACATCAATATGAACACAATGAAAAAAGAATGGGTGAAAAATGATTAAAATTGAGAGAGATATGATTTTTGAAAGTTTGGTGAAAAATGACAAATTTTAACAAAAGAGTTGCCCTCCTCAAGGGTCGAACTCAAGCAAGCAAGGTGATAGGCGTGTTTTATGGCAAGGCTTCTACCACTGGGGTGGCAATACATCCATTAACTAAACTGAATTAATAAATACATAAGGCTTGTTTGTTGGAATTTCTGGGCAAAATAGAGGGCAACTTTGATGATTTGCAAAATGCATCATAACTTCCTCAATTTTTATCCAAATTAAACAAACTTTATATGTAACTGGCCTAGAAAAACATGAGGAACATGATGGGGATGTTAGTTTTTTGAAATTCCTTTCTTTTGAAAAATTAGATGGCAGCTGTACTTTGATGTTATGTGATGCATTTTGACATGAACACCTTAATTCAAACATTTTTAAACCAAACCAATTGTGCACGCAACTCACATAAATGATAAAGAATGATTCCCGCATTTCAAATATGCTCAATGCAAACAGGTTATAAAAGTGACATGTCAAGTGCAAGGTTTTTTGTAAAAAATGCATTTGAAGTGTGAAACTTGTGACAGTTAGTTTCAAGGCCAAAGAATTATGCCAACAGCTTCCAAATGATTAATGTGATGTTTTCCAAAAGTGATTTTAATGTAAAACAAGCCTGTGTGAAAAATGGCATATGAGTTGCAAAGTTGTCATGACAATGATGCAAGATGAAAACCAAAACACAAACTACTTATTGTCTTAGTCAAGTAGGAGCATGGACATGTTACAAATGATACACATGATGAATTCCAACAGTTATTTCAAGCCAAACACAACCAAAATGAAAAGTGGCATGGTAGTTGCAAATGTTATGTCAAAATGTGCATTTTCAAAGTGAAATTCATGACAGTTTGTTTTAAACACTTTCAATCCAAATTAAATGGTCACACACCTCACATAGGTCATATAAAAGGGTTTTAACACTTCCAATTTGATGAAAATCCATAGCTTATGAAAATGACATATTGAGTGGCCAAAATGACTTGAAAAATGCATGTGGAGGTCCAAAACACAAACCAATGGTTGTAATACTCAAATGGGAGTTTGGACATCTTAAAAATGGTATATTTGAGGTATTCCAACAATTGATTTGGATTGAAATACACCAGAACCAAAAAATGATATGAAGGTGTTCTTTTTTGTTGAAAAATGCAATTTGAAAGTGAGTGACATGATGCACACAAGTTCTGTCCAAACTGAATACATACACACTTCACATAAATGTTAACAAATGATTCTAACACTTCCAGTTTGATTAATACCAACAGATTGTGAAAGTGACATGAGAAATGCAAGGTTTTTGGTGAAATGCAAGAAAACATCTACAAGTAGTAACAACAGCAGGGTTTTTTGAAATACAACAAGGAAATGGTAGTGTGAAACACATGAGATCAGTTCATACAATCAAAATCCACAAACCAAAAACACATGAAGTTATGCTCAACATTCAAAACAGAACCTAGTGTAGTGATGGCATTATGTTGCAAAAATAGCAAAGATACACAAACTGTCATAGAAACCAAAACAGAAATGGGAGGCACATATTGCTATCACACATATTTTAAATGTGCAAAATAATGATCATAGGTCTTAACATCCATCAAAATGAACAAATATCATGAAAAGTCACCAAATGTTCATAGTTTTCAAATTTCAACATAATGCTCAAAATGCAAAGACATGAAAAATGATGCAAGAGGCAATGTTTATAGGCTACATACCTCTTGTAGACTTTGTTGAACAAGCTAGAATGATCAAGAATACCAGAGAACTTCAAATCACCTCCTTGCTATGAATGCTTTCTTCACATTTAAGTAAAATGCAACTTTGATGCCAAATGAAGAAATAGGACTTTCCAATGATTTCTAACACTTTGGAGAGTTGAGAAACATCATATGTGAGGTGTTAGGATGAAACATGACCCATGACACTCTTGAAATGCATACATGTTTACAAACATACTCATGCATTCTTCACATTTATCGCATATATTCATTTATGCATTCAAAATATATGTATCACAAAACATGTATATATTCATCATTCATTCACACCATTCAAACATGGTTCACATTCACAATCAAATCCTCATGCATTTCTATTCAAACTAAGCAAATGCACAAAATTGCCAACCGGCCACATTTACACTTCACAAATCATAAACTAGGATTCACGCCATACGGCTACCCACAACACACACAACAGCACATAATCAGTCATCTCAGACTAGGAGTGATCGAAACCAAAACACACAACCAATCCACACAAGGAAAGCTCAAGAAAATAAATCATGATGCTGCATTCGCCAACCTTCTCTTAGCGAAGCCACGCAGCGAATGCTCGCTGGCCTTCGCCTGGCGAACTCCCCAGCGAAGCCAAACAGAAGCTACTGTTATAGGTTCACTGCCCCGTTCGCTGGGATTCGCCTCGCGAACCCCTTCGCTACCATATTCGCCTGGCGAACCCTTTCGCTACCATCTTCGCCTGGCGAACTTGCCAGCGAAGTCCAAAATCAGCCACTGCCATAGGTTCGCTGCCCATTCGCTGGGCTTCGCCTGGCGAACCTTCGCCTA
This sequence comes from Lathyrus sativus, assembly GCA_963859935.3. Classification (NCBI taxonomy): domain Eukaryota; kingdom Viridiplantae; phylum Streptophyta; class Magnoliopsida; order Fabales; family Fabaceae; genus Lathyrus; species Lathyrus sativus. The sequence goes on along the minus strand of OZ012739.1, from coordinate 136,688 downwards.
CACTCGCCTGACGAATGCTGGCGAACCCGCGTATATCAGAAAAATGAAGTTGTTCCAAAACACCATCCAACACAAAACCGACCAATTTAATCCAAACCAGTCCTAGTAGCACAACCCATACATCACCCGACTAAACTACATCGTCTATTTCGAATTCTAACCGATAAAACTCATTACCTACCGATTAAACCAACTTCCGACCTAAAGTGGAAATGTAGAAAACTATCCAACAACAACCAATCTATCACATACATGCTACATACATTATCAAGATGATAGAATTCCTCACCCTTACCTGATTAATCGCAGCTTTGGTTGGTTCTTGAAAAATTCTAGGTTTTTGTTGCACCCCAAAATTTGCCCAACCTTCCTAACCTAGGTTTATGTTTCAATTGCATAGTCATTTGCATTGTCATCATGTACATAGTGTATTCATCTGCACTGCATAGCATAAGCAAGCTATCTTAATCAGGGGATCAAGTGCCATTCTTGTCTCAAGAGGCATATTCAAGGGTTTCATTCATATTCAAGACTACTCAGGTCATCAGGGAAGAATTTGAGCTTTGAAGAGTTGACAAGTTGATCAGTGAGTTCTCTCCTATCTTGAGGATGTTTGGGGGGATCATCAGAAGGTGTATGAGCTAGGAGCCAAGAGCCTGAGGTGTGTATGGATGTTATGAAGAGCATAGATGATCATTTTTAGGAGTAACCAAGTCATTGGAATGATTGCAAGAGCCTCAGTTGAAGTCAGTCAACTAGGGTCAACACTGGGTCAACCTTAGGTCAAAGACTTGTTTTGAAAGGCATCAAGGATCATTTGAAGAATGTGGGATTCATTATTTTCTATATGGATATGGACATGGTGTTGTGCTAAATAAAAATCAGAAGGAGTTAAGGAGAAGAGGAGTTACCAAATTAGGGTTTTAGTGTAAAATCCCCTAATTTGGGTCCAACTTCAAAGCAGTGTAACTCAAGATTCAAGCTTCATATGAATTTCTGGTCCACAGGAAACTTGTAGATTATCTTCATAGCTTTAATTTGAGTGGTGGAAGTCATCAAGATGATTTATAGAACTCAAGTTATAGCTCTTGCAAGTTATAGGTTATCTGAGGGCACTGAAATTTGTCTGTGAAAGTTGTCTGTCTTCCAAGCTACTTTTGACCTTCAAGGAGATTTCAAATGTATTTCTGGTAAACATGAGAGTTGTTCCTTATTGTCTTAGATTTCTAGAAAGGTATGGTATGCCTTCATATGATTTGTGGAACTCTACTTATGGTCCTGGCAAGCAAAGGGTATTTTGGTCATTTGAGAATTACAGGTCATTCTTAGCCTATGCCTAAAACTCATACAAGGAAACTTCAAATGGAAAACTTCACAACATCAAAGTTGCTCAAAATGTCATTTCAAGTCTAGAAAAGAAGTCATGGAAGTTTGGAAATGCATAGAACAAGACTTGATAAAAGTTGGTGGAAAATGACTTAAAAAAGGCATATAACTTGAAAAAGTTCAAGTTGGAAAATGGTTTGAGAGATCTACAAATCCAAAATGGGTCATCCAATATACCAAATTGAATACAAACATCATTTTAAAGACATAGGTTCAGCCACTTTTTTGAGTTAGGGTTTAAAAATGGGATTTGCTTTGTAATCATGTTACTTGCATAATAAGGCAACTTTGTAAAACTCAACATAAGGCAAGGATTAGCTTGTTTTTCACACATACACTCTCAATATCTCATGAAAGGAGATTTTAACACATGTTTGAAGGGATGCAAGCATGATATGAGATGGTTCATTATGTCATCACATGAGAATTTCCACATTCTTCCACTTCATACTAGAAGGTTCTAGGGGCTTCTAAATTGGTTTATATATTGTTGGCAAAGTCCATGGGGTTAGGGTTGGTGGTTGTTGGTGGTGATAGTGAGTGTTAGTGCAAAGGAGAGAGTGAAATACCATTTCTTCCATTTTTGCAATTCAAGATCAAACTCCATTTTCTTCTTCATCTCCATTTAATTCTTCTCCACAAATCAATTCCCTGGATCATACTGAACACGTGCATACAGATTTGAGTGGCCATTGATGAAGGTTTGAAGGTGTGGCTTCAAAGTTGCAAGAAGAGCAAATTGGATCCAAACTCACAATCCAAGCACTGTCCATCCAAGATCTTGCAAACAGAAAGGTTATCATCCATTAAAGATCATTTGTGGCAAGTCTCAAGCATTGGATTGAAGTGTAACTACACTTGCCATCACCAATTTTCAGGTTTGCAAAAGCTTTCGAAACTCTTTATTTATGCAGTACTAGATGAAATGGTTAGGATAAACATGATTAGAGACCATAGGTGATTGATTTCTGAGAGATTGAGAGGGTTTCATGGAGGTTGATAGCAGGGTGATGATTCTTTAAAGATCAAGATTGGGCTGGATATTGAGTTATAATGATCATGTAATAGCTTAATGAAATCAGTGTAACACCATGAGCAAGATAATGCCATTAATACCAAGGATTACCATAGTTGATGTCAGAGATATCTCATGGTGCTCAAGACTTGTACCTATCGGGTTTGGATGTAGAACGAGTTTTAGAGAAAACCATGGGCATAGCCTTGTAGAGGGAGAGAAATGGGGCAATTTTGTCTTTTGTAGCTCTTGATTTCATTGAGAGAGGAGAGAGCTTGATGAGCTAGAACATGGCTGCATGGAGGGTTCGAATCCTGAAAACCCTAGCCTTGTGGGGAAGACGAAGTTATGGCCATAGGATTGAACAAAGACCATTGACCTTGGAAATGATCGCACGGTCCAAATTCAATTGAGAAAACGGAGGGAACCCAAAGCATCAAACGATGCGTTTCATTAAACGCCACCTCTGGGCCTGAGTCCAAATGTGCTATCCCCACCCCCAAACCTAAGCCCATTTGAAATAACACTGGAAATCGTTGCTATCTACACCGTTCACGTTTCATTTTTTTCTTTTATTTTTTTAATTCAATTTCTGATGCATGCTGGGCCTAGCGCCTTTTGTTATTCGCACCTCCCATTTCATGGCCCAAAGATCAAATGAACTAGGCGCATCTGCTAGTAGCACCCCCTCCCCATTTAATTCATTTTTGTGATTTTTATTTTCTTTTATATTTCTAGCATCTTTAAATATCCATATAAAATTGAAAAAAGCTTGTTTTTAATTGGTTCTTTTTGTGGTAGGTCAATGATTCTGTTAAGAAAAATATCCCATAATAAAAATAGCATTTTATTTTGTTTTAATATTTTTTGTGCATTTTTCTTTTAAATAGCCTTTTAATGAGTTTAGTTTAGTGCATAATTTTGTTGATTTTAGTTCTAATAGTTCCCTTTAGATTTAGGACTCATTCTTTTTAGGGTGATAAACTTAGGACTTTAACTTGTATATAGGATTTAATTCATAATTTTAGGATTAATTTTTAGGTAGTTTGATTAGGTGAGATTAGAGTGGTTAAAATTAGGGTTTTAAGTGAGCATAGGTGAGATAGATCATTTCTTTTAGGAATTTTGATTTGATTTTGGGGTATGGGACTATAGGGGTTATGGGTAGATAATAGATCCCTTAGAAAATATTAGGATTCCCCTACTGCTACTAGTATATTGCTTGTATTTGATTAATTGTGTGGTGTGCCCTCTTTAGGGTTATTATTTTGTCTGTGTGGGGTATTGGGTTTGTTTGGGGCTTGGGGTTTGAGCTGAAGACTTGTGAAGATGAAGACCATTGGAGATCAAAGAGAATGAAGACCAACTTCCAGAGTTGATGGAGGGCATCTTGCTGGCAGCTGTTGAAGGCTGTAGAGTTTAGGAGCTAGGCAGAGCTCTAGAGTAGAAAACTTGATTTACAAGCATGGAAGGTCTTGTCTGCCTCCATTTTTTCTCTATGATTCAAAGTCTCTTTTAAATATACACCTCCTTCCTTTGGAAGGATTAGTGAATATATTTGAAAGATAGAACTTTTGAGAGAAAATTGTCCGTATAATTTTAACAGTCAGTGAGCCACCCTTGGTAGGCAGTTGACTGTTTAACATTCCTTTCATCTTGTTGACTGATATTCATCTTGGAGATTGAGACTTGAAGAAAAGCCATTGCAGATTGAAGACTGATGCCTGCTTGAAGCTTGTATATAGTTGGTGCTGACTTGAAGACTGATGCTGATGAAGATTGCTTTGCTGTTTAGTTTTAGCTGTTTTAATTCTTGATGTATTGTATGAATTTCCCTGACTGTATTGTTTGCTGTTTAACCTGTTGGGTTGAAAGTGAATTCTGTTCACTTTTGCCTATTGTTTTCTAGGTTCGAGGTTGAGCGGGACTCCCTTGCCTCGCTTGTATTGTTGCATCCATGCATTTTACTGTTTTATTGTATATATCTGCTGTTTCTGTTTCCGTCTATTCCCTTAGGATCTCTGTTTCTCTCTGCGCAATAGAGGAGCATGATAGACATTAGGTGTTAACCCATGCATGATAACATTAGGGTAGATTTTATTCCCCTTTGCAACCCTAGGATTTGTAGAGTGTCATCTCTTCTTTCTTCAAAACAACAGAAAAATATTAATAAAGGTTATAACAGAAATCAATTCATTTCTTCCGTCAAAAGATTTGAACAAACATCAACCTTTTTGCAATAAGAAAACCCTTGTTTAAGGTGAGATTTTTTCATAAAAGACACTTGAACAGCTTGTGTCGTGCGTAGCCCGAACTACGTTTGCTCTGATCTTCCATGTTGTGTGGAAGTACGTAGGCATAGGATGCGCTATCCTAGCGAGCAACCTTCCCCTCCTTTCCCGTAGGTAGGCGAACTACGTTGACTCTGATTTCTCGTTCCAGACGGAAATACGTAGGCATAAAGTGCGATACTTTGCCGAGTCATTTTATTTTCTTTCAACCCCTGACCTTTAGTTTAGATAGAAATAACAATCCTTTCGACCGAAAACAAGCGTGGATCCCGTCGAGTACGACGGACGTGAGGGGTGCTAATACCTTCCCCTTGCGTAACCGACTCCCGAACCCAGGTTTTGGTTGCGATGACCATACCTTTCCCCGTTTTACGGTAGGTTTACTTCGAGCGTTTCCTTTCCCTCCGTTGGGATAAATAACGCACGGTGGCGACTCATCTGTTCAGCCGGCGCCGATTTTCGCAGTAGCGGCAGCTGGCGACTCTGCTGGGGATCCAACGTCCCCTGGCTGCTAAGGACTGCGATAGTCCTTATGCATTTGGGATCCAACGTCCCTTGAGCGAGTCAATCCTAGTGCTTGTTTTCCCGTCGAGGAATTTGAATGGATTTATATTTCTGACCTTTATTTTCAGCATTGTATATATTGTTATTATTGCTGTGTTGGGGGTGTGACGGGTGATTCTATGATTGAGAGATAAGCCGGACCTGGGCTTGAGTGCACCTAGAATTAGAGTAGAAAGTAGTGGGCGCGTGCCGGCTTTGCTTGCATTAGTGTCTCACGAAATCTACACTCGGACGAGGTTCTTCTGGTTGACTTCTTTTTCTACCCTTTGGGTCGAAGGGGTTGTTGGTTAGCTGAATTGTCGACTCCGAGAGCTGATCATTTGGAAGTTGGCTAAGTGAGGCCTCTTCAGGATTTGATGATGCCACTCCTTCTGGGAATCGTATCATCAACCCTGAAAGTCTGTGACGCCAACGACCGCATAGGATGCCATACCTTTGTCAGTTACTAGGACATCCACCTGTGAGAGGGTTTGGGGTTATGCAGGTAACTAGATCTTCAGATACCGGTTATTTCTTGATCAGAGATCCTGGGTATTTATGGAGAGTTATGAGGTCTGTCAGAGACCAGTTGGAGGTGTGATATGAGGTCTGTCAGAGACCAGTTGGAGGTATGATATGAGGTCTGTCAGAGACCAGTTGGAGGTGTGATATGAGGTCTGTCAGAGACCAGTTGGAGGTATGATATGAGGTCTGTCAGAGACCAGTTGGAGGTATGATGTGAGGTCTGTCAGAGACCAGTTGGAGTTATGTTATGGGGTCTATCAGAGACCAATGTTAGAGCTTTGTATTGGGTCTATCTGAGACCAGAGTTTGAGGAATTCTGGAGGGTCTATCTGAGACTTTTTGATATGGTTCAGGCTTCTCAGCTATAGCACTTGGTCCCTGTTGCATGTTGCTTGCATTACATTTTTTGCATAACCATTATCATTGCATCCCATTAACGTGTGTCTGTGCTGCAGGTGCATTTGCATATTCCCTGGTTCTAGTGCCCGGACTTCTGCCTATTGATCATGGCTGGTTTGAGGAAGACAGTTGCGTACAAGTTGCCTACGCCTGACATTACTCCCTTACTTGGTCTGATGTCTCTTGCCGATGAGGAGGTTAGGAGAAGTTTCAGGATGAGTCATGGAAGATTGTTGAGATTAGTCTGCAAGCCCACTGCTGCTGAGATGAATGGGCTGTACACGATGATGCAGTTCTATGACCCGGCTTTGAGATGTTTTACGTTTGCTGACTTCATCTTGGGGCCTACCATTGAAGAGTATGTGGAGTTTACTGAACTACCAGTACAGAACAAGGTTCCCTTTATCCACTCAGCCGCTGAGCCCAAGTTGGAGGACTTAGCTAAGGCCTTGCACATGAATGCTGATGAATTATTGGTGACTTCTTGGCTTGGGGTTCCAGGTTTCCCCCTTGATTTTCTGGTTGGCAAAGCTCAAGAGTATGCCAAGAACGGGTGTTGGATAGTCTTCAATGCTATCTTGGCTCTATGCATCTACGGAATAGTGTTGTTTCCCAACTTACCCAATTTCGTGGATTTGGACGCTTTCCATCTGTTTGCTGCTGGCAACCCGGTGCCCACTTTGATTGGAGATCTCTATCATTCATTGCACTACAAAAATGAAAATAGAAGGGGAAAGACTGTTTACTGTTGTGCGCCGCTGTTGAACATGTGGTTTAAGAGCCATCTTCCCCTGAAGGGACCTTTTGTGGATTGTGCACCTACAGCTGACTGGCCAGAGCGTATGATGAGGCTATCTTCTGAAGACATTGAGTGGTTTGACCGAGACTTGCTGGGGTCTGAGCTTATTTTCAGTTGTTCTGGGTATCCTAATGTTCCGTTGATAGGAAGAAAAGGGTGCATCAACTACAACCCATCTCTGTTCGTCCGCCAGTTTGGATATGCGTTGAAGCACCCACCTCAGGAGGAAGAAGTACAGGAATCTCTGTACTTCACCGGTGATTTGAATGGAGAGTTACTAGCCAAGCTTCGGCATGCCTGGACGCGTATTAACAGAAAGGGGAAACCACTGTTGGGAAAGAATGATTGTCAGGCTTATGCACCCTACAAAGTCTGGATCCAGGAGAGGGCAAGACAGTTACTGATGCCATTTCCAGCTGCGCCGGTCCCTGTTCATGTTCCGGTGGAAGAGCCAACTACTGTCACTATGGAGGTCTACGAGCGAGTTGTGAAAGAAAAGGAAGCCTTAATGAAGATTAATGAAGAGTTAGAGAAGGAGCTAGCTCAGATGCGGAGTGAGAAGAATAAGGGTGTGCGTTCTTTCCAACAGCAGATCGAGCTAGTAAACAGGCTAGGTGCTGAGTTGACTGAGGAGAAAAAGAAGCGCGAACGTCTGGGGCAAGAGTTCAGAAGCTCTCATGACATGTTGGAGTCAAAAAAGAAAGCACTCGACGCCGCTCACCGAGAAATCTCTTCTTGTAACAAGACATGGAATGCCACGCTAACCAACAACAAAAAGAGGGAAGATAAATTGAAGCAGCAAATTTCTGACCTCGAAGAGCAGTTGAAGGCTAGCATCAAGAAGCATGAAGAGGAGGTGATGACCAGATACAGTCTCCAGAATGCATTGAACAAGGCCATCGAAGGCAGGAACGAAGCTGTGTCTCAGAAGCGGAAGCTAGAGGATTGCTTCGGAGAAGGGGCATGGGAGGAAACCGCTGGTGACGTGCGACGTGTTCTCAAGAGAAGAAACCAGCTTGTTGAAGGGCTGCTTACCCGACCAAGCCATCCAGAGACCAAGAAGTTAATAGAAGAGTACCGGGCTCATGGGAGTACTTGATCATTTCATGTATTAACTTGTATGCTTTATTTGCATAGCGCTGACCATCACCAGGATTGTTGGTTGAGGTCATGCCTTCTTATTGTACACTCAGCGATATTGTATTCTTGGATTTCTCTGCAATATACGAGGTTTTCTATGATTCGGCTTCAATCATTGTCTTGCTAGCACTGTCACTGCACTGGCACATTCACACTAGAACCGGGGAATGATAATCCCTAATGCACAGACACATATTGCATTTTGCATGCATACTCATATTTGCATTACAGGTTTGTGATCAGTGTATCTTATCTCTTGCGTCACTTTCAGGTATTTTCAGGATTGCAGAAAAGCGGGTCCACCGTTACTTTACAAGGATCAACCAGAAGAAGATCATGGACAACGTGCAGAGTGAAATGCAAGAGATGTGTGACAGGATGGCCCTGCTCATGCAAACCATGGAGACTATCGCCAAAGGACAAGAGCAGCTGCAGAATCTGGTTCAACCGATAGTCGCACGGGCTGAAAACAACGGGACACCGCATGGTGAAAACATTGCTGCTTCTCCCCGAGTTGAGAATCGTCAAAGTGCTGATGCTATTCCCGTAACCGGTTTGAATGCTGGAGAAACTGGTCCTGTAGGTGGAGGTGGGAACACCGGTAATATGAATGTCAATGCAGATACTGCTGGGGTATTTGTGGGCAATGTCAACCAGGGTTTCAATGGGGGCGTTGAGAATGCCGGAATGAATGGTATTAATGGTAACCAGGGCTTCAATGGTGTGAATATGGGGTATGGCAGCATGGCTGGCGCCAAGGCTGGGTTTGGTGGCTATGGTAATCTTGGATATGGAGCTGGCGCATACAACACTCAAGAGATGGGTAATCTGAGGTATGACCCCAGGTACGTCCAAACAGGTCCGGGCCGTGATGCCGATTATGTTGGATACGATGCAGTACCTCGCTGGGAGGATCGTCAGGAGGATGTGTTCTCTGGTCAGAACGAGGGTTATGAAAGAGCCAGGGATGACAACCATCGGATGAGATTGCTAGAAGAGAAGGTGAACGGGTTAGCCAGCCAGAATGCTCTTGGGCTGGATATGTCCAATATGGGGTTAGTCCCAGGGTTGAGGGTCCCGCTGAAATTCAAAGCACCGTCATTTGATAAGTACAAAGGGGATACATGCCCTAGGGTGCATGTGCGTGCATTTTACCGGCACATGTCTGCGTATTCTGAGGATGAAAAGATGCTAATGCACTTCTTCCAGGATAGCCTGTCAGGGCCATCGCTGGAGTGGTACATGAGCTTGGAGCATACTCAGATCCGGAGTTGGAAAGAGCTGGCAGAGGCTTTTGTTCGAAATTATCAATATAATAGTGATCTCGCCCCTAACCGAGTCCAGTTGCAGAGCATGTCTCAAAAGTCTAGCGAGAGCTTTAAAGAATACGCCCAGAGATGGCGAGATCTGGCTGCTAGGGTGCACCCTCCAATGGTGGAGCGTGAAATGATGGATATGTTCATAGGAACTTTCTCTGGAATGTACTATGACCGTCTGCTCAATTTTTCAATGAGTACTTTCTCTGAGTTGATTTTGATGGGGGAGCGCATTGAAAACGGGGTGAAGATTGGTAAAATTCAAACGGGTGAGTCCAGTTCCGCAGGAGGTAATAAGAAGACGTTTGGAGGTAAAAGGCAGGGTGATACAAACGCCGTGTATAATGCTCGACGAAGGCATAAAGGTCAGAACTGGCGTCAGCAGTCGCAAGTTGCAAGTGTAACCATTCCAGGGCCTTCTCAGCAGCAGAGACAACAACCACCGCAGCAGGCTCAGCAGCAACTTAATAATAATCAGCGCAGACTTCAGAACCCACGACCGAGGAGGGTATTCGAGGTACCGCCGGTATCATATACAGAACTCCTTCAAACTTTGTTGAAATTGCAGTTGGTCGAGAAGAGGACCTTAGCACCACCAACTGGCCAGCCACCGGTCGGGTATGATGTTAATGAGCACTGTGACTTCCATTCGGGTGCACCAGGGCACAATATTGAAAATTGCCTAGCTTTCAAGCATAAAGTACAGGACTTGCTTGATAGTACGGCTATTAACTTCGGGAAGGAAGGTCCCAACATCACGCAGCAGCCAATGCCCAAGCATGGTGGGGCTGGGGCCAATGCAATCATGGTAGATGATGAGTTGAACTTGGTTTCAGAAGTGAGTGAGCTGAAAACCCCTTTGAGTTACGTAAGGCAGCGTTTATTGAAAGGGGGTGTCTATCCCGGTTGCAGTGAAGAGTGTGCGGACTGTTTGGTTCAACCTGAGGGCTGTGAGAAGTTGAAGAGGGGAGTTCAAAGTTTGATTGACGAAGGAATTTTGCAGTTTGACAGGGCCGTGGGGCGAGAGAATTCTGTTGAGATCGAATCTGAGAAAGAGCGTAGGGAGATTGCTACGATCACCATTCCGTTCAAATCAGTAACAATTTCGGCATCATCGAAGAGGCCGACCATTACCATTACCAAGGCTAAGCCAGCCCCTTATGAAAGCACAAAGGCAGTCCCGTGGTGCTATGGTGCTGAGGTGTATTGTAATGGGGATAAGGTTGACTTGAATGATCCGCCAGCGGGATCCGTGGATAACATAGTGGGAGCGGGTGGTATAACCCGGAGCGGGAGAATTTTCACTTCACCTGAGGTTGAAGCAGAGAGGCTTGCCAAAGGTAAGAACAAAGTCGTCGAGGGGGAATCTTCGGGGAGTAAAGAGAAAGAGCCGATAACCAAAGATGTGGAAGAATTCATGAGGTTAATTCTCAAAAGTGATTACAAGATTGTAGATCACCTGCAGCAGACCCCGTCAAAGATCTCCATATTATCGCTGCTGTTGTGTTCTGAGGCGCATAGAAATGCCCTGTTGAAGGTACTTGAGACGTCCTTCGTGCCGCAAGAGATTTCAGTTAATCAGCTGGAGGGAGTCATGGCACATGTCAATGCTGGGCATGGACTGGGATTCACGGATTTTGACTTAACGCCTAGGGGGCGTGATCATAATAATGCCTTGCATATCTCTATCGAATGCAGGGGCACTGTTTTATCCCATGTGTTGGTGGACACTGGGTCCTCGTTGAATGTGTTACCAAAGAAAGCCCTGTTGAAATTAGATACTCGGGGGTTGTTGTGCACACCTAGTGATTTGGTAGTGAGGGCTTTTGATGGGACAAGGAGGTCAGTGTTTGGGTCAATAACGCTACCCATCCAGGTAGGGCCGGAGGTGTTTGATACAGTGTTTTACATCATGGACATCCAGCCTGCATATAGCTGTCTGATTGGGAGACCTTGGATTCATGTCGCTGGGGCAGTAACTTCTACACTCCATCAGAAGCTGAAATATATGGTTGAGGGGAGTATTGTGACGGTGTGTGGCGAAGAGGATATCCTAGTCAGTCATTTGTCTTCTTTCAAGTACGTGGAGGTAGACGGGGAGATTCATGAAACGCTGTGTCAAGCGTTCGAAGGGGTGAAGGTTAAAGAAGGAGCTCCGGTGAAGAGTGAAGGGCAGGAGGTGGTCATCTCCTCGTATAAAGAAGCCAAGGCGTTGGTACAAGCAGGAGAGACTCAGAAGTGGGGGCAGGTTCTAGACATCCCAGTGAAGCAAGATAAGTATGGTTTGGGGTACCGCCCATCTACCTCGCAGAGTGCGCCTAAGTACAAAGGACCTGTCGTGTTCACGCCCGGAGGAGTTAGCTTCGAAAGGATCAATGTCGTGTCTGATACGGAGGAAGTGGATAGCGATTGCGACATGGACTCATGGATTCGACCCAGCGCGCCGGGGCAAAGCCTATGCAACTGGTCCATCCAGGACGTCATCCAAGTCACCAAACAGTAATGCATTGTTTTTTTTCAGTCATTGTATGATCACATGCCTTGCCCGGGGCATCGTTGATCTTGTCTTAGGGCCTAACTGTTTACCTGTATGTTTGCATGATCAATAAATGACAGCGTTTTTACATTCAAATGTTGTGATCCTTTTCTTTCTGTTTTTATTTTATTTTTCAATAAAATGGCAGCGTGGTTATGCATGTGGCTTGTACATCATTTTTGAAGCATTTAACCGTTTCTCTCGCAGGATTCATGAATTTTCAGATGACACCGACCAAAAACTTCCTATGACTCGTTTAGACTTCGAGCAGCCGATCTTCCAAGCTGAGGAAGAGATTGTGGAGGATAGTGACTTACCAGAAGAGCTTAGTCGGTTATTGAAGCAAGAGGAGAGGGTTATTCTGCCTCACCAGGAAGAGATCGAAATTGTCAACTTGGGGTCTGAGGAATGCGTCAGGAATATCCGTATAGGGGCTGCGTTGCAAGTGGACATCAAGCGAGAGCTTATTGAGATGCTGCGTGAATACAGTGATATATTTGCTTGGTCCTACGAGGACATGCCGGGTTTGGACACTGATATGGTTGTTCATCGTCTGCCGTTGAAGGAAGATTGCTCGCCTGTGAAGCAGAAACTCAGAAGGACTCATCCTGACATGGCCGTAAAGATAAAGGAAGAAGTGCAGAAGCAATGGGATGCTGGGTTCCTGGCTGTTACCACTTATCCCACTTGGGTCGCTAATATCGTGCCTGTGCCAAAGAAAGATGGCAAGGTTCGAATGTGTGTTGATTATAGGGATCTAAACAAAGTGAGCCCGAAGGATGATTTCCCGCTGCCGCATATTGATGTGTTAGTTGACAACACGGCTCAGTTTTCAGTATTCTTCTTCATGGATGGTTTTTCAGGGTACAACCAGATCAAAATGGCTCCGGAGGATATGGAAAAAACGACCTTTATCACCCCATGGGGAACCTTCTGTTACAAGGTGATGCCCTTTGGTTTGAAGAATGTTGGGGCAACGTACCAGCGGGCCATGACAACGCTTTTTCACGACATGATGCACAAAGAGATTGAGGTGTATGTAGATGACATGATTGCTAAGTCTCAAACAGAGGAAGAGCATCTGGTTAATCTGCTGAAGTTGTTCAAGAGGCTGAGGAAATTCAGGCTGAGGCTGAATCCTAATAAATGTACCTTCGGAGTGAGATCCGGGAAGCTACTGAGGTTCATTGTGAGCAAGAAAGGAATCGAGGTCGATCCTGCAAAAATAAAAGCAATACAAGAGATGCCAGCACCGAGAACAGAAAAAGAAGTCCGTGGATTCTTAGGGAGGTTGAATTACATTGCTAGGTTCATCTCTCACCTAACGACCACGTGTGAACCATTATTCAAACTGTTAAAGAAAGATCAAGCGGTGGTCTGGAACGATAATTGCCAAAGGGCATTTGAAAAGATAAAAGAATACTTGCAGGAACCTCCGGTGTTGATACCCCCAGTAGCGGGACGACCACTAATTATGTATCTGACGGTTCTGGAGAACAGTATGGGTTGTGTTCTCGGTCAACATGACGAGACCGGAAGGAAAGAGCATGCAATTTACTACTTGAGTAAAAAGTTCACAGATTGTGAATCTCGCTACTCTATGCTTGAAAAGACGTGTTGTGCATTGGCGTGGGCTGCCAAACGTCTAAGACAATACATGCTGAACCATACAACCATGTTGATATCGAAGATGGATCCGATCAAATATGTGTTTGAAAAGCAAGCGCTCTCTGGAAGGATTGCTAGATGGCAGATGGTATTGACAAAATACGATATCCAGTATGTTTACCAGAAGGCCATTAAGGGAAGTGTTCTGTCCGAATATCTCGCCGAACAGCCAATTGAGGATTATCAGCCTATGAAGTTTGAGTTTCCTGATGAGGACATAATGTACTTGAGAGCTAAAGATTGTGATGAGCCGTTTCCTAGTGAAGGTCCTGAGCGGAGTTCCCAGTGGCAATTGATTTTTGATGGGGCTGTCAATTCGTACGGTAGCGGGATCGGGGCAATCATTACAACTCCCCACGGGTCGCACATCCCGTTCACAGCCAGATTGACTTTTCCGGTGACGAATAACGAAGCAGAGTACGAAGCTTGTATTATGGGGTTAGAGGAGGCTATTGATCTGAGGATTAAGAATCTGGACGTATATGGGGATTCAGCATTGGTGGTGAATCAAATTAAGGGAGAGTGGGAGACACGCCAACCTAATCTGGTGCCGTACATGAATTATGCGAGAAGGTTGCTACCTTTCTTTGATAGGGTGGAGTTCAATCATGTACCTCGGGCGGAGAATCAAATGGCGGACGCCCTTGCAACGTTATCCTCGATGTATAAAGTCAACCGCTGGAATGAGGCTCCCAGCATTGTCATCTCTCGCCTTGATAGGCCGGCCTTTGTGTTTGCAATTGATGAAGCATCTGACGGTAAACCTTGGTACTTCGACATACAGAATTTCCTGAAGAATAAGGAATATCCGGCTGGGGCATCCAGTCGTGATCAGAAGACTCTAAGGAGAGTAGCAGGCAACTTTTATCTGAATCCCGACGGTGTATTGTATAGAAGGAACCACGATTCGGTACTCCTCCGGTGTGTAGATGAGAAGGAAGCCAACTTGCTCATGGAAGAGGTCCATGAAGGAACTTTTGGTACACATGCTGGTGGGCATGCCATGACCCGAAATTTGTTGCGAGCGGGGTATTACTGGTTAACGATGGAAACTGACTGTTTCAAGTTTGCCAAGCGGTGTCACAAGTGCCAGATCTATGCAGATAAGATCCATGTGCCACCGAGTCCACTGAATGTTATGGCTTCGCCGTAGCCTTTCTCCATGTGGGGGATTGATATGATCGGTAAGATTGAGCCTACTGCTTCTAATGGGCATCGCTTCATTCTGGTTGCGATTGATTACTTCACTAAGTGGGTGGAAGCAGCATCTTACGCCAATGTGACGAAGCAGGTGGTGGCCAGATTTATCAAGAAGGATATAATTTGCAGATACGGTATTCCTGAACAGATCATTACTGATACACCGGGGCAACGCCGTTCTCACTAGTATATGGCATGGAGGATGTCCTGCCATTGGAGGTTGAGATACCATCTTTGAGGGTTTTGCTGGATGTTAAGTTGGATGAGGCAGAATGGGTGAGAAGTAGAGTGAATCAGCTGAGCTTGATAGATGAGAAAAGACTGGCATCCGTTGCACACGGTAGGCTGTATCAGAGCCGGATGAAGAAAGCGTTCGACAAGAAGATTCGACCTCTAAGCTTTCAGACGGGTGATCTTGTGCTGAAGAAGATTTTCCCGCCGCAATCGGATCACAGGGCAAATGGACTCCCAACTACGAAGGTCCATACGTCGTGAGAAAGGTCTTCTCCGGAGGAGCCTTATTGTTATCCACCATGGATGGTGAAGACTTTTCGTCTCCTGTAAACTCGGACGCAGTTAAAAAATACTTTGCTTAAAATTGACCCGCTGGACAGTAAAAAGAGAGTCCAGGCAAAAATGGGGCATCCTGGCGAACCGAAAACAGAATAAAAAGGTTCGGGCAAAAGTTAGGGATAAAATAAAAAAAAATGTACACCCGCGAAGTCAAAAACCTACACTGGGCGGCTTCGGCAAAAAAGGGTATCCCGGTGAATCGAAAACCCGCCAAGGGCGATTCACGCAAAAGTTAGGGATTTAAGAAGCAAATGACTGCGGTTCAAGTTTGATGATTAGCGGTTTGGGAGCATCTGGGGGTCAACTATCCAAAGCAATTTCTTCCGAAGACAGAGATCGGGAAAGCGTCAGAGTCCGACGAGTCATAGGGGGATTGGTTCATGGTGTTCTTCTGTAACACGTTGCCGACATGTGTACAAATTTTATTCTGTATATTTGTATACTTCTGCATTTTGTTTATGTGTGACTACCTCTTTTCAGGAGTTGCATCCGATGTACAAATTTTGCCTAGTCTCAGGCCGTTATCAATAAAGTGTTTTATTCAGTGTAGTGTATGACTTTGGTTTTAATTTTTTACAGTTTTGTTTGTAAAAAGAGCCAATGTTTTTGATAAACTTACATGCGTATAAACAGGAGGGCCTCGGCCGATGATTGATTAAAACCGAAAATTACCCGAATGGTTGTCATGGGTGATTACCAAGATGTTTCTTTTTGCATAGATTGCCTTGTGTTGCTTGTTGACTTTTGCAGGTATTCGAAAGTTCGCAAAGTTCCCCGCCAGAGTCCATGGCAGGTTGGTACCCTCTCCAGAGGTTGAATGTTGTGTCTTCCCCCAGTGAAGTCTCCTAGACAAGATTGAATGTCTCCCCAGGAGAGCAGAAATTGCGTAAAAGGAAAGGATCAATGTATCTTCAGTAGTTCAGAAGTGGCTTGTCAAGCAGGGCAGAGTCCTCCCCAGCGAAGGTCGAGATGAGTGTGATTAACTCCCCAGAGAGTTCTTGTGCAGTGCAAATCAGAATGTGTAGTTCAATCCCCAGCTCAGTGATAGCGGGATGATGTCCCCAGCTCAGTGATAGCAGGAGGGGTTCCCCACAGAGGGTGATAAGGTGGTTGGAGCTGCTGAAGGAAGTTTTCCCGAGCACGATTGTCCTTTCTTTCCCCAGCAAGTCGCTCTTCCTCGTCAGGAGGATCGTCCTCAGCCGATGTTGGAGTTTTGAGTTCGTGAGCTACTTTCCTAGCAGGATAGTTATCCCCAGCGGAGTTAGTTCACCTTTCCAACATTTATTTTGTTGGAAGCGTATCGGTGGTATTCCGGTCATCCCCAGCGGATCCAGTGTGTCTTCAGCATTTATTTTGCTGAAGTAGCTTGTTGCATAAGCATGCATCATGAGCATCTGCATTTTACCCGAGCACGTAGCAGTTCCACGCAGTGTGGACGCATTTCGTCATTATCAAACATGCATGGTTGAAACATAAGCCAGGTGGTTACCTCTTCAGTTTCAGACATGTTATTCCTTGCCGATAAGAGAAATCGTGGTTTCAAGAAGATATGGATTTTGTGGTCAAAGTACGCAGCGATCGTATTTGTACCATCTACGGGGTTCATATTGTAAGGCACGCAGTGATCGTGTTGATTTTGAGATGTTAATTTGTGGCCCAAGTACGCAGTGATCGTATTTGTACCATCTATGGGGTTCATGTTGTAGGACACGCAGTGATCGTGTTGATCTTGGTATGTGCATCTGTGGTCGAACGGCGCAGTGATCGTATTCGCCCCGATCTAAGAAGATTGTTTTGCAAGGCACGCAATGATCGTGTTGGTATCGTCTCAGTGGTTATAGGGTGACATGCAGTGGTCGTGTTCATCCAGTTTTTATTGGTCGATATGCGCAGTGATCGTATTCGTCCGTTATACAGTGGTTATAGGGTGACATGCAGTGGTCGTGTTCATCCAGTTTTTGTTGGTCAATATGCGCAGTGATCGTATTCGTCCGTTATACGGGTTGGTTATGGGGTGAGGCACGCAGTAAACGTGTTCATCTGGTCGTTGGTGGCCGAGGTACGCAGTGATCGTATTCGTCCCATGTTTGAAGTTGTGTCACAGCATGCAGTGATTGTGTTTCCTCCAGTCAAGAGGGTCGTGACATGAAACGCGCAGTGATCGCGTTCACCCTATGTATGGTTAGAATATGCAGTGATCGTATTCGTCCAGTTATGTGGGTTAGTTGAGACACACAGCACGTAGTGATCGTGTTTTTCTCCAGTCAAGAGGATCGTGGCTCAGAGCACGTAGTGATCGTGTTCAAACACGCAGTGATCGTGTTCAAGATACGCAGTGATCGTATTCGTATAGCACGCAGTGATCGTGTTCATCATATGGGTGGTTCAAGATACGCAGTGATCGTATTCGTATAGCACGTAGTGATCGTGTTGACATCATTTTGGGGGTTTGTTGGTCGAGATGTGCAGTAATCGTATTCGTCCTATTACAGCACACGCAGTGATCGTGTTTGTCCTATTGCGGCACACGCAGTGATCGTGTTCATCTTGTTACAGAGGGTTGTCGTGCCAGGCACGCAGTGATCGTGTTTGTCATATCCTATTCCCCTAACAGAGTTGCTTGGTCAAGCAATTCTCTTTCTCCCCAGCCGAGTCCTTTCTCAGAGTGCTGCGGAAATAGCATAATGCAGATCTCGGGTGGTTACCCACAGTTACCCCAGTAGAGGCGTAATCCCCAGCGGGGTATTCTTCAACGAGATACTTGGTTAAGTTCCTCGTAGTCCCCGGCAGGGTATTCTTCAACAAGTCGCTTGGTTAAGTTACTTGTATTCCCCCAGCTGAGTCTTTCTCAGGATGCGGTGGAGTCAGTATTATGAGACGGTAGTGCAGATTTTCGGGTGGTTACCCGTAGTTCCTTCAGCAGAGTTATGTTCTCCAGCAAGGTGTTACTTCAATGAGTTACTTGGTTAAGTCCCTCATAGTCCCCAACAGGGTGCTCGCTACAGGAGTTGTTTGGTGAAATTCCTCTTATTTTTCCACAAGGTTATTCTCGTCAGGGTATTTGGTTAAGTTCCCAATTTCCCCGGCAGATGTTTGACGGCAGTCGTCAGAATTGTCCTCTCAGAGTTACTTAGTTAAGTTTCTCATTTCCCCGCAGAGTTGGTTGTTCATGTCTTTGAACATTGTCTCGTTTGGTTATGCGGTCGCTCGTTTCTTCAGGATACGAAAGGTTGATCAGTGAAGTCAACATGACAAGTGAAGTCAATATTCTCCCGCTGGTTAGCGTGTGCTTGGTTGATAAGTGAGATCAACAGAGGTTGATAAGTGAGATCAACATAGGCCGATAAGTGATATCAACAATTTCTCGTTATGTGGTGTATGCTCATTTCTGCGAAATGGAGTGGTCTGCAGACAATATCAGATTATTTTACAAAGAAGATTGACAGATGGATGGCTAGTTGTTGCCGTGACAACAGAAGTCATTTCCCTGAAGGGTTTTCCCCAAGCAGTAATCGTACGCAATTTATTTTTGCGGTTGGCAAATTTCCGGGTTCTTTCGTATTCAACCGCCTAGTACCTCGAATGTCTGAAGGCTGCGCGCTCTTTATCCAGTCGGGTCCAAGCCGCTTGAATAGGGGCAGCTGTTGCACCCCAAAATTTGCCCAACCTTCCTAACCTAGGTTTATGTTTCAATTGCATAGTCATTTGCATTGTCATCATGTACATAGTGTATTCATCTGCACTTCATAGCATAAGCAAGCTATCTTAATCAGGGGATCAAGTGCCATTCTTGTCTCAAGAGGCATATTCAAGGGTTTCATTCATATTCAAGACTACTCAGGTCATCAGGGAAGAATTTGAGCTTTGAAGAGTTGACAGGTTGATCAGTGAGTTCTCTCCTATCTTGAGGATGTTTGGGGGGATCATCAGAAGGTGTATGAGCTAGGAGCCAAGAGCATGAGGTGTGTATGGATGTTATGAAGAGCATAGATGATCATTTTGAGGAGTAACCAAGTCATTGGAATGATTGCAAGAGCCTCAGTTGAAGTCAGTCAACTAGGGTCAACACTGGGTCAACCTTAGGTCAAAGACTTGTTTTGAAAGGCATCAAGGATCATTTGAAGAATGTGGGATTCATTATTTTCTATATGGATATGGACATGGTGTTGTGCTAAAGAAAAATCAGAAGGAGTTAAGGAGAAGAGGAGTTACCAAATTAGGGTTTTAGTGTAAAATCCCCTAATTTGGGTCCATCTTCAAAGCAGTGTAACTCAAGATGAAAGCTTCATATGAATTTCTGGTCTACAGGAAACTTGTAGAGTATCTTCTTAGCTTTAATTTGAGTGGTGGAAGTCATCAAGATGATTTATAGAACTCAAGTTATAGCTCTTGCAAGTTATAGGTTATCTGAGGGCACTGAAATTTGTCTGTGAAAGTTGTCTGTCTTCCAAGCTACTTTTGACCTTCAAGGAGATTTCAAATGGATTTCTGGTCAACATGAGAGTTGTTCCTTATTGTCTTAGCGTTCTAGAAAGGTATGGTATGCCTTCATATGATTTGTGGAACTCTACTTATGGTCCTGGCAAGAAAAGGGTATTTTGGTCATTTGAGAATTACAGGTCATTCTTAGCCTATGCCTAAAACTCATACAAGGAAGCTTCAAATGGAAAACTTCACAACATAAAAGTTGCTCAAAATGTCATTTCAAGTCTAGAAAAGAAGTCATGGAAGTTTGGAAATGCATAGAACAAGACTTGATAAAAGTTGGTGGAAAATGACTTAAAAAAGGCATATAACTTGAAAAAGTTCAAGTTGGAAAATGGTTTGAGAGATCTACAAATCCAAAATGCGTCATCCAATATACCAAATTGAATCCAAACATCATTTTAAAGACATTGGTTCAGCCACTTTTTTGAGTTAGGGTTTAAAAATGGGACTTGCTTTGTAATCATGTTACTTGCATAATAAGGCAACTTTGTAAAACTCAACATAAGGCAAGGATTAGCTTGTTTTTCACACATACACTCTCAATATCTCATGAAAGGAGATTTTAACACAAGTTTGAAGGGATGCAAGCATGATATGAGATGGTTCATTATGTCATCACATGAGAATTTCCACATTCTTCCACTTCATACTAGAAGGTTCTAGGGGCTTCTAAATTGGTTTATATATTGTTGGCAAAGTCCATGGGGTTAGGGTTGGTGGTTGTTGGTGGTGATAGTGAGTGTTAGTGCAAAGGAGAGAGTGAAATACCATTTCTTCCATTTTTGCAATTCAAGATCAAACTCCATTTTCTTCTTCATCTCCATTTAATTCTTCTCCACAAATCAATTCCCTGGATCATACTGAACACGTGCATACAGATTTGAGTGGCCATTGATGAAGGTTTGAAGGTGTGGCTTCAAAGTTGCAAGAAGAGCAAATTGGATCCAAACTCACAATCCAAGCACTGTCCATCCAAGATCTTGCAAACAGAAAGGTTATCATCCATTAAAGATCATTTGTGGCAAGTCTCAAGCATTGGATTGAAGTGTAACTACACTTGCCATCACCAATTTTCAGGTTTGCAAAAGCTTTCGAAACTCTTTATTTATGCAGTACTAGATGAAATGGTTAGGATAAACATGATTAGAGACCATAGGTGATTGATTTCTGAGAGATTGAGAGGGTTTCATGGAGGTTGATAGCAGGGTGATGATTCTTTAAAGATCAAGATTGGGCTGGATATTGAGTTATAATGATCATGTAATAGCATAATGAAATCAGTGTAACACCATGAGCAAGATAATGCCATTAATACCAAGGATTACCATAGTTGATGTCAGAGATATCTCATGGTGCTCAAGACTTGTACCTATCGGGTTTGGATGTAGAACGAGTTTTAGAGAAAACCATGGGCATAGCCTTGTAGAGGGAGAGAAATGGGGCAATTTTGTCTTTTGTAGCTCTTGATTTCATTGAGAGAGGAGAGAGCTTGATGAGCTAGAACATGGCTGCATGGAGGGTTCGAATCCTGAAAACCCTAGCCTCGTGGGGAAGACGAAGTTATGGGCATAGGATTGAACAAAGACCATTGACCTTGGAAATGATCGCACGGTCCAAATTCAATTGAGAAAACGGAGGGAACCCAAAGCATCAAACGATGTGTTTCATTAAACGCCACCTCTGGGCCTGAGTCCAAATGTGCTATCCCCACCCCCAAACCTAAGCCCATTTGAAATAACACTGGAAATCGTTGCTATCTACACCGTTCACGTTTCATTTTTTTCTTTTATTTTTTTAATTCAATTTCTGATGCATGCTGGGCCTAGCGCCTTTTGTTATTCGCACCTCCCATTTCATGGCCCAAAGATCAAATGAACTAGGCGCATCTGCTAGTAGCACCCCCTCCCCATTTAATTCATTTTTGTGATTTTTATTTTCTTTTATATTTCTAGCATCTTTAAAAATCCATATAAAATTGAAAAAAGCTTGTTTCTAATTGGTTCTTTTTGTGGTAGGTCAATGATTCTGTTAAGAAAAATATACCATAATAAAAATAGCATTTTATTTTGTTTTAATATTTTTTGTGCATTTTTCTTTTAAATAGCCTTTTAATGAGTTTAGTTTAGTGCATAATTTTGTTGATTTTAGTTCTAATAGTTCCCTTTAGATTTAGGACTCATTCTTTTTAGGGTGATAAACTTAGGACTTTAACTTGTATATAGGATTTAATTCATAATTTTAGGATTAATTTTTAGGTAGTTTGATTAGGTGAGATTAGAGTGGTTAAAATTAGGGTTTTAAGTGAGCATAGGTGAGATAGATCATTTCTTTTAGGAATTTTGATTTGATTTTGGGGTATGGGACTATAGGGGTTATGGGTAGATAATAGATCCCTTAGAATATATTAGGATTCCCCTACTTCTACTAGTATATTGCTTGTATTTGATTAATTGTGTGGTGTGCCCTCTTTAGGGTTATTATTTTGTCTGTGTGGGGTATTGGGTTTGTTTGGGGCTTGGGGTTTGAGCTGAAGACTTGTGAAGATGAAGACCATTGGAGATCAAAGAGAATGAAGACCAACTTCCAGAGTTGATGGAGGGCATCTTGCTGGCAGCTGTTGAAGGCTGTAGGGTTTAGGAGCTAGGCAGAGCTCTAGAGTAGAAAACTTGATTTACAAGCATGGAAGGTCTTGTCTGCCTCCATTCTTTCTCTATGATTCAAAGTCTCTTTTAAATATCCACCTCCTTCCTTTGGAAGGATTAGTGAATATATTTGAAAGATAGAACTTTTGAGAGAAAATTGTTCGTATAATGTTAACAGTCAGTGAGCCACCCTTCGTAGGCAGTTGACTGTTTAACATCCCTTTCATCTTGTTGACTGATATTCATCTTGGAGATTGAGACTTGAAGAAAAGCCATTGCAGATTGAAGACTGATGCCTGCTTGAAGCTGGTATATAGTTGGTGCTGACTTGAAGATTGATGCTGATGAAGATTGCTTTGCTGTTTAGTTTTAGCTGTTTTAATTCTTGATGTATTGTATGAATTTCCCTGACTGTATTGTTTGCTGTTTAACCTGTTGGGTTGA
The DNA here is from genome assembly GCA_963859935.3 of Lathyrus sativus. Classification (NCBI taxonomy): domain Eukaryota; kingdom Viridiplantae; phylum Streptophyta; class Magnoliopsida; order Fabales; family Fabaceae; genus Lathyrus; species Lathyrus sativus. Next base: position 113,723 of record OZ012739.1, on the reverse strand, counting down.
AAGTGAATTCTGTTCACTTTTGCCTATTGTTTTCTAGGTTCGAGGTTGAGCGGGACTCCCTTGCCTCGCTTGTATTGTTGCATCCATGCATTTTACTGTTTTATTGTATATATCTACTGTTTCTGTTTCCGTCTATTCCCTTAGGATCTCTGTTTCTCTCTGCGCAAGAGAGGAGCATGATAGACATTAGGTGTTAACCCATGCATGATAACATTAGGGTAGATTTTATTCCCCTTTGCAACCCTAGGATTTGTAGAGTGTCATCTCTTCTTTCTTCAAAACAACAGAAAAACATTAATAAAGGTTATAACAGAAATCAATTCATTTCTTCCGTCAAAAGATTTGAACAAACATCAACCTTTTTGCTATAAGAAAACCCTTGTTTAAGGTGAGATTTTTTCATAAAAGACACTTGAACAACTTGTGTCGTGCGTAGCCCGAACTACGTTTGCTCTGATCTTCCATGCTGTGTGGAAGTACGTAGGCATAGGATGCGCTATCCTAGCGAGCAACCTTCCCCTCCTTTCCCGTAGGTAGGCGAACTACGTTGACTCTGATTTCTCGTTCCAGACGGGAATACGTAGGCATAAAGTGCGATACTTTGCCGAGTCATTTTATTTTCTTTCAACCCCTGACCTTTAGTTTAGATAGAAATAACAATCCTTTCGACCGAAAACAAGCGTGGATCCCGTCGAGTACGACGGACGTGAGGGGTGCTAATACCTTCCCCTTGCGTAACCGACTCCCGAACCCAGGTTTTGGTTGCGATGACCATACCTTTCCCCGTTTTGCGGTAGGTTTACTTCGAGAGTTTCCTTTCCCTCCGTTGGGATAAATAACGCACGGTGGCGACTCATCTGTTCAGCCGGCGCCGATTTTCGCAGTAGCGACAGTTTTCCTCTTCTCTTTTCCCTCTTTCTCTTCTCTTCCTTTCTTTCCTTTGTTTTTTTCTTTCCAAATGTTACTATCTTTTCTTTCTTTTCCCCTCTTATCTCATATTTCTATTTCTTTCCTCCCAAATTCTTTCTACCCACTAATTAATCAATTCTCATAAAATATCCACTTAACATCAACACTAATGCCCAAAATACCCTCCGGCCTATTTTTACCCGAAACTCTCAAAGTCGGCAAAATAGCACAATATGCACACAAGACATATTAAACACATAAATTCCACATTTAAAATAGTCAATTAAAATAAATTAATTAAATAACTCAAATAAATGGAAATTCAGAATCGGGGCGTTACAACTCTCCCCCACTTTAGAAATTTTCGTCCTCGAAAATTTTACCTGATTCAAACAGCTCTGGATGCGACTCTGGCATCTTACTCTCTAACTCCCAAGTCATGTTGTCTTCCGCAGCACCTCCCCATGCTACTTTCACAAGCGCAATATCCTTCCCCTCAAGTTCTTAGCTTCGCAGTCCAAAATCCTAACCGGTAAAACCACAACTGTAAGATTATCTCTTACCTCAACCTCATCCATAGGAATCACATGTGACGGATCCGGAACATACTTCCGAAGTTGCGAAACATGGAACACATCGTGCAAATTCGAAAGATTCGGAGGCAACGCCACACGATAAGAAACCGCACCAACTCGTGCAATAATCTGATACGGACCAATAAAACTAGAAGTCAACTTCTTCGACTTCAAAGCACGATCCACACCCGTAACCGGTGTAACTCTCAAAAACACATGGTCACCTTCTTGAAATTCAAGATCCTTTCTTCTCTTGTCATGATAACTCTTTTGTCTACTCTGAGAAGCTTTCATCTTCTCCCGAATAAACTTCACTTTCTCCGTCGTTTGTTTTACCATCTCCGGTCCAACTACCGATCTCTCTCCGGTTTCATGCCAACACAAAGGTGTTGGACATCTCCGACCATACAAAGCCTCAAATGGTTCCATACCAATACTTGCATGAAAACTATTGTTATAAGTGAACTCGATCAATGCCAAATAACTATCCCAAACACCGCCTTGCTCAAGCACACAAGCACGCAACAAATCCTCCAACGATTGAATCGTCCTCTCGGTTTGACCATCCGTCTGCGGATGATAAGCTGAACTCAATCTCAACTTAGAACCCAAAGCCTTTTGCAAACTTTCCCAAAATCTCGAAGTGAATCTAGGATCTCTATCCGTTAAAATACTCTTAGGAACTCCATGCAACTTCACAATCACACGAACATAAATCTCGGCTAACTTTTCCAAAGGATAACTAATATCAATCGGAATAAAGTGAGCAGATTTAGTAAGTCTATCCACAATCACCCAAATAGCATTATGACCTCTTTGTGTATTTGGTAAACCCGTAACAAAATCCATGGATATACTATCCCATTTCCATTCCGGAATATCCAACGATTGCATCAAACCGCTAGGCTTCTGATGTTCCACCTTAGACTTCTGACAAGTCAAACACGAATACACAAACTGAGCCACATCTCTCTTCAATTCGGACCACCAAAAGATTTTCTTCAAATCTTGATACATCTTATTCGCACCCGGATGAATACTTAAGTTACTCTGGTGTCCTTCCTCCAATATCATCTTTTTCAAATCCACATCGTAGGGAATACAAATACGACCACGAAATCTCAAAACTCCAAAATTATCAACCTTGAAGTCCTCATTCTCATTCATCATCAAATCAACAAATTTCATGTCCAACTTTTGCTTTTCACAAACGGTAGCAAGGAAATCATTCGTAACGTGCAACATACCAAGTTTCACACTACTCGACGTCATTTCACAAACCAAACTCAAATCTCTAAAATCCTCCAAAAGTTCCCATTCTCTTACCATCAATGTAGACATATGCACTAACTTCCGACTCAAAGCATCGGCCACCACATTAGCCTTACCCGGATGGTAATTCAAACCAAAGTCATAATCCTTCAAAAACTCTAACCACCTTCTTTGCCTCATATTCAATTCCTTCTGATCGAATAGATACTTCAAACTTTTATGATCGCTAAAAACTTCAAATCTTGCACCATAGAGATAATGCCTCCAAATTTTCAAAACAAACACCATGGCCGCCAATTCCAAATCGTGCGTAGGATAATTCTTTTCATGTACTCTCAACTGCCTTGAAGCATAAGCCACCACTTTACCATCTTGCATCAAGACACCACCCAAACCGGATAAAGAAGCATCACAATAAACCACAAACAACTCCGTCGGATTTGGCAAAATCAAAACCGGCGCCGTTGTCAACCTTCTCTTTAGTTCAACAAAACTCTTCTCACAATCAATGTCCCAAACAAAAGCCCTTCCCTTACAAGTCAACTGAGTCAACGGAAGTGCCAACTTCTAAAATCCCTCAATAAACCTCCGGTAATAACCGGCCAAGCCCAAAAAGCTCCGAATCTCCGTAACCAACTTAGGAGCTTCCCACTGCATTACCGCATCAACCTTGGACGGATCAACACAAATACCATTGCCAGAAATAACATGCCCAAGAAAACTCACTTCCGATAACCAAAACTCACACTTTGACAACTTAGCATACAATTGCTTCTCTTTCAAAACTTGCAACACAATCCGCAAATGCCCTTCATGCTCTTCTTGAGAATTAGAGTAAATCAAAATGTCGTCAATGAACACAACCACAAAACGATCCAACTGATAATGAAAGATACGATTCATATATTCCATAAACACACCCGGCGCATTAGAAACTCTGAATGGCATCACAGAAAATTCATAATGGCCATACTGTGTCCTAAAAGCCGTCTTTTGAATATCTTCCTCCTTAACACGAATCTGGTGATAACCCGACCTCAAATCAATCTTACTAAAAACACGAGCACCAACCAATTGGTCCATCAAATTATTAATTCTAGGAAGTGGATATTTATTCTTAATAGTCACCTTATTCAACTGCCGATAATCAATACACAACCGCATGCTCCCATCTTTCTTCTTTACCAACAATACCGGTGCTCCCCAAGGAGAAACACTCAGCCTAACAAACCTCTTTTCCAACAAATCATTCAATTGTTTCATCAACTCTACCAACTCCGATGCCGACATACGATACGACGCCATCAAAATTGGTCTAGTACCGGGAACTAGATCAATCAAAAACTTAACTTCCCTCTTCGGCGGCACATCCGTAATGTCCTCGGGAAACACTTCTGGAAAGTCACACACCACTGGAACCAAATCCATTTCAACTTTATTCTCTACCGACAACGATGCAAACAAACAGAACACTTGAGCTTCATCCGTCAAAAAATTCTTCAACTCTTTGGTGGATAGGAAACTCTCCTCATCATCATCTTCCAAAGAAGGAAACCTCACCAACTTGTGGTAACAATCAATCCGAACTCTATTATACTGCAACCAATTCATACCCAAGATCACATCCAATCCTTCTAACGGCAAACACACTAAGTCCATAAGAAAGTCCTTACCATACATGGTCAAGGGACAACTTAAACACACCGAAGACGTAGTTACCGACCCCGAAGCGGGCGTCTCAATAACCATATCACCACCACAAGAAGACAAACACAAATCCAAACGCTTAGCGCACTCAAAAGAAATGAACGAATGAGTCGCTCCGGTATCAATAATAGCGACTAAAGGCATATCATTAATAAATCATGTACCTTTAATCAACCGATCCGCATTAGTAGTGTCTGCACCCGCTAATGCAAATACCTTCCCACTTGATGGAGCTTGATTTGGCTTAGTACACTTTGTACTAACATGACCAACTTCTCTGCAGTTGTAACAATTAACCATATTCCTTCTACATTCAGTTGTAGCATGACCGAGACCACCACAATTAGCACACTTCTCATCAGCCTTCTTACACTCAAACGATTTGTGCCCCACTTCTCCGCACCTATAGCACTTAATGGGATAAGAACTTCCACCTCCGGATCTCTTAACAAAGTTTTCCCTATGCTTGCCTTTATCAGCAAGCATCACATAAGGTCCACTCCTTATCGGTTTCTTTCCTCTCTTCTCATTCAAACTCTTATAGTGAGTAGAACGAGCTCTACTATCTTCTTCAAAAATCCTACAGCATTCGGTCAAGTCCGAAAATCTTCGAATCCTCTGATAGCCCACCGCTTGCTTGATCTCAGGACGCAAGTCGTTCTCATACTTAGTACACTTGGAAAATTCTGCCGTCACCGCATCATAGTGAGGATGGAACTTCACCAACTCCGTAAACTTAGCCGTGTAGTCAACCACAAACATATTCCCTTGTTTCAATTCCAGAAACTCCATCTCCTTCTTTCCCTTCACACTCTCCGGATGATACTTTCTCAAAAATTCATTGCGGAACAAATCCCAAATGATTTCCTCATCATCAACTTCAAGAATTTGTCTCATGCCGACCCACTAGCCATCGGCTTCTTCTCTCAGCATGTGAGATCCAAGTCTCACCTTGTTCCCCTCAGCACAATTCATAACTCTGAAGATCCTCTCGATCTCCTTCAACCAAATCTGAGCACCGTCCGGATCAAACCTTCCTTTGAACACCGGCGGCTGATTCTTTCTAAACTCATCGTTAGCATTCACATTCGGCGCACCTTGCACCACTCTAGCCATCGCCTCCAATGCCGCAGCCATAACATTGTCATTACGACCAGCCATATTCTGATTATTCCTAAAAATAACAACTAGGTTAAACAACTGTTCAACCAACAAAACAACGAGACAGACACAACTGACTCAACACTGGCTCTGATACCACTTAATGTAACACCCCCTTTCTATGCCCCCAAATAAAACAATAAATCATTTAGGCATAAATTCAAAATTTTATCATAGTATATTTATAACATGGCATAAAAGAGGAATATCACATTATCACAAAAATTCCACGCATATAACACCTGCTCAACAGATATGCAACAACGGGATAAAACCCACAAGAAATATTTAGAACAAAGGCGGAAATATCCAAATATTTCATAATTCTCATACACATGTATTCACAAATACAATCATCATTCATCATGTTTTACAAAACATATCCACAGCAGATACATACTCAGATGTATCACAAAAGAATCAAAATAATCCTATCTACCCGGTGCTACATATCAGAGCTGACCGACTAAAAGGGAAATGAAGCCACGCTTCACAAAAATACCTCCAGCAATCTAATATGCAATGCCTCATAGAGCATTATAAAACAGCAGAAGGGTGAGAAACGTTATCATAATAAATAATGCATATAAACATATATATATATATATATATATATATATATATATATATATATATATATATATATATATATATATATATATATATATATATATATATATATATATATATATATATATATATATATATATATATATATATATATATATATATATATATATATATATATATATATATATATATATATATATATATATATATATATATATATATATATATATATATATATATACTTAATATTCAATAACATCATTCGCGTTCTCACCGCAACTCATCTTGTCACACCGTACATCGCAATGTAATCACAATTATCTATTTACAAATAGAGCACCAAGCATATATCATATGCACCAACATATATTCACGCATAAATGTATCTTAAAGCATAGCAATCATGCCAATCATCAATAATTTACATAAACATCTACAATCATGTTTATTCACCATACATCGTGCAAGATGTCAACATGCAACTCATAGAGACCGACACACGACTCTATGCAGATGCAAATGCAGTACCGACTCAATTCAGCAGGTTCAATTGAAGAACCAAATAACCATCGCTCACACCCCACATGGGCACACGAGATTCTGCAGATTCTACGCGGAATCAAAATAACCATCGCTACATACTAGGTTCTGCAAATCCACCGAGGGATCAATAAACAACCATCGTTCACACCCCACAAGGGCACACGAGGTTCTGCAGATTCACCGAGGAATCAATAACTAACCGCCGCTCACACCCCACAAGGGCACACAGGGTTTTACAGATCCACCGAGGGATCAATCGACTCAAGAATGCATACCATGATGCTTCACATACAACATGACCCATGACACTCTTGAAATGCATACATGTTTACAAACATACTCATGCATTCTTCATATTTATCACATATATTCATTTATGCATTCAAAATGTATGTATCACAAAACATGTATATATTCTTCATTCATTCACACCATTCAAACATGGTTCACATTCATAATCAAATCCTCATGCATTTCTATTCAAACTAAGCAAATGCACAAAATTGCCAATCGGCCACATTTACACTTCACAAATCATAAACTAGGATTCACGCCATACGGCTACCCACAACATACACAACAACACATAATCAGTCATCTCAGACTAGGAGTGATCGCAACCAAACCACACAACCAATCCACACAAGGAAAGCTCAAGAAAATAAATCATGTTGTTGCTTCGCCAACCTTCGCCTGGAAAAGCCACGCAGCAAATGCTTGCTGGCCTTCGCCTGGCGAACTCCCCATCGAAGCCAAACAGAAGCTACTGCCATAGGTTCCCTGCCCCGTTCGCTGGGATTCGCCTGGCGAACCGCTTCGCTACCATCTTCGCCTGGAGAACCCCTTCGCTACCTTCTTCGCCTGGATAACTTGCCAGCAAAGTCCAAAATCAGCCACTGCCATAGGTTCGCTGCCCATTCGCTGGGCTTCGCCTGTCGAACCTTCGCCTACACTCGTCTGGAGAATGCTGGCGAACCTGCGTATATCAGAAAAATGCAGCTGTTCCAAAACACCATCCAACACAAAACCGACCGATTTAATCCAAACCAGTCCTAGTAGCACAACCCATACATCACCCGACTAAACTACATCGTCTATTTCGAATTCTAACCGATAAAACTCATTACCTACCGTTTAAACCAACTTCCGACCTAAAGTAGAAATGTAGAAAACTATCCAACAACAACCAATCTATCACATACATGCTACATACATGATCAAGATGATAGAATTCCTCACCCTTACCTGATTAATCGCAGCTTTGGTTGGTTCTTGAAGAATTCTAGGTTTTCTTCTTCTTTCTTCCCTCTTTCTCTTCTCTTCCTTTCTTTCCTTTGTTTTTTTCTTTCCAAATGTTACTATCTTTTCTTTCTTTTCCCCTCTTATCTCATATTTCTATTTCTTTCCTCTCAAATTCTTTCTACCCACTAATTAATCAATTCTCATAAAATATCCACTTAACATCAACACTAATGCCCAAAATACCCTCCGACCTCTTTTTACCCGAAACTCTCAAAGTCGGAAAAAATAGCACAATATGCACACAAGACATATTAAACACATAAATTCCACATTTAAAATAGTCAATTAAAATAAATCAATTAAATAACTCAAATAAATGGAAATTCAGAATCGGGGCGTTACAGGTTAGACCAAAGCTAAATATTTTGTTGACTTATAAAGTTTGAACTTAGCCTCGAAAAAGTCGAGGCAAAATGTTCCTTTAGCCTCGGCCAGGACCAAGGCTAAATAGTGTTGCACCCTAAAATTTTCCCAACCTTTTCTAACCTAGGTTTATGTTTCAATTGCATAGTCATTTGCATTGGCATCATGTACATAGTGTATTCATCTGCATAACATAGCATAAGCAAGTTATCTTAATCAGGGGGATCAAGTGCCGTTCTTGTCTCAAGAGGCATATTCAGAGGGTTTCATTCATATTCAAGACTATTCATGTCATCAGGGAAGAATGTGAGTCTTGAAGAGTTGACAGATCAATCATGGGGTTCTCTCCTATCTTGAGGTTGTTTGGGGATCATCAGAGGGTATATGAGCTATGAGCCAAAAGCATGGGGTGTGTATGGATGTTATGAAGAACCTATATGATCATTTTGAAGAAGAGCCAGGTCATTGGAATGATTGCAAGAGCCTCAGTTAAAGTCAGTCAACTAGGGTTTTATCTGGGTCAACACTAGGTCAACCCTAGGTCAAAGACTTGTTTTGAAAGGTATCAAGGCTCATTTGAAGGATGTGGGATTCATTATTTGATATGTGGATATGTATGTGGTGTTGTGCCAAAGAAAAATCAACAGGAATCAAGGAGAGGAGGAGTTACCAAATTAGGGTTTCAGTGTAAAATCCCCTAATTTAGGTCAAACTTCCAAGCAGGGTAACTCAAAATGAAAGCTTCATATGAATTTCTGGTCCACATGAAACTTGTAGGGTATCTTCATAGCTTTAATTTAAGTGGCGGAAGTCATCAAGATGATTTATAGAACTCAAGTTATAGCTCTTGCAAGTTATAGGTCATCTGAGGACACTGAAATTTGTCTATAAAAGTTGTCTGTCTTCCAAGCAACTTTTGACCTTCAAGGAGTTTTCAAATGAATTCTTGGGTTGTTCCTCATGATCTTCCCTTTCCAAAAAGGTATGGTATGCCTTCATCTGATATGTGAAGCTCAAGTTATAGTTTGTGCAAGTCAGGGGTATTTTGGGAAAGTGAAATTATAGGTCATTCTTAGCCTATGCCTAAAACTCATACAAGGAAGCTTCAAATGAAAAACTTCACAACATCAAAGTTGTTCAAAATGACATTTTAAGCCTAGAAAAGAGGTCATGGCATGTTGGAAAATCTTGTAGCAAGAATTGACAAAAGTTGGTGAAAATGACTTAAAAAATGGACATAAGTTGAAAAAGTTCAAATTGAAAATTGGTATGGGCAATCTACAAATCCAAAATGGGGCATATGATATATCAAATTAAGTCTAAACAACATTTTAAAGACTTTGGTTCAGCCACAATTTTGATTTGAGGGTTAAAAAATGTACTTGCTTTGTAATTCCATTACTTGCATAATAAGGTACATGTGAGAAACTCAACATAAGGCAAAGGAATCCCTTGTTTTTCACTCATATCACTCCAATTTGTCATGAAAAGAGATTTTCAAAAGTGTTTAAGGGGCTGCAAGTTAGATTAAAGGGAGATATCATGAGATGGGGATTATGTCATAACATGAGAAATTCTTGAAGTTTCTAGAATCATCTTGGATTGAGCTAGAAGTCTCTAGATCTTTCCATGCTCTCCTATATATTGGATTGAGATCATTAAGAGTAAAGGTTGGTGATAGTTGATGTTGAATCCATTTTCTCCATTTGCAAATCATATTGAATCTTCATTTTTCTCTTCACCATTTTTCCATTTTTCCCACATTTTTCTACACTTGAAAACTCAAATTTTCAATTCCATTTTTCTCCCACTTTTGGTTCATTCCACCATTGCAAATACATTCCTTATCATTCTTACAATTGATTCAACACTTTTTTGGCCATAATTGATGCATGAACCAAGCTACACAACTCCATTAAAGTGAGCTCCAAGTGAAAAATTGATTTTTTGTTTTCCATCAATTCACTCCTTTCTTTCCATCCAAACACCTTCCTCATCAATTATAGGACGTGTCCACATCATTTTCTCAAAGAATTGGTGATCGAGTGAAGCTCCATAAGCCATTTTTCGGAGGTATAAAGAATTCGACATAACTCATGATTTATGAGTCTTTCTTGCATTATTGTTGTTGCATTACATTGCTCTCATCTCCTACATGGATTCTAGTACAAAAAAGATGGGTTTTATGACAATTTTTGGTTCTTGAGTTTTTCTTGAGGTGCCACGTTTTGGGAGTTAGAGAGTTTCAATAAAATCTAAGACTATATTTGGATTCCTTGATTTTTTTTCCTTCAAGTTTGACCAAAATTTTGTGCGAAACGGATAATTATTGATGGAGTTATGGTGCTTCAAAGTAGCAAAAAACTCATGTTCATGGAGCTGCGGGTTACTATTCACAAAGTTGAAAAATTTGATTTGGAGAAGAAGGTGTTAACACCGTCGGATGCATTTCCAAGTCAAGGTTTCTTCCATTCATCCAACGCCTCTCACTGCGCCACGCAATCGGCCACATAAGCCTCATGCCACTTTTATTTATTCATGTTATTTTCTTTTATTTTCCTATTGCCATGTTTCTTTTATTTTTTCTGTTTTATATGCTGACTTCTAAATACCATAAAAAATAGGAAAATTAGTCTTTTTGATCCCCATTTTTTTCTGCGTAATCCTCAAGATGTCTGTAATTTTAAAGAATTGGAACCATAGTTTTTCCATTTTTCGTCATTTTATTAGATTTTTTTACATTTTGGTTGTCAAAAAATTAGCAATGCTGGTGCTATCATTTTGTGAATTTTGTTTGACCTATCAAAACATTGTTTAAATGTCAAAGCTTTTGCAGGGGTATTCTAAACATGATGAGGTATTGTGATGTATTTTTGTGGGAATTTTATTGTACCATTTTAATTGGTTTTGAATGCTTTCTTTAACATGCTCCATTTTAATCTTTCCTTTGGTATACATGAGATATCTTGCATTGTTTTCACCTTGTTTGACCATTTCCTTGTGGATATTTTTATGGTATCTCTCACCCCTGGTTTGTGGCTTGATGTAGGGCATTGGAGATTTTTATTTGAATTTTTTAGCACCTTTTGCTATTTTTCTTATGTTTTGTATTCGAACTTGTAATTTGGACTTCCGAACGGACTTTATTTTTGTTAAGGCTCCAACGGCCGCTTTGTGTTTGCGTGATGAACGCCGTGGCTTATATTTCTTATTGTAGATAGGTTAGAGGTATTGGAAGACCCTTAGGTGGCTGTTATTTGTATGTGTAGCTTGCCCGATTATCGACTTGTTTGCATGATAGCACGTTGCGATTCCAAATAGTGGATTACGCGTTTCACTCGGAGTTTTCACTCGATTCTTTGCATATGATCACTTGAGATTTTCTTATTCCATCCATGAATGGGATTGAGGTTGAGATGAACCTTCCTACTTCCTTTGCATCGCATTTATCATTGTTATATTCATGTTCACTTATATGCGGTTATTAGTTGTATTTTCGTTTCTTCCTTTCGTTTTCCTTTTCCGTAGGACTTCCATTCTTCCTTGTTCAAGGGAGGATGTGATAGACATTAGGTCTTAACCCATGCATGATAACATTAGGTTAGTGTGATTCCCTTTTCAACCCTAGGATTTGTAGAGTGTCATCTCTTCTTTCTTCAGAACAACAGAAAAACATTAATAAAGGTTATAACAACAATCAATTCACTTCTTCCGTCAAAAGATTTGAACGAACATCAACCTTTTTGCAATAAGAAAACCCTTGTTTAAGGTGAGATTTTTCATAAAAGACACTTGAACAGCTTGTGTCGTGCGTAGCCCGAACTACGTTTGCTCTGATCTTCCATGCTGTGTGGAAGTACGTAGGCATAGGATGCGATATCCTAGCGAGCAACCTTCCCCACCTTCACCCATAGTTAGGCGAACTACGTTGACTCTGATTTCTCGTTCCAGACGGGAATACGTAGGCATAAAGTGCAATGCTTTATCAAGTCATGTTTTCTTTTCTTTTCAGACCTCATCCTTTAGTTTAGATAGAAGTGTAATCCGTACAAACCAGCAAGCGTGGATCCCATCGAGTACGATGGACGTGAGGGGTGCTAATACCTTCCCCTTGCGTAACCGACTCCCGAATCCAGGTTTTGGTTGCAATGACCATACCTTTTCCCATCTTTGCGTTAGGTTTACTTCGAGCGTTTCCTTTCCCTCCTTTGGGATAAATAACGCACGGTGGCGACTCTTCTGTATTGCCGGCGCCGATTTTCGCAGTAGCGACAGCTGGCGACTCTGCTGGGGACTCCAATGGTTCCCTACGCGAGTCAATCCTAGCGCTTGTTTCCCCGTCGTGGGCTTTGTATGGATTTACATTTCTGTATTTACATTTCAGCATTTTATTATCATTATTATTGTTGTATTGCGGGTTTGATGGAGGTTCTATGATTGAGAGATAAGCCGAACCTGGGCTTGAGTGCACCTAGAATTAGAGTAGAGATTAGTGGGGGTGTGCATGCTTTGCATGTACTAGCTTCCCGCGAAATCTATGCTCGGACGAGGTCCTTCTGGTTGACTTCCTGTTTCACCCTTTGGGTGCAGTGGGCTGTTGGTTAGTTGGATTGTCGACTCCGGGGACCGATCATTTGGAAGTTGGCTAAGTGAGGCCTCTTCAGGATTTGATGATGCCACACCTTCTGGGTATCGTATCGTCAACCCTGAAAGTCTGTGACGCCGATGACCGCATAGGATGCCGTACCTGGTGCCAGTCGTAGGGACACCTACCCGTGAGAGGGACTTGGGGCATGCAGGTAACTTGACCTTCAGACTACCGGTTTATTCCTCATGAGATACAGGATTGTGGATATTTTATGGGCTGTTATCAGGGTCTGTCAGAGATCAGGTGTGGGTTATATTATTGGGTCTATCCGAGACCAGGCTGGAGTTCTTTGTGAGGTCTGTCTGAGACCAGGGTTTGATGAGTATTGGAGGGTCTGTCTGAGACCTGTTCTTGGTGTGACTTGGGCTTCTTATTCAGGGCACCTGATCCCCTGTTGCAGCTGTTTGCATTGCATTGTTTGCATACCCATTTATCATTGCATTTCATTAACATGCGTCTGTGCTGCAGGTGCATTACATACTTCCCTGTTCTTCCGGACTTCTGATTGTTGATATGGGTAGTGTGCGGAAGACAGTTGCGTATAAGCTTCCCACTCCAGATGTGAATTCTATATTGAGTTTGATTGCCCTTGCGGATGATGAGGTACTTTCAGGATTGCAGATCAACGAATCCATCGTTATTCCACAAGGACTAATCAGAAGAAGATTATGGACAACGTGCAGAGTGAAATGCAAGAGATGCGTGACAGGATGGCCCTGCTCATGCAAACCATGGAGACCATCGCCAAGGGACAAGAGCAGCTGCAGAATCTGGTTCAACCGATAGTCGCACGGGCTGAAAACAACGGGACACCGCATGGTGAAAATATTGCTGCTTCTCCCCGAGTTGAGAATCGTCAAAGTGCTGATGTTATTCCCGTAAACGGTTTGAATGCTGGAGAAACTGGTCCTGTAGGTGGAGGTGGGAACGCCGGTAATATGAATGCCAATGCAAATACTGCTGGGGTATTTGTGGGTAATGTCAACCAGGGTTTCAATGGGGGCGTTGAGAATGTCGAAATGAATGGTATTAATGGTAACCAGGGCTTCAATGGTGTGAACATGGGGTATGGCAACATTGTTGGCACCAAGGCTGGGTTTGGTGACTATGGTTATGGTAATCGTGGATATGGAACTAGCGCATACAACGCTCAAGAGACGGGCAATCTGAGGTATGACCCCAGGTACTTCCAAACGGGTCCGGGCCGTGATGCAGATTATGTTGGATATGATGCAGTACCTCGCTGGGAGGATCGTCAGGAGGATGTGTTCTCTGGTCAGAACGAGGGTTATGAAAGAGCCAGGGATGACAACCATCGAATGAGATTGCTAGAAGAGAAAGTGAACGGGTTAGCCAACCAGAATGCTCTTGGGCTGGATATGTCCAATATGGGATTGGTACCAGGGCTGAGGGTACCTCTGAAATTCAAAGCGCCATCTTTTGATAAATATAAAGGGGACACGTGCCCGAGGGTACATGTTCGTTCATTTTACAGGAGGATGTCCGCGTATTCAGACGACGAAAAGATGCTCATGCATTTCTTCCAGGACAGCTTGTCAGGGCCGTCGCTGGAATGGTATATGAGCCTAGAGCCAACACAGATAAAAAGCTGGAAAGAGCTAGCGGAAGCTTTCGTGAAGCATTACCAATACAACAGCGATCTCGCCCCTAACCGGGTTCAGCTGCAAAGCCTCTCTCAGAAGCCCAGTGAAAGCTTCAAAGAATACGCCCAGAGATGGCGTGATTTGGCTGCCAGAGTACAACCTCCTATGGTGGAGCGTGAAATGATGGACTTGTTCGTAGGGACATTCTTAGGAATGTACTATGACCGGCTACTCAACTTCTCAATGAGTACCTTCTCCGAGTTGATCCTGATGGGGGAGCGTATAGAAAACGGGATAAAAATCGGTAAGATTCAAGCGGGAGAGTCTGCTTCAGCTGGAAGCAATAAGAAAGCTTTCGGGGGTAGAAAACAGGAAGATGCCAATTCGGTATGTAGCTCTCGGGGAAGAAATAGGGGATGGAGGCAATACCAACCGCAACAAGTTGCAAGTGTGACAATCCCCGCGCAACATCAGCAACAGCCGCAGCAGCAGGGTCAACAACATCCGGCTCAACAAAGAATTCAGAACGGGAAGCCGAAAAGGGTATTTGATCCGCCGCCAGTATCGTACGCTGAGCTTCTTCAGAATTTGTTACGGTTACAGTTGGTCGAGAAAAGAACGATGGCTCCTCCGACAGGGATCCCCCCGCCCAGTTATAACGCTAATGAGCATTGTGAATTCCACTCTGGGGCACCCGGCCATAATATCGAAAACTGCCACGCTTTCAAGCATAAAGTGCAAGATTTGCTTGATAGCACTGCTATTAATTTTGGTACGGAAGGGCCCAATATTACACAACAACCAATGCCAAACCATGAATAGGCTGGAGTATGGTGGACAAAGAGGAGTTCTATAGTTCGGGTGGGCCGTTAAAAGTAGATCAAAACAGTGGCAGGCTGCCTCTAATAACTGATTGTGAAGATAGCTGGTTCAGCAGCAGGACAAATGTGAAAGCCCGGTTCTCGGAAGCTGGCATTTTTCTTTGTTTTATCTTGTCATTTCTTTACGTTTGTAGTTTCTTTCCTGTTTAAAATGCAATCTTGTTTGTAAAACTTGTTGTTTCCATTCAATTGATGATAATGAAATAAATATGCATGTTTTGATTAAATCCATTCGTGTTCACTAATTGTTTTTACAAATGTCCAACGCCTGGTTAAGAGGAATCCGGGGAGGATGACGAAAATGAACGACATGCAAAATTACGATTGTATGCTTTTTGAAACAAAACCTGCTGATGATGTACAGGCATTGTTTCAAATCCCTAAACACCGGAGATATAAGGAAGATAATCCCTTGTCAACCCCTTTGAGCCTTGTAGTAGGAGTTTCTTTCTGTGAATGAAAAACCCTCAATCTTAACCTGGGGCAGGGTATGTGTTAGCTAATTTTACCGAGCGTCCAAATTGCAAAAGGAGTGTCCGTTCGAGGATCAATCACACCTCTGGAGGTCGTCCCAGAGAAACCGTGGTGGTTAAGCATCAGGAGTGAAACAGTCACGTTATTCCCCAATGAGTCAGACAACCAGCGTCACACGACTTGTTCGAAAGAAAAAAGAGAAAAAAGAAATCAAAAGCCCGCTAAGTCAAGAAAAGAAAACAATTGACTTAGGCAAAAATGAGGGCATCCCGCTGGACTCAAAAAACCAAAAGAACTCAAAAGAGTCAGTCCAGGTAAAAGTTAGGGATATGAAAAATGAAAGGATGGAGAAATCCTCAAATGAAATACGAGTCGTGTGACCTCAAGTGTCAAAGACGAAAGGTGAGTGGCTGTCACTCCCAACAATCATAATTTCTCGAACCATCACTCCTATCTTTCAGCCTCTGAGAGGTGAGTGCTAAGGTCGAATTAGCTGAACATAGGATCGGAGAACATCAAGGAGAATGGGTGGGTTAAAATAAACTTGGAGCCTTTATCCTTTCCTTCAAAACCGTGAACCTGACCACGTTATAACCTTCAAAAGTCCTAATTGAAGCAGGTTGTTTCGAAAGCATACTTCGGTAAAGGTCGCGTCGATTCTGACTCCTGAAAGGGTTCCTCTTACCATGTTGGTATTGAGGTTGATAAATGTTTTGTGCATTATATGCTATAAACTATTTTTCCCTTTTCCCAGTGAACAAATTGGATGTTAAAACTATCATATGTGTTGCATTAATACGTCTTTTACGCAGAACAACTTGTTTTACTTGCGAGTAAGCGCTTGACAGCAGAAAAGTTTCCTACAGTGGAAAGTATGGTCAGGATAGAACGCAGAGCGCCCGAATGCTCCACAAGCCGGGGCAAGCCATTAAGTGCTCCCCAGTCAGGTCAGCCATTCAAAGTCAGTTACTCTGGGGCAATCAGGTCGAGATTCGGTAAATCTCTCGTAGTTGGAGGTACTGCTCTGGATCAGCTAATCAGGGGAAAAGTCATTGCAATCAGGGGCAGGCCATCTTAAGAGCGCAGAAGTTATTCTTTACTCGAGGGGCATTTGGTGTGAAGTATTTCTCCGAAGTTCAGAATGCTGGGGCAGTTCATATCAGACCAACGGGGTACAAATGTTCAGATTCCCTTGTGAGGACTATCCCCACAGAGGTCCCACAGGCCGGGGCATATCAGAAGCGAAGGAATTGTTCTTCTCCGTATCATCAGAGCTACTCAGAGCTATTCGAGCAGATTCAGTCAATCTTAAAGTGTGAGACGAATGTCGGGAAGTCATGTTACTGTCTTCCGATTCTTCAACCAGAAAAATGTATTGGCAATCACTGTAAGGCTCGTCCGGGTTGGCGCGTCAGTTTCAAATCCAATCTTCATTAGTACGCAGGAAGACTCCGCCTGTTTTCCCCAGAGGAGTCTAATCATACTTGGCACATATGTTATTCCCCAGCGGAGTTGGTTTCACTTTTCCAGCATTTATTTTGGCTGGAATAATTCTGTGATATCCGGTTATCCTCAGCGGAGTTAGCTTTGTCTTCAGCATTTATTTTGCTGGAGCGCCTCATTGCATTTGCATGTATCATCATACTTGCATCTAACCCAAATACGTAGCATTTCCATGCTATATGGAAACATTACGTCATTATCGAACATACGTATTCGGAAACATAAACCAGGTTGGTTACCTCGTTGGTTTCAGATGTTTGTTTTCCCCTGCAGATAATTGAGATTATGATTCAGGAAGATGTTCGGATAGTCGGATTTGTGGCGCAAGGCGAGCAGTGATCGTGTTCGTTCTATCATGTGGACCCCTAGCAGAGTTGCTTGTTTGAGTTTCTCTTTTCCCCAGCTGACTCCTTCTCAGGTCGCTGTTATGTCGGCATTACAAGATTTCACAGTTCAGATTTTTTGGAGTTATCGCCGTGATTTCCCCAGTAGAGTTTTCTTCCCCATCAGAGTTGCTTGGTTAAGCTTCTCTTCTTCCCCAGCGAAGTTTTCTTCAGACTGTTGTCACGTCAGTATTGAAAATCTTGAAATTACTACCTGCCGTCGAAGTAGGTGTTTGACGGCTGTCGTCAGAATTACCCTGGTTGAAGGAGTTATACCCTGGTTGAAGGAGTTATACCCTGGTTGAAGGAGTTATACCCTGGTTGAAGGAGTTGTTGCCCTGGTTGAAGGAGTTATTACCCTGGTTGAGGGAGTTGTTGCCCTGGTTGAAGGAGTTATACCCTGGTTGAAGGAGTTATTCCCTGGTTGAAGGAGTTATGCCCTGGTTGAAGGAGTTATACCCTGGTTGAGGGAGTTATACCCCGGTTGAAGGAGTTATTACCCTGGTTGAAGGAGTTATACCCTGGTTGAAGGAGTTATACCCTGGTTGAAGGAGTTATTACCCTGGTTGAGGGAGTTGTTGCCCTGGTTGAGGGAGTTGTTGCCATGGTTGAAGGAGTTATTACCCTGGTTGAGGGAGTTGTTGCCCTGGTTGAAGGAGTTATTACCTTGGTTGAGGGAGTTGTTGCCCTGGTTTAAGGAGTTATTACCCTGGTTGAGGGAGTTATTGCCTTGGTTGAAGGAGTTATTACCCTGGTTGAGGGAGTTGTTGCCCTGGTTGAAGGAGTTATTACCCTGGTTGAGGGAGTTGTTGCCCTGGTTGAAGGAGTTATTACCCTGGTTGAGGGAGTTGTTGCCCTGGTTGAAGGAGTTAATACCCTGGTTGAGGGAGTTGTTGCCCTGGTTGAAGGAGTTATTACCCTGGTTGAAGGAGTTGTTGCCCTGGTTGAAGGAGTTATACCCTGGTTGAAGGAGTTATTACCCTGGTTGAGGGAGTTGTCACCCTGGGTGATGGAGTTACACCCTGGTTTGAGGAGTTATTATGCCTTGTTTGAGGCAGTTCGTTATCCTGGTCGATGGAGTTGTTACCTTTTGTCAAAGGAATTATTATTGGTGTTGGCAAAATCATTACCCGTGCTAACGGAGTGGCTCCCTGCGGAATTATTTGTTCAAGTATCTGTGTCTTCGGAGATGTATCCCACAGAGTAACTTGTTCAAGTCACCGGATGCCTGATTCGCGCTTTACGTAGCATTTTGTTTGTTTCTCTACCAACGAAGGTCAAGACTTTTGTGTTTTCGACGTGGTCCTTTGGCTCGATGCATGCTTATTGTAGCAAAATTTGGAATTAATTGTGGATTCAAGGCCTGTGGCGTCACGCAGGTGGTTGAGGACGAAATCAAGTCAGTTCTTATCAGATAATTGATCAGTTGTTGCCGTGACAACCGGATTCGGTTTTCTGAATGATATTTTCCCCAAGCAGTAGTCGTATTAGCAAGTTGATTTTGCGGTTGGAAAATTTCCGGGTTCTTTCGTATTCAACCGTCTCGTACCTCGAATGTCTGAAGGCTGCGCACTCTTCATCCAGTCGGGTCCAAGCCGCTTGAATAGGGGCAGCTGTTGCACCCCAAAATTTGCCCAACCTTTTCTAACCTAGGTTTATGTTTCAATTGCATAGTCATTTGCATTGGCATCATGTACATAATGTATTCATCTGCATAGCATAACATAAGAAAGTTATCTTAATCAGGGGGATCAAGTGCCGTTCTTTTCTCAAGAGGCATATTCAGAGGGTTTCATTCATATTCAAGACTATTCATGTCATCAGGGAAGAATGTGAGTCTTGAAGAGTTGACAAATCAATCATGGGGTTCTCTCCTATCTTGAGGTTGTTTGGGGATCATCAGAGGGTATATGAGCTATGAGCCAAAAGCATGGGGTGTGTATGGATGTTATGAAGAACCTAAATGATCATTTTGAAGAAGAGCCAGGTCATTGGAATGATTGCAAGAGCCTCAGTTGAAGTCAGTCAACTAGGGTTTTATCTGGGTCAACACTAGGTCAACCCTAGGTCAAAGACTTGTTTTGAAAGGTATCAAGGCTCATTTGAAGGATGTGGGATTCATTATTTGATATGTGGATATGGATGTGGTGTTGTGACAAAGAAAAATCAACAGGAATCAAGGAGAGGAGGAGTTACCAAATTAGGGTTTCAGTGTAAAATCCCCTAATTTAGGTCAAACTTCCAAGCAGGGTAACTCAAAATGCAAGCTTCATATGAATTTATGGTCCACATAAAACTTGTAGGGTATCTTCATAGCTTTAATTTGAGTGGTGGAAGTCATCAAGATGATTTATAGAACTCAAGTTATAGCTCTTGCAAGTTACAGGTCATCTGAGGACACTGAAATTTGTCTGTAAAAGTTGTGTGTCTTCCAAGCAACTTTTGACCTTCAAGGAGTTTTCAAATGAATTATTGGGTTGTTCCTCATGATCTTCCCTTTCCAAAAAGGTATGGTATGCCTTCATCTGATATGTGAAGCTCAAGTTATAGTTTGTGCAAGTCAGGGGTATTTTGGGAAAGTGAAATTATAGGTCATTCTTAGCCTATGCCTAAAACTCATACAAGGAAGCTTCAAATGAAAAACTTCACAACATCAAAGTTGTTCAAAATGACATTTTAAGCCTAGAAAAGAAGTCATGGCATGTTGGAGAAGCTTGTAGCAAGAATTGACAAAAGTTGGTGAAAATGACTTAAAAAATGGACATAAGTTGAAAAAGTTCAAATTGAAAATTGGTGTGGGAAATCTACAAATCCAAAATGGGGCATATGATATATCAAGTTGAGTCTAAACAACATTTTAAGGACTTTGGTTCAGCCACAATTTTGATTTGAGGGTTAAAAAATGGACTTGCTTTGTAATTCTATTACTTGCATAATAAGGTACATGTGAGAAACTCAACATAAGGTAAAGGAATCCCTTGTTTTTCACTCATATCACTCCAATTTGTCATGAAAAGAGATTTTCAAAAGTGTTTAAGGGGCTGCAAGTTAGATTAAAGGGAGATATCATGAGATGGGGATTATGTCATAACATGAGAAATTCTTGAAGTTTCTAGAATCATCTTGGATTGAGCTAGAAGTCTCTAGATCTTTCCATGCTCTCCTATATATTGGATTGAGATCATTAAGAGTAAAGGTTGGTGATAGTTGATGTTGAATCCATTTTCTCCATTTGCAAATCATATTGAATCTTCATTTTTCTCTTCACCATTTTTCCATTTCCCCCACATTTTTCTACACTTGAAAACTCAAATTTTCAATTCCATTTTTCTCCCACTTTTGGTTCATTCCACCATTGCAAATACATTCCTTATCATTCTTACAATTGATTCAACATTTTTTTGGCCATAATTGATGCATGAACCAAGCTACACAACTCCATTAAAGTGAGCTCCAAGTGAAAAATTGATTTTTTGTTTTCCATCAATTCACTCCTTTCTTTCCATTCAAACACCTTCCTCATCAATTATAGGACGTGTCCACATCATTTTCTCAAAGAATTGGTGATCGAGTGAAGCTCCATAAGCCATTTTTCGGAGGTATAAAGAATTCGACATAACTCATGATTTATGAGTCTTTCTTGCATTATTGTTGTTGCATTACATTGCTCTCATCTCCTACATGGATTCTAGTACAAAAAAGATGGGTTTTATGACAATTTTTGGTTCTTGAGTTTTTCTTGAGGTGCCACGTTTTGGGAGTTAGAGAAAGTTTCAAGAAAATCTAAGACCATATTTGGATTCCTTGATTTTTTTTCCTTCAAGTTTTACCAAAATTTTGTGCGAAACGGATAATTATTGATGGAGTTATGGTGCTTCAAAGTAGCAAAAAACTCATGTTCATGGAGCTGCGGGTTACTATTCACAAAGTTGAAAAATTTGATTTGGAGAAGAAGGTGTTAACATCGTCGGATGCATTTCCAAGTCAAGGTTTCTTCCATTCATCCAACTCCGCTCACTGCGCCACGCAATCGGCCACATAAGCCTCATGCCACTTTTATTTATTCATGTTATTTTCTTTTATTTTCCTATTGCCATGTTTCTTTTATTTTTTCTGTTTTATATGCTGACTTCTAAATACCATAAAAAATAGGAAAATTAGTCTTTTTGATCCCCTTTTTTTTCTGCGTAATCCTCAAGATGTCTGGGATTTTACAGATTTGGAAGCATATTTTTTCCATTTTTCTTCATTTTATTAGAGTTTTTTACATTTTAGTTGTCAAAAAATTAGCAATGCTGGTGCTATCATTTTGTGAATTTTGTTTGACCTATCAAAACATTGTTTAAACGTCAAATCTTTTGCAGGGGTATTCTACACATGATGAGGTATTGTGATGTATTTTTGTGGGAATTTTATTGTACCATTTTAATTGGTTTTGGATGCTTTCTTTAACATGCTCCATTTTAATCTTTCCTTTGGTATACATGAGATATCTTGCATTGTTTTCACCTTGTTTGACCATTTACTTGTGGATATTTTTATGGTATCTCTCACCCCTGGTTTGTGGCTTGATGTAGGGCATTGGAGATTTTTATTTGAATTTTTTAGCACCTCTTTCTATTTTTCTTATGTTTTGTATTCGAACTTGTAATTTGGACTTCCGAACGGACTTTATTTTTGTTAAGGCTCCAACGGCCGCTTTGTGTTTGCGTGATGAACGTCGTGGCTTATATTTCTTATTGTAGATAGGTTAGAGGTATTGGAAGACCTTTAGGTGGTTGTTATTTGTATGTGTAGTTTGCCCGATTATCGACTTGTTTGCATGATAGCACGTTGCGATTCCAAATAGTGGATTACGCGTTTCACTCGGAGTTTTCACTCGATTCTTTGCATATGATCACTTGATATTTTCTTATTCCATCCATGAATGGGCTTGATGTTGAGATGAACCTTCCTCCCTCCTTTTCATCGTATTTATCATTGTTATATTCATGTTCACTTATATGCGGTTATTACTTGTATTTCTGTTTCTTCCTTTCGTTTTCCTTTCCCGTAGGACTTCCATTCTTCCTTGTTCAAGGGAGGATGTGATAGACATTAGGTCTTAACCCATGCATGATAACATTAGGTTAGTGTGATTCCCTTTTCAACCCTAGGATTTGTAGAGTGTCATCTCTTCTTTCTTCAGAACAACAGAAAAACATTAATAAAGGTTATAACAACAATCAATTCACTTCTTCCGTCAAAAGATTTGAACGAACATCAACCTTTTTGCAATAAGAAAACCCTTGTTTAAGGTGAGATTTTTCATAAAAGACACTTGAACAGCTTGTGTCGTGCGTAGCCCGAACTACGTTTGCTCTGATCTTCCGTGCTGTGTGGAAGTACGTAGGCATAGGATGCGATATCCTAGCGAGCAACCTTCCCCACCTTCACCCGTAGTTAGGCGAACTACGTTGACTCTGATTTCTCGTTCCAGACGGGAATACGTAGGCATAAAGTGCAATGCTTTATCGAGTCATGTTTTCTTTTCTTTTCAGACCTCATCCTTTAGTTTAGATAGAAGTGTAATCCGTACAAACCAGCAAGCGTGGATCCCATCGAGTACGATGGACGTGAGGGGTGCTAATACCTTCCCCTTGCGTAACCGACTCCCGAATCCAGGTTTTGGTTGCAATGACCATACCTTTTCCCGTCTTTGCGTTAGGTTTACTTCGAGCGTTTCCTTTCCCTCCTTTGGGATAAATAACGCACGGTGGCGACTCTTCTGTATTGCCAGCGCCGATTTTCGCAGTAGCGACAAATAGCACGTGAGCTTATGGAGTTTGACTTTAGTCTCGGTCAGGCCCAGGCTATTTTTTGTTTTTTGACACGGCTTCACCGAGGCTAAAGTAGACACGGCTAAACCGAGGCTAAATTAGACACGGCTAGACCGAGGCTACATTTAGCCACGACTCTTCTTGGCCGAGGCTAAATGTTAGCTTCGATCGTTTTAGCCTATCCCCGACACCGACGCTAGGCCGAGGCTAATTGACTAGCAGCGGCGGTTTTTTGCCTGATAGTGTCGGAAAATGGCCGAGGCTTAATACAACATTTCTAGTAGTGATAACTCATCATAATAATCATCTTCATACATATGTCATCATAGCTCATCATAATAATTATCATCATAGTTCATCACAATAATCATCATCATACATCATAGAAAAAATTGGTACACAAAAAATTATATGAAGTTTCAAAATGGTAAAATTGACTTTGACAGAGAAATTTTCATGTTAAACGATTGATTTATATGAAATTTGCTTCTTTCAAAGGGCACAATTATTTTTCAATTCATAAGTTTAAAGTTAATAAATATTTTGACATTAAATGTCGATCTCCACCCACACCTATAATCATATAAGTTAATTGGTGTTTTCCTAATCATAATAGAATTAAGTGCAACACAAATGGAGCTTCAAGAAAAAAATCCTAGAACATCAACTTGTGGTGACATATTTAGAGATGATTAAGTAACATTATTGAGAATTTTATCAGCTAAAGTTAGAGTTTGCATCTCCTTGCAAGCTGAATTGTTTGAAGTTGTGTTTCCTATTGCATATGCTAAGAGAAGGTATTGAAAACAATCTTTGTCTTGAAACTAACTCAATATTGATCATTAATATATTTTTTAATATGAATATTGTCCCTTAAATTTTTTTAATTAAATGAAAGAATATTTTACACACTCTATATTCCTTTAAATATGAAATATTTCACATTTTAGTGAGAAAAATAATTGATTAATTTGTACAATTTTTTTGGTTGGGAATTCACTTTCTATTTATGTTTTGAAAGTTTATTTAAAAAGGATTTGAACATACTCAATGCTCAATTTTTTTGTTTGAAATACAACCTCAAGTTAGAGCATGTATATCATTTAACCCAAAATGGAAGATTGTCAAATATTTGAATCTTACAAAATTCAAAGGAGATATATTATTAAAGGGAAAAGAAAAGACATGTTCAAGATACAAACAAAAGAAAAGAAGACATGAAAAAGAAACTTAATTTATTCTTCACACAACATCATCACCATTGGCTTCATAGCAATATCTCCTCCGAATGACATTGGGTTAATGAACTAGCCAATGATTGGAGTCTTGATAACCTTATTAGATTCATCCAGAAATAATCGAACTCTATTGAATACGAAATCAGAAGTAACAAAAGGTTGATCATGCGGCACCACTTGAACATAAGCGTCAGGCTTATCTTCCTTTATCTTCTTCTCAGCTTCATCTGCACTCACACCAACCAGCTCAGGCCAACTTGTTTTTGTAGCACCTTCAAAATTAAAGAAATATCAACATAGTTAGAATAATTAATTCTCAACAAAAAGAAAAACTAAATGAACCGTTAAATTTAGAAAGAGCAAAATTATAACTCACTTGCCACTTCCTGAGGAGGAATAGTTCCTTGATGTTTTGCCTCTGCCATCGATAGAAAAGAAATATGTTTTGGTGAACTCTGTAGAGTATGAAGGTTATAATATCTTAAGGATACTAAACTTTCATATATTTATAGATAAATTTCTTGAGACAATATAGTAATTTTATTGGATATAAAATCTAACATCCAATCATATAATATTCGGTGTTATCCATAAGATACAATGCCAAACACATGGCTCAATTATTGCTGGTGCAATACAACGTACCTTATCTTTGGACCATATATTTGGTGAACGGGACTGTATCCATGTGATACACAAGGTTTACCAATATTTTATTTATATATATTTGCGTTTAAATCGACACTCTCATGTTTATTTATCCCCTTTTTTAATTCGCAGATATATCATATATGTGCGTATTAAAAAAGAACTAAGTCGGAAAAAAAAAACCTTGCATTTTTCTTGAAAGATATGAAAAACATAAAGGGTTATGTTTTTCAATTTTCATTCCAATGCTCTGCTATTGAGCAAACGATGAAGTTAATGTCGAGGGAGCAAACGATGAAGTTAATGTCGAGGGAGCAAACAATGAAGTTAATGTTGATATCGAGGGAGAAAATGATGAAGTTAATGTTGAGGGAGCAAACGATGAAGTTAATGTCGAGGGAGCAAACGATGAAGAAGTTAGTGTTGATGGAGTAGATGAAGAGGTTAGTGTCGATGGAGTATATGAAGAGGTTACTGTCGATGAAGTAGATGAAGAGGTTAGTGTTAACGTTGATGACGAGAGTGAAATAGATGATGACTTTGTAGAAGGAAGCATAAGGAGCTCGAAAAGGAGAAACACTACAAGAAAAACGATGGATTGCGACGGTTATTTTGGCAGGGTACGACGGTTAAAACCACCACTAATTACATTCTACGACGGTTGTAGTACCGTCGCAGAAACGTGTGTCCCAAGGCTGTTTAGCGACGATTGAAAAAACCGTCACACACAACGGTCATTATATTTCACGACGGGCTTAAACTGACCTAAACTGGAGATAGCGACGGTTAAAGACCGTCGTTATTAGCCTTTTGGTTTTTATTTTCAT
The DNA here is from genome assembly GCA_963859935.3 of Lathyrus sativus. Taxonomy (NCBI): domain Eukaryota; kingdom Viridiplantae; phylum Streptophyta; class Magnoliopsida; order Fabales; family Fabaceae; genus Lathyrus; species Lathyrus sativus. The sequence continues at coordinate 87,296 of OZ012739.1, read as the reverse complement.
TGTTGATTGTGACGGTTTAAAACTGTCATGAACTCTATTTCACAACTGGTTGGAACTGACATAAATTAGAAATGACAACAGTTAAATAATGTCGTGAATATCCTTTTGATTTTTGTTACCATTGTTGATTGTGACGGTTTAAAACTGTCGTGAATGTGATATCTTGACGGTTCATTATTAAGTTTTATATATTGTATTATATTTTTTTATAATATATTCTTTTATTTAAATTATTATCTACTAAAATAGTTATATTATTTTTTCTTTAAATTATTTATACAATAATATTTTTATTTATAGTTTTTTTTAAATATTTTTTTCTATCGCTCTTAGCGTAGTAAAATTAATTCCAAAACTTAATATCAAATAAACATTATAATATCGAAAAAAACGTGAGTTTCATAATCATGTAAGATGAAAGTTCCATAATCATGTCATGTAATACAAAAATCCGAAAACATATCAAATCATAATCTTATAACAATAAGTATCATTGTGCCAAAAATGAATAAGAAGGTTCATAATCTAGAAAGCATGTCATTATGGAATTCGGTAGCTAGACTCAGATGAACGTCTACCATTAGTAGGTGATTCCAATCCCTGAAATAAAATTGTATTAAAATAATATTCTTTAATATAATACTCCGAAGCTTTAACTTTAAATTCATCAAAATAATATACCTGTCTTCCACTAGAATTTTGCATTTGCATTAAGACTTCAATTTCTTCTTTCATAGCATTGTCTCTTTTCTTTAAGAATGTGATTGCCTCCATCAATTCATCAATTTTTGAATTTTTTTCTTTAAGTGCAATAATTTCTTGCTGCATTTCCTTTATTTTTTCATTTTCTACAGAAGAAGATGTCGATCTTTTAGATCTATTAATATGAGATGGCGTAACTCCAAGTCCCATACTACGAACATATCTATGTTGTTCTTTTCCAAATACTTTATGAAATGCCTCATTTTCAGACACAGAATCCTTAATTGCAGCTTGTAACTTTTCCTGCACATGAAAAAGAGTAAATTGCTCAAGCAAACTTAACTTAACTTTTTAATCTATCTAACAAAAAAATTTCTACGTCTTAAGGGGAAACAAACAATGATTATTAGCAAAAACTGATAAATTTGTATTGATGAAAAAGATGTTTAGTAATTTAAAACTTGGTTTAGCTAGTTAATCTATTTGCGATGGTAAATTTAAATTCCAACAAGTTTTATTGGCTGCTCGAATTATTTAAAATTTCAATTCCAGTATGCATTTGTGATGGTAAATTTCAATTCCAATAACATATTTGATTATGAAAAATTTGTATACATGTTAAACTTTCATCTTACTACTTGTATTTATTTAAAATTTGAATTCCAGTATTTGTAAAAGTTATGCTTTAGTGAAAATATATGTTACCAACTATTCTCATCTAAGGCACATAAGTATGTAACTAGTAGAATTATATGTTTTCACATCATATATAAAATGTAATCTTGTCTTAATTTTATATTTTATTTCTATTTGTCTGAATAATTAGTTGACTTTATAAAGAGCACAATCTATTGTTACAAGACTAATTAATTAACTCAAATAATCACAGTTCTCAATCTAATTTAATCAGTTTTCAGACACGTTCTCCCCACCTTTAAGAGATGCCAAAAGGTTTGATTTTTTATCATACCTTAAGGAGACTAACAAATATTTAAAAAGAATTAACTTGTACTTACATTATTATTGTATGCATCTTCACTGACAAAAGACCCTTCAGACTTTTTATGAGAAACTGCATACATTTCTCCTGTACTGTATGTTCGTCCATCTCTCGATTCCTACAAATAAGAAAATATATTAATTATTTTTACCATCAGTAATACATTCAACTCTATATAAATTTAGACATACCAACTCATGTTTCTTCCTTGCAAGCAACTTAGATCCGAGTGTATGTGGAGTCTTCAATTTTTCTCTATTTTTGGCATTTTTTTGAGCTATTCTCTACATAGTTAACAATTAAAAACATGCATTATAGATAGGGATAACATACAAACCAGATAAATCTAACAAATAAAAGCACTAATATTACCTGTGTTTTTTCTTTCCGCCTATATTGAACAAAAACAGCCCAATCATTTTCCAGAATGCCTCTGCATTATTGGATAATTTTGAAGATTTTCCTCCAAAGTGAGATCCCATCTATAAAATTGGCGAAACAATTGATGTCGGTCATTCTTCCATTTCTTTGCAGCAGAAGCAAGTATGAATTCTTTGTCACGCCCATCATCAACAAGAAAGTGGAGCTAACCATAAAAAAAAATAGTTAACAAAGCAAATAATAATCACCTTGAAATTAATTTAAAAAATATGTAATTGTTTATTAATGATACCTTTATCTTTAAATCATAAAACTTTGTTTTTGTATCCTCCGGAATATCCTTCCAACTCTCGAACATTATAGGAAAGTCTTTAAACATTCTAATAATTATCCCCAAATACCCTGCTAACAAACCAGAAGCTGGTCCTATTGCACAATGATCCTTATCAAATTCAAGTATTATCCATGTTCCATCAGACTTTGATTTTGCAACCAAGTTTTTCACACATAAACGTGTGTTTGAAACATAACCTTCATCATCTATCACATAAACAAGTAAACAAATTAATGTCATAACACTACTAGAAAACTTCATTATAGCTGCGAATTTAGCCTCGGCCACCGACACCGAGGCTAACTAGCCTCGACAACACTGAGGCTACTTAAACGCAAAAAAAGCCATTTTAAAGTTTTTCTTTTAGAATTATTTTTATTTAATTCATTAGACACGGTTAGGCCGAGGCTAGATATTTTTTAATTTTTGAATTATTTTTTTTAAATATTAGACACGGACAAGCCGAGGCTAACTATTTTTAACTGCGAATTTAGCATCGACCACCTATACCGAGGCTAACTAGCCTTAACAAAACCGAGGCTATTTAAAAGCAAAAAAAGTCATCTCAAAGTTTTTTTTTACAATTATTTTTGAATTATTTTTTTTAAATATTAGACACGGATGGACCGAGACTAACTTTTTTATTTTTTTCAAATGTATTTATTTTATCTGATAGAAACGGATGAGCCGATGCTAACTATTTCCCACTTGTTTTTCATATTTCTCTCTTAATTCCTTTTAGAATGAAGAACCTTAAAATAACCTTCAGAACACAAAAACCCCTAAAATCAACCTGAAAGTATCTCTGATTCTTCTTCTACTTCTTTTCTTCAAAATCATCTCTTCCTCCAAAATCACCTCTGACCTCCATCTCACTCACCATCCAGACAAACATGTAATTTCATTTTCACGTCATTTCTAGGGTTAACTCATTCAATTGTTTTTTTCCGCATCATTCACTGAGTTTGAATCTTCATTTGCAGGAATATGAACCGGATAATCATCGCCCGCAGCATCTGAAACCCGACCTTCATTGTGATAACTCGGCCTTCACTGATTTCGATGTATGGTAAATGTAATGCGCTTGTTCACACGTGTAAGGTGTTTGATGAATTGTGTCATAGAGGGACTTGTGATTTCGATATATGGTAAATGTAATGCACATTTCTTGAGACTATATAAAATCTGACATCCAATCATATAATATCCAGTGTTATCCATAAGATACAATGCCAAGCACATGGCTCAATTATTGATGGTGCAATGCAACGTGTACCTTATCTTTGGACCATATATTTGGTGAACGAGATTGTATCCATGTGATATACAAGGTTTACCAATATTTTATTTATATATATTTGCGTTTAAACCGACATCCTCATATATATTTATCCACTTTTTTAATTCGCACGTATAAAAAGAACTAAACCGGAAAACAAATCTTGCATTTTTCTTGAAAGATATGAAAAACATAAAGGGTTATGTTTTTCAATTTTCATTCTAATGCTCTGCTATTGAGTGGAGTAGGTTGCAATTATCTAAAATGAATTATGTCGGGTAGACATATGTGTGGCTTTCGTTATGAATTTTTTCCTTTTTTATTTATGTTGCAGTAAAACGTTTGCAATGCTGGTTGCATTTGCCGTTAATCACATTTGGCTTAATTGCAACTTTGGTTTTCCTATTTTGTGTTTTTTAGGTTTTGATTCCCCCATTTTAAAACCACGATTTTGGTCCTTTTTTTAGGTTTCGAGATTGATATTAATCCCCTTGCCATTTTAAGTCATGTTTTTAATGATGTGGCGCGTTGAGTGATGATGTGGCATCTCCATGTCATTTAAAATGGTCTTATTCATTTTAATATCTTTTCCATGTCATTTAAGTTTTTTTTATTTCATTTTCAGAAAATTAATAAAACCCAAATGTAAAACCCCAACGCAGAATCTTCAACCCATTTCTTCAAAACCAGTTCGGGAATGAAGTTTCTTGGTCTTCCCTTTTCACCACGAACGAATCTTCCCCTTTCACGCATGTAATTAAAGATTTTGTATCAAATCGTAGCTCGCTTCCTATTGTCACCTCAGTAGCTAGGTCGTCTCTGAAATGGCAAACTGAAGTTATGTGTCGAGGTATGTTTCGTAACTCACCTTTGAATTCAAAAATCCTAAACACGCAAATGGCGTTTGTGTTCTGTCATAGCATATGATTTGTTTATATCAACTCCCGATTTTATCTATGTTTTAATTCAGAAACTGTCATTTGTGTTTTGTAGGACCTCTGATACCCAAGCTGTCAGATTTAGAGTACACCATAGGGACATTTAATTCAGAATCCAGTTCTGTTGTATGTTGGAGAGCTTGTAACTAAAATGAATTGGGATTGGGATGTGGACTTGATGTCCTACATGCAAATTGAAGATTTGATCAAGAGTGAGGGTGACCGGTAAAATAGCAAGTGTACTATTTTTACCAAATAGTAATAAGGGGAAATTCCCCGAATGTCGATCTCTGAGGACTGCGTGTAAATTTTTAGGTAAAACTTGTTATTTAAATCAGACAAAATAACCTTGGGTTTTGTTTGGTAATAGGATATAAGAACAAGTAAAATAATAGACTTTATAGATTAAAATAAGAGCAATGTTAGGGAAGTGGATAAATTGCTAGTAAAGACCTTAAAGAATTCTTCTGAGATATTTGTTTCCAACCTTAAAAAGTCAAATTTCAAAAGTAGTTTTCCTTAATTCCTTAATGAAAAACCCTTTGATGAATTTCATGCACACTAATTCCTTAGTTGCCCATAAAAATTATCAAGCAATAGTTCTGACATAAAAAACACGTTGCTACGGGATACCCCCATTCCTAGGCAATATCAACCATAACATTATTTTGCAAAAGCATTAGGTCGACTTTCAAGACAAAACCTAAATGTAAATCAAATTCTATTTTCCAATATGAATTAGCATACAGATCGTTGCAAAATAAAAGCCATAAGGTGAACAACAAAAATCTCATAGAATAATCTCAACAAGGGTCAATACATCACAATTTAGGACCACCCCCTAACAGTTGGGGGTTTAGCCACTCATAATATTCGATAAAAACAACATAATAATTAGAAACATTACAATGGTATTAGGAGTGAATTCGATCTTCAATTTCTTCCGAGCATGAAAATCTCCTTGTCCTCCCAATTCTCCAGAGCTTTAATCTCTCGTTGTATTTTTTCGTATATTCCAAAAGTTCCTTCTCCTTTCTCCAAACACGTATCAAATAGTCACAATTCAAACTCAGCACTAGGGAAATACCCACAATATCCTCGGGGACGACAAGAGTAAAAAATACAAGAAAAATAGGGAATAAAGCGCTTCACCCAACACGGGTCGTGTCACGCAATACGGGCGGCCGTGTTGGCTTCCTAACACATTTATCGCGTGAAATTTCCAAGTCCCAGGTGTCCTGACACGGGCCGTGTCACGTGACACAGGCATCCCTGTCAGGCCACTATTTTCCACCAAAAATCACCTCTTCTGAGCACATCCTGACACGGGCCGTGTCACACAACACGGGCACCTGTGTTAGGCTCCTGATCACATCAACTCTTTCGAATCTGACTTCGACTCTAACACGAAAGTCGTAGCGCTCTCTCTTAGCTCTCCGGAGGTCTTTAGAACGCCTTAAACGGATTCCCGGAACTCCAGTTATGATCATTTCCGTGCAGGCTGCTGGTTCACAACAAAACTCTTCCAACTTCTTGTTGTTTTCCCCGGGTTTTTGTTCTGATTCCCTTTTATTGAATACCTGAACCTAGAAATAGCGAAAACACCAAACCAACGCGTAAAATGCAATAAATACAAATAAAATGCGGCAAGATAAAACAAATGATTAACAGAAGCAAACAGTAAAAGAACGCGTAAAAACCACCGATCAAACTCCCCCAAACTTAATCCATTGCTTGACCTAAAGCAACAAGCTTGGATAAAAAGTTTTCAAGTCAAACAGGGCGTCAAGTGATGGAATCAGGGTGTAAGGCGTGTCGATACTCATACATGAGTTCTAGTTCTCATCGGATGAAACCAGCTCTCTCTCGGTACTCATCTGTTAACGAAGGCATTACATGAGCACACACCACAATAAAATTGCGGACTTAAATCCCCCTTTTGGCCACCTCTCCAACTATGCTTTGGACTTAAGTCTTTTCTTCTATTTTCTACCCCTTTCGTTCGGATAATCAGATTAAGGCATGTATAATTTTGCTTGAGACTTTTTCCGTGGCACCTTTATTCTCTTTTTCCTGCTCACAGGCGTTTATTAGTCCACTTTGGGACGACTTAGAGATTCAACCGCCGTTAGGCTAAATAACCGGGTGAGGGTCACCCAACTTAAAAGGACAGGTTGTCTTTACGTCATTATTCAACTTTTTTTTTTGGTGCCACAAGTCATTTTCAATCATGCCGGACTATCACAATGAACTAATTGGGGAATACTTCTCAAATCCGAGTATTATGGCACAAATCTACATGTTGGGCTCGTTTCCTTACTCCGGGGAACCTAGGGTGTTCACATTATACCTCAATTTACAAACTTTCCCAAGTTCCTTAGTTCAAACTCCTCTTCCCTTGAACTCTAAATACTCTCTTGACTACCTTACACGCAACCCACACACAAGAAAAATTCTTTTACGGTCTTCGTAGGGGCGAATATGTTGTGGTATTTACTGAACTTAAAATAAAAAGGGCTTAATCTTGACAATACAAAACGGTAAAACCTCCCCCAAACTTGAACTAAACATTGTCTCAATGTTCAAGAACAAGAGAAGAAGAGGTGTACTCACAGAGATCCTCACAGAGCGGTCGACAGGTAATGCAGCACCTCTTCGGTGCTACCACGTTTTCCCTTGCGAAATCTCATTTATTCCTGCAAAAACAATAACCACAAAAATAAACAACATCAATTCATAAAACCGTGGGTTGCCTCCCACGCAGCGCTTCGTTTAACATCGCATGGCTCGATGATAGACTCCCCATTATTATGGGGGGTACTTCAGCCTCCAAACTCTATTGCTCGACTTCTTCGCAACAGAATATTGTACCGGTTCAGAGATAAGAGCAACTTGAAATGGTTTTGATCGTTCTCCCTTCTTTGTTGTGTTGATCTTCCCAACTGAGGGTTTGACATCTTTCTCCTTACCTTTATTTCGACCCTCTTGAGTTTTTAAAGTGATTTCCTCATCAAAAAATTTCAAAGTAAGCGTATATTTTTCCACATCAAGATTGCACCGACTAGTAAGCAAGAACGACCGGCCAAGTATGATCGAAGTTTCTTCATCCTCGGGTATATCCATGATTTGAAAATCAACTGGGTAAGTGAAGTTATCGATTGTCACTAGAACATCCTCTGCTAGCCCATATGCCATCTTAGTTGTGTGGTCGAAAAACTTCAAGCTTGTTCCCATATCGCTCACTTTTCCAATATCCAGCTTTTTGAAAATAGATAACGGCATGAGACTCACACTAGCATTTGAATCAATCAGGACTTTCTTAAAATTTCGATCCTTTATAGTACAAGGGATTACAACTAGTCCAGGATCCTTTATCTTGATGGGTATTTTCTTTCCTTGTGCTATTTCCTTGCATTGCTCAGTTGTGGTCTTCGATTCTTCACCCATTGGTCTTTTTTTACCTATAACCTCTTTCATGAATTTCTTGTACAAAGACATTTGCTCAAGTGCTTCAAAGAACGGCATGTTGATTTCCAATTTTTTGAACATTGCACTGAACTTTTCGAAGTCTTTCTCGTTCTGATCCTTCTTTGTAACTCTTTGAGGGAACGGTAATTTGATTTTCGGTTTGACCTTCTCTTTCTTTTTCTGCCCAGTTGACTTTTCAGATAGCACAACTTCTTCTGGTTCTTTTATTTTTTCTCTTACCTCAAGTTCCACCTCTATGCATTTTTCCTCCTCTTCTCTCACTTTCTGATTTCTTGTTGTGACAGCATTAATACTCTATTGATTCTTTGGATTCGGTACTGTCGCACTCGGAAGGGTTCCTTGAGCGTGTGTTGAGAGGTGTTGGGCTATCTGTCCCATCTGCGACTCAAGGTTTTTGATGGAAGTTGTGTTGTTCCTTTGAATGTTCCGGGTCTCTTCTTGGAATTGCATATTTTGAGCGGCCATTCTTTCAATAGCTAACTCCCATTCTGCTTTTTGAGGTGCATGTTATTGTTGTTGATATGGGGGTTGGTTTTGGTCTTTCCAGGAAAAATTAGGATGATTCTTCCATCCTGGATTATAGGTATGAGAATACGGATTGTTCTGCCTCAAAACTTGTATCTCTTCGACTTGTTGAGTAGTAGCAAGACAATGCACAGTAAAATGGGGACCATTACAAACCTCACAACTCACAGCTTAGACCGGTTGAACTTAATCTCCAGTTGCAGTACTCACATTCATTCCTTTAAGCCTTCTTTCCACTTCAGCCTTGATTTGATCTTCCATGGTCACAACTTGTTCCGCTTGTTTCAAATCAATCTTACCCTCTCGTTAGTTCATAGTGCGATCATACAACTCAAGATGCTCGTTGGCGGTAATTGCTTCTATAATCCTCTTGATACCAGTGGCTGATGCAAAATTAGTTGAGCCACCGACAGCAATATCTATAAGTTGTTTTGTCTTGATTCTCAAACCATTCACAAAATTATGCATCTGCTCAGTGGCATCCATGTTATGAGTTGGGCATGCAGTCAGACACCTCTTGAACCTCTTGTATGCATCTCCCAGAGATTCCCCTTCTTTTTGCTTGAAGTTGACAATTTCGTACCTTTTTCAAATAAATACTGAAGCGGGAAAATACTCGTTAAGGAACGTAGTTTCCATCTCTAGCCATGTGGTAATACTCCCAGCTGGAAGTGAATAGAACCATTCCTCCGTGTCATCGGTCAGTGTGAACGGAAACATAACAAGTCTCTTGGCCTCTTCGGAATGGCCTTCTATCTTCAAAGATGTGGTAGTTGTTAGGAATCTCTGTAGATGTTTGTTTGCATCTTCATTGATTCTTCCTGCGAAAGGCTTGCTCTCCAACTGGCGAATGGTGGAAGGATGTAGCTGAAAGTGTGCCACATTCACCGGTTGATTTACGATAGCCATCCGGTTTGGTTGAGCATTGGTCCCTCTATAGTCTCCCAAAATTCTTTCATCTGGAGGTTCCTCTCCATTCATGATGAAAGTTTCGAGCTCTATCTCTGTGCCCGAATCTGTATTTTCGAAAATAATCACAACTTCTTCTTTGTTATCTGAAATTTCTGCTCCTGAGTTTGAAGTTGTCAATGTTTCCAGCTTAGCTTTTCTACGTCTAGAGTGCAACAATCTTTCAGGTTTTGAGTCAAAAGAAAATAAAGCTGAGGTCTTACCTCGCATACACAGGTTAGGAAATTATTAGTAATAACAGAAATATAATCAGAAAAATAACTTAAAATTTTAGTCACAGAGTGACAAAATTCTAATTGAACGAACAAGATACTTAAAATTTTGGCAGTCCCCGGCAACGGCGCCAAAAACTTAACCGATAAAATAACAAGTGTACTATTTTTACCAATGTAGTAATAAGGGGAAATTCCCCGAATGTCGATCTCTGAGGACTGCGTGTAAATTTTTAGGTAAAACTTGTTATTTCAATCAGACAAAATAACCTTGGGTTTCGTTTGGTAATAGGATATAATAACAAGTAAAATAATAGACTTTATAGATTAAAATAAGAGCAATGTTAGGGAAGTGGATAAATTGCTAGTAAAGACCTTAAAAATTCTTCTGAGATATTTGTTTTCAACCTTAAAAAGTCAAATTTCAAAAGTAGTTTTTCTTAATTCCTTAATGAAAAACCCTTTGATGAATTTCATGCACACTAATTCCTTAGTTTCCCACAAAAATCATCAAGCAATAGTTCTGAAATAAAAAACACGTTGCCCCCATTCCTAGGAAATATCAACCGTAACATTATTTTGCAAAAGCATTAGGTCGACTTTCCAGACAAAACCTAAACATATATCAAATTCTATTTTCCAATATGAATTAGCATACAGATCGTTGCAAAATAAAAGCCATAAGGTGAACAACAAAAATCTCATAGAATAATCCCAACAAGGGTCAATACATCGCAATTTAGGACCACCCCCTAACAATTGGGGGTTTAGCCACTCATATTATTCGATAAAAACAACATGATAATTAGAAACATTACAATGATATTAGGAGTGAATTCGATCTTCAATTTCTTCCGAGCATGAAAATCTCCTTGTCCTCCCAATTCTCCAAAGCTTCAATCTCTCGTTGTATTTTTTCGTATAATCCAAAAGTTCCTTCTCCTTTCTCCAAACACGTATCAAATAGTCACAATTCAAACTCAGCACTAGGGAAATAACAACAATACCCTCAGGGACCACAAGAGTCAAAAATACAAGAAAAATAGGGAATAAAGCGCTTCACCCAACACGGGCCGTGTCACGCAACACGGGCGGCCGTGTTGGCTTCCTGACACATTTATCGCGTGAAATTTCCAAGTCCCAGGTGTCTTGACACGGGCCGTGTCACGTGACATGGGCGGCCGTGTCAGGCCACTGTTTTCCACCAAAAATCACCTCTTCTAAGCACATCCTGACACGGGCCGTGTCACACAACACGGGCACCCGTGTCAGGCCCCTGGTCACTTCAACTCTTTCGAATCTGACTTCGTCTCTAACACAAAAGTCGTAGCTCCCTCTATTAGCTTTTCGAATGTTTTTACAACGCCTCAAACGGATTCTCGGAACTCCAGTTATGATCATTTCCGTGCAGGCTGCTGGTTCGCAACAAAACTCTTCCAACTTCTTGTTGTTTACCCCTGGGTTTTTGTTCTGATTCCCCTTTATTGAATACCTGAACCTAGAAATAGAGAAAACATCAAACCAACGCGTAAAATGAAATAAAGACAAATAAAATGCGACAAGATAAAACAAATGATTAACAGAAGCAAACGGTAAAAGAACGCGTAAAAACCACCGATCATAGAGGTATCGTAATATAAAGTGTTTATGGTATTGGAATCCTAAATTTTCCTTTTCTCGTGAACTTCGGGCTCTGAACAATGATAATGATGTCTTAAGGTTAATGGAGGATGTTAGAGGATTTAAGTTAGTTGATCTTTATTTTAAACAGAAAATTGAAGAAATAAGTATTGAGGATGTTATTTTTGAGGAGGATAATGGTGAAAAAAGTCAATGGTGAGGAAGCAAACAGTGAAGTTAATGTCGAGGGAGCAAACGATGAAGTTAATGTCGAGGGAGCAAATGATGAAGTTAATATCGAGGGAGCAAACGATGAAGTTAATTTCGAGGGAGCAAATGATGAAGTTAATGTTGAGGGAGTAAATGATGAAGTTAATGTTGAGGGAGAAAATGATGAAGTTAATGTTGAGGGAGCAAACGATGAAGTTAATATCGAGGGAGAAAACGATGAAGTTAATGTCGAGGGAGCAAACGATGAAGTTAATGTTGATATCGAAGGAGAAAATGATGAAGTTAATGTTGAGGGAGCAAACGATGAAGTTAATGTCGAGAGAGCAAACGACGAAGAAGTTAGTGTTGATGGAGTAGATGAAGAGGTTAGTATCGATGAAGTATATGAAGAGGTCACTGTCGATGAAGTAGATGAAGAGGTTAGTGTTAACGTTGATGACGTAGATGAGAGAGTGAAACAGATGATGACTTTGTAGAAGGCAGCAGAAGGAGCTCAAAAAGGAGAAATTAAGTAGGTACACATGTATTACAAGTCCTAACATTCAAAGAGTCTTAGAAAAAAAAAAGAGGGCAGCAGAAGGATGGATTGCAACATGGCATGCACATGATGACTTTGCTATATTCAGAGTTTCAAACGGTGTTGAGACATATGTTGTGAACTTGCTTCAACAGAAATGTGGTTGTAGGAAGTGGGACTTAAGTGGAATACCATGTTGTCATGCTATTGTATTCATATGGTATAACAAGGAGGAGCCCGAAGAGTACGTTTCATCATTCTATAGGTATCACCTACTTGTATATTATGTTCATTTACATTCATCTTTTTTGTACGTTTACTAAAATCATTGTGTCATATTGTCTAGGAAATCTACTGTTCTGGCTATTTATATCCATATTATTATGCCAACCAATGGGCCACAACTATGGCCTGTTAATGTTGCTAACCCAATCAGCCCTCCAGTCATGAGAAGATCTATCGGTCGTCCTAAGAAGAATCATAACAAGGCGAATGATGAACCGAAGATAAGAAATACACTGCCTAGAACTCTTCAAACTGTCAAGTGCAGGAAATGTGGGAGTTTTAGCCATAACAAACGAACGTGTAAAGGGAAGCGAGCTGAGGAGAGAGCGATTCCTAAAGGCGGCAACAAAAAACCTAAAAAAAGGGTGACAAGTCGGGCAAGGAAGCAGGACAAACTTTCATAGATGGAGGGTCGCAAGCACCGCCACCAACCCAAGAATAGTTCTATGTTTTACTTTAGTTTTTGTGATGTTGTTATAGCATACGTTATAAACAAAAATCTCAAGGTCTTTTTGTTAAAATATGTTGTCTTTAATGCTGCCTGCTATGTAAAGTTATAATGCAGTGATGTTATGTAATGTTGCCTTCAATGTAATGATACATCAGTCTTGATACATCAGCCTTCAATGTTATGTTATGTAGTGTTGTTATGTAATGCTGTTGTTTGATATGTAAAGTTACAGTGCATTGTTGTTTATACATCAGTTTATTATTAGAATGCAATGCTATTTATACACCATCCTTCAATGTTATGCATCAATTTATTATTACAATGCAATGCTACTTAAACATCAGTTTATTATTAGAATGCAGTGTTGTTTATACATCGGCCTTCAAAGTAATGTTGCCTTCCTGTTATGTAGTGTTGTTATGATACATCAGTGTTCAAAGTAATGTTGCCTACCTGTTCTGTAGTGTTGTTATGATACATCAATGTTCAAAGTAATGTTGCCTGCCTGTTATGATACATCAGTGCTACTTCAGTTTCATTCCTTCTTTAACATTTGAAATAAACCATGTTACTCAAAGTAACTCTTCATTTGAAAATACATAAAGTATCAGTTTGAGTGTTATTGCAATGTTATGTTGCACAAAGTAACTCTTCATTTGAAAATACACAAAGTAGCTCTCAATTTTAAATTACTTCATTTGCAAATACATAAGCAAGGTTATGCTACTACAATATTATGCTGCTACTTTATTAACACAGACAATCATAAATCTTCATTTGAAATTACTTCATTTGAATACTACATAAACATCAAAGTAACTACAACATTTTACATTACATAATATGAGTACATTTGTTGCAACTAATGCAAACATAATTAAAAAGACAAACATCAAAGATAACCCCACAAAATAATACATAAACTATGTGTAAGACTTAGGAATTTGGTGGGCTTGGGATTAAAGACGTTGGTGAGTTTAATAGACCATTGATAACAAAATGCTTATGGAGATTTATTCAAGAGCCAAATGCGATATGGAAGTAAATTCTTGAACTCGTATATGGGAGTATTATTAGAAGAGTTTTGTCTAAGGACGTGCAAAGAGTATTAAAAAATGAATCACTTTGGTGGACCGATGTGATATGATGGGGATGGGCGACTCATTTGAGGAAGATGGCTTTATTAGACAGTTATCATGTAAATTTGGTGATGGTTCTGTTGTTCCATTTTGGAAATCTTGTTTGCTTGGTGCATTCACCATGAGGAGTCTATATCCTGGCCTGTTTGAAGCACCAAATATCAAGCACGGGGTGGTCTAAGACATGGGAGGGTGGGTCAGAGAAGTGTGGTAGTGGGAGTTTGACCTTAACAATATGGAGCTTAATGGCTATTTGCATGCATAATTTTGCGAGTTATTGTTCTTGATGCCTGATATCAGCCCTATTTGTGGGCCCTCTGATTTATTTTTGTGGTCGTGTGTCCATCTCAACCTTTTGTTTCCTCTGTAAAATCATGTTATAAAAAATTATTGTAGGCTTGTGGATAAGTCGACTTAGGAATCAACACGAAGACAACATTGGATCTTTTGTTGTGGCAATCTAGGGTCCCTGTGAAAGCTAAGATTTTTGGTTGGGGATTGATATTGGATAGACTGCCAACTCGATCCAATCTTGCTGCGAAAAGGAGTAATATCTAATAGTCATGACAAGGCATGTGTCTTTTGCTTTAATGTTGATGAAGACAATGATCATGTGTTCATCTCTTGCCCCTCGTATTTGTTTGGTATGAAAGGTGGTAGAGGAGTGGGTTGAGATTCAGTCGGTTGCTGAAGAAAATTGTTGTGACCACATGCTGGCTTAATTAAACTGATAGGGAAAAGTTAGAATTTGTCCGCATGTATGATTTGATTTGCTACACGCTGGTGTATTTGGTGGACAAGAAACCAGGTTATTTTCAATGATAAAGTTGGTAAACCTTTTGATACCGTTCAAAGAATAATCAATTTCTCTTGATGGTGGTTGGCTTTAAGCTCTACTCATAGAGTTAGGTGTAATTATTATAAATAGTTCAAATGTCAAACTGATTTCTTGTAAGAGATATGTTATACATGTAGAAGGATTGTTATCTTATTTGGATTTGTTTCTATGTAAACTAGTTAGATCCTGTGCATTCGCATAGGTACCAGTCTTGTTTTTTAATTGATTGAGAAAAAATGAGTTGGAAAAAATGAATTAATGAAAAAAAATTGTTAAATTGAATTACAAAACAAAAAAAATTGGAATTATAAGTGAAAAAATGTGAAGGCCTACTATGATACAAAAGTTTCATCGTGGTGGAAAAGTTTCACCGTTTTGCTTGATAGAACTTTTGGGTTCTTGCTTCTTCTTCTTGAATTTTATGATTTTACATAAATAAATAAAAACATCTTCTATGGATGCTTCTTCTGTCATCAACCACCTTTGTTGTTGTTCCTACGATCAATAGGCTGAATTCCAAAAGTCTTTTAAGTTCACGATTCTTGTGAATATTGTTTTTGACAATGTAGAGAATAAACAAACTTTATCTTTAGACTTTTATGTATTTCTTTCTTTGTTATTCCTCATCTAAGCCCCTGTTGAATTTGTAGGCAATAGTTGTACTTCATAATCTTCTTGTATAATATCTTAAAGATCTAATACTTCAAGATAAACTTACATCTTAAAAGTCTAAACATGATAGTTTTTAACATTAAAACAGGATGGAGCAGGTGAAAATATATATTCAAAAAGTAATTCCTAATTTGTGATTGTACAAGTTTTTCAAACATCCATTCAACCACCAAGAAGAAGTAAAACACTCTTCATTAACTACACAAATTTTGTTCCTCACAATTTGTATCATTTAGCAATACAATCATTATAAAATATACAAAAGAACCAACCCCTTGTGATACCACCATCTTATTACAAAACGATGAAACTTTTCCACCATATCCATAATACAATTGATAATTGTATAATATAATACTTCAGTTGTTGGAAATCTTCAAAATCTCTATAATATTTTCATTCACATTGCAGTCAAATCGGTATAGTAAAACGTAAGAACACAAACACCTACGCACAATATCTACAACTTATGACAGTGGCATATAACATACTTCAACTGCTCAACATTAACATCAACATAACTAAAATTCAACGAAGTGAGGTTTGAGCAGGAAGGTGATTAGGCCAAATCTCCCTAAATCCAAACAAACAAACCAACGATCTGCAAGCTGCAAAAATAGATGCATAATCAGGTTTTTGATCAACATTCTCATTAGCACTAAATGAACCCGTTCCAAGATGTGTGAGCTGGGGAGCACGAAGCATAAGCCGATGAAGCTGAACCATCGAAACATATCGGTTTAATCTAAGCTTCTTCAACCCAGGCAATCTAGCCACCCGCCATTCCAATGCCTCAAAATTCACAGGGCACTCAACACAATCAAAATCAAAAGATGGTTAAAATTGAAATCCACATGAACTCATTACATACAGAGAAATCCATCCCTCCCAAATCTAGGTCACCGGGACCTAATAAATAAACAGGAAATCAGTCTATGCATCAAACAAAAAAATAGCCTTTATAACTTGAAAAACTAAGTAGAACATGATGGTTTCAACGTGTGCATACCCGCATCTTCATCCTCATCCACCCATTTATCCCAATCTACTTTCATGGCTTTCCTTCTGCTATCAGTAATCTTTTCCAACACTCTTCTTCTGCCTTCTGCACAACACAGAATATGTTTCTCACCTTTACATTAATTTTTCTCTCCTAAAAACAAAACAGGAGACGTGGATATCATATTAGAGAGGATATCATAAATACCAATACTGATATAGATTGAGCAATTTATAATTTGAAGTAACATGCCTAAACTTGATAAAAAAATTTGGAGAGTGAATTTCGAAGATTCATAATACGAAGAACTGAAGCTGCTCAACTCAAAGATTACTTGATGCAAATTGCTCAACAAGTTTTACACATGGAGAAGCAATATAGGTTTTGTGTACACTTTTGATTTGAAAGGCCTAAAATATTTAGTATTTTTCTTGATTTGAAACAATTTTGATACAGGAAGATGAATGCCACATAGATAAATATAGTGTAGCTATGAGTTATCACATAGTAGAAGAGCCAGCCCTGCAAATTCATAAATATTTGCCATCTAAACATGAATGTAGAAATTCAGAATGTAAGAATCCTGGTTGCTGGCCTTCAAAAAAAATGATTAAATGTTTTTTGATAATGCATGTGCGTAACCAAGTGTGATGGTTCTTTGTAGAATAACCCGATGTGGTGCATTCTTTTCCACACCCGAATGAAATCAATTCTTTATCTTTTGACGTCGACATCGATGATGTTGTTCTGCTTCATATGATATCAACTTTATGAAAACATTTCCTCCAAAATATGTAGGCTAAAATATATCAGTAGCCTCAAGAACAGGACCAATGCCATTAGTGACATTCCTTATTGACCATATTATGAAAAAGATTCTACGGCTAGATCTTTGTGTTTAGCCAAAACCCTACACACAAAATGGAAATTAAACATGAATTTCAAGTAAATATTATCATTCAAAGTTTGCTGGATCATCAATTGAAACTAAGAACCATGCTCCAGCCTAATTTCCCATCATCAGAGTTGTTGTAATCAACAACTTCGTCAAACAAACAAAATGAACATTGGACATTCAAGCAACTTATCTTCAGTTCATTGCTCTTCTGGCATTCTATTGAACACTTCATGTGCTTTATCAGTATGGTCACTAAATGGGAGCACTTGCTCCTCACTAACACAAACTCTGTCACTTATGCAGATGGAAAATAAATTAGTGAAAATGTATCAAATTAATGAAAACTTAAAGGTAGTTAGCTATAAACCACAAAAGAGTAATATGTCCAATATTAATAGATTCATTAACAGATCCATTATTCAACACTATGAGTACATGGTTTACCAATGCAAAATTTTCCATTACAATATTACCTCAAATCAGGGAAGTTCCGCCAAGCATTTTTCACATTAAACCACGTCATCTCAAAACCTAAACACCAAAACAAACTCAAAACTGTCACACATGCACTACCGATTCAAAAATAGTCTCAGGTCGTAGAAAAATCACCAACATTATCCCAACACATGAATTTTTAATCAAATGCACCATAAAAACCACAACAAGAGCAATAAACATCAATTGCAATGTGTCACACCCTAATTTTTTACTCTAAGATCCCACAACTTTTTGCATCGTCTGTTTAGCATATCATGTTTGTCATCTCACATAATATCCAATTTATCAGCTGGAATAGACTTGTTGGAATTACAGTCGAATTTGTCAAAGTCAACTGTGTGAAAAATTAGTGGATGAAAAATTTTAAAATCGAGCCTGCAAACGTCAGTGACATTAATCTGCGTTTCGCGTAATTTAACCTGGTGTGCTCATTTAAACTTTTCGACCACTTCTCGGTCGCATTTTGGACAGGTTAAGTCATTTTAGCAGGTAAAAATTTATTTTAAAATTTGACCAAATGCCGTAAAATTGAAACCTATGATGCCGACATCGTCTCCAGTGACCTCTTTCCGAAATCGGTCATGACTGGAAAATTGAAACCTATCGATAGAATCTTGCAGTGAATTGTTTCACACATCCTGCGTCCCAAGAAAGGTGGCTACTCTCAGGTGGATTAAACTGAGGTTCACTTGGTCTACATTCTTAAGAAAAAGATCAAGATTAGCTGGCCTCATTACATTGCTAGTCGAATCTACTCACTGAAGGATTCTGGTAGAGAAACCGCTTTATCATATGACTCCTTTATACAATCGGTTCTCAATAATGCAAACATCATTGTTCAAGGTATTCCCTATACATCTCTGACAACTTATCAAGAGTTTTATCAAAAGACTTTGACTATGATGGGGTATATATGGGATCCGAAAGATAATCGCTACAGATTCGTTGTTAAGGCCACTAGTTCTCGGTTAGAAGAATCTGATGATAGTGAAGAAGAAGAAGAAGAAGAAGAAAAAGGTGGACAACACATGGAAAATGATGACCACAATGACAGTGGTTGGCTAGACCAATCACCCCACTTAGTGCATGATGATAACCAAGGATGGGGTGTGTAATACCCCAAATTTTACCCTTAGATTAGTCAATTCATGTCGCATGTCATCTCATTTTACATCAGCTAACTATTAACAGGTTACGTAGTTTGTTTCGTTTTGTAGGAACCACGGCTCGTACACTTTAGTTGTTAAAGGGCAAAATGGTCATTTATAAGTTGTTTGCTCATAGTCCTCGAAGCTGAGTCCTCATCAGGGATTTCTGGAATGAATAGAGTCTCCGTCTCAAAGTTCTTTATTTTCTTTGAAGATAAACAGAAATTCACGGTATTTTCGCATCAGGATGTTCGAGATATGATAATTATTTCAATAGGCCGAGTCTCTGTCACCAGTGGATTTCTGAGACATTTATTTTGTCATAAGGGTTGATTAAGTTGAGATATCCATTTTGGTTTGGTTCAAGTCGGTGCAAGAATCCGTTCTGCGGAATTTGGTTTCAACAGGCATTTATTTCTCTGTTTCTTCTGCTATCTGCCAATCAATTCTTAAAGGGAAAGCAGTGAAAATTTCAATCCGTGTGTGGATTTATTGACCTGTTTAATCATGATTTTTTTGGCCGAGTCGGTCCAGGACATTGGATTTAGTTAGCAGAGACACAATTGAATTTTTAGTGCGGATTTAGTTCTGTTTACTGTTAATCGGATCTCTCTGCTTTTTGTTGTTTTACTTCGTTCAGGGCCGGTACCGCTTCTATCACCAAGCACAACTTAATTTGGGCAGGAAATTTGGACCATTTGATCTGGTTGTTGAAGTTCATTCAGAATTTATGTCGAAAACGAGAGTAGTCGGATAAGTTGGAGATATCAGAAATTAATAAAAATATGTACTTTTATTTCGTTTTCATTTCATTTGAATCATTTGCATTGCATTTTATTTCATTTTAAAAATCAAAAGAACAAAAATAGTTTCATTTCAATTTTTATTTTCTAGTTTAAATTAACTTTTTTATAAATTGGATTTAACTTATCCTCATCTCCTTTGTTTTAAAGAATTAAACTTTTATTTCATTCCCATTCAAATATTTGCATTTTAGTTTCATCTCGTTTCAATTCAATATGTTCATTTAAAATTTTATCTTATTTTATTTAGTTAAGTTTATTTAAAAATTTTATTTCATTTTAGTTTCATTTCATGTTAGTTAATTTCATTTAAATTTTTAGTTCATTTTAGTTTAATTTCATTTAAATTGTGATCTCATTTCATTTAACGTTCGTATTCTAGATTTTTTCATTTTTAGTTTTTTTTCTCCATTTAATTTCGAATATTTTCATTTCAAATGGTTAATTTCATTTCATCTTAAATAATTACATTTTTATTCATTTACACAAAAGTTGCATTTCACAATATCTAAAATTAAAGAGTTTTATTAGAACAAATAATCTTTAAAAAAAAAATAATAATAAATAATAAATTACAAAATATCCAAAAATATAATAATTTCCCAAAATTCTTAAGCTTCCAACTTTCTCCGACATCTTCCGATCCTCCGTTCTTTCGAATCTGCAAAACGAGCAAAGCAAGCAAACTTAATCGGTTAGTTTGACAATCCTCAGCACAATGTCATCATCGGGTGTTCGATTCGCGACCTTGGCTAAATCATGGCAGATTTTGTTCTTATCAGATGAAGAGTGTAATACCCCAAATTTTGCCCTAAGATTTATCGTCGCATTTCATTGCATTTAATCAATTACTAACAAATTTGTGTAGTCGTTTGACTTTTTGCAGGTAAATATCATATGGCATGCATTTTTTTTCTAAAAAGTAAAAATGACATAATTGGCAAAAGGACATGTGTAAGGAGTTCTGAGTGTGAGAGGTTGAGAGTTCGAATCTCACCTTTGTCACTTTTTGTTTTTTATTATTTTTACTCTAAATTTTTCTATCTTTCATTAAAAAATAACAAAAATAGTTTTTTATTATTATTTAATTATTATTTTTGTATTTTAATTAAATCATTTTTTAAAATATTATTTTTTTCACCTTTTTCTAAATTATTCATAAAAATATCCAAAAAATCATACAATAAAAAATATTGGAAAAATTTTTGTTCTTTTTATAATATTTTTGATTTTAGGAATCAATAGGATTATTAGTTTTTATTTTAAGTTTATTTTAATTATTTTAAATTAAATAAATTTTATTTTTTTTCTTAACTAATTATTTAGTTTGGGCTTTAAAATGGGCTTTAGGGACATTATTGACAATTTGGTGTTAACCCTAATTTGTTCCCTATATATACATGTGTTGCTTTGTTGAAAGAGGGGGGAATGAAAAAAACCTAAGAGGAGTGAGTGCCGTTTACCGTTATTTCTATTTCTTCATCTATTACTGTTGTTTCTTTTTCTTCATCGTTTACCGTTATTTCTTTTCCTTCATCTATTACTGTTGTTTCTTTTTCTTCATCTTTACCGTTATTTCTTTTCTTCATCTATTACCGTTATTTCTTTTTCTTCATCTATTACTGTTACGTTTATATATATAATTTTTAAATTGTTAGAGTTTATATATATATATATATAAGATTAATTTTTGATCGAATTATGTCGATACGATGTTTGCACATTTGTGTGCATGACGCGTGACATTTGTGTTAGTTCGATCTGATTGCGATGATCGCATTTTTGTGTGAGCAATAATACTGTTTTTTGCTTAATTTCTTTTTCTTTGCGATAAATTTTGTTTCGTCCGATTTAGGTCTGGTTGCGATGAGCGCATTTCTGCGTTAGCAACATTGGCACATTTAAAATTCATTATTGCTTTATTATTATTATTATTATTATTATTATTATTATTATTATTATTATTATTATTATTAGTATTATTATTATCATTATTTATTGTTATTATCATTATTATCATTATTATTACCATTATTATTATTATTGTTATCATTAATTTATTAAAACTTGTTATAATATAAAAATATGTTTTTTTAAAATAAATAACATTAACATCTTTTCCAAATTAATATGAAAACCTATTATTTTTAAGAATCACTTTTTTTTAGATAAATTTAAAATAATAACTAAAATCTTTTTTTTAAAATAATAACTAGAACCGTATTTATTTTATTTTATTATTGTTCAATTCAAATTTCATTATCATATTGTATCTGCTCCTCTCATGGAACCTCGCGAACTTAACAATCGCTCTTTAAATTCTGCCTTTAAATTTCTGCTTGCATGGTTTAAATTATGACATTATCTCTCTGTTTGCATGATTCAATTATCTCGCGCATTTGCATCGTTAATTTGTCCCATTGCATTCCTCCGAAGGATTAGGTCTAGTCGTTTGGCCGCCACGCCAATAGTCCTCAAAACTTCAAACCCTTACAAACCCTAACTTTTCACAAATGTCTCGCCGTGGACAAAATTACAAAACTACCCCTAGCTTTAGGTCAAAGAGTCGCCGCACTTATTTTAGGGTTTCCCGCCGCAGAATCCCTAACCTAACCCTAATGCACTTAACAATTTATAACATAGAGATCGGAGTTTAAGACTCCATGTAAGCGTGTCCTTAAGATGCGTTTATTCCCCTTGAGACCTTGACCACAGTCAAGAAGTCTCTAACCTCCCTTTTGAGGGGAACTACAATTACTCTGATTCCATTCCCGTAAGGATATGTAGGCACAAGATGCGATGTCTTGCCGAGTAAACTTAGAATTAACCCCTAGGTCTTTTTTAATTTTCAATCCTTTGTATATACCCTTAAGCAAAATAATTAATGAAATAAATAAAAAAAATAAACAAAAGGTTCTCGTAGAGTACTACGGAAGTTTAGGGTGCTAATACCTTCCCTAATCTTAACCAACCCCCGAACCTTAGATCTCTCCCGTTTAGGTTTTTCCTTTCTTTAACCTTTCCTTCGGATAAATCAAAGACCGGTTGTAAATGAATTAAGATTCAAGTTAATCAATAGCTTGACATCCAAATTTCACCGCAACAGAAAATGGCGACTTCACTGGGGAGTCCTAACTTTTGAGGGTTATCCCTATTTTGTTTATTTTTCATTATATATTTGTTTCACTAATATTTTTGCTCATTTGTATATATATTGTTCAGGGGTACCTTGCTTGGGAATTACTGTGTTGTGAGATAAGTCCTACACCCGGACTTGAGTGACATTATTATAGGATGGCGATATATTCGACGAGGCTTATAGGGAGTGAGTCCCGACTAAGCTAAATCGAGAATCACCGCTCAGTTGAGACCCTTTCGAAAATGGTTCGGTTGATCGAGTGCAGTCGTGAAAACTTTTACTATTTTCAATTGGAGTCTGTGATACTGGGGACCGTAGTACCTTAACACCACCTTGGCCTTATATAGGACGTAGTGCGGGAACTATGTGGGAGTAGTCCTACAATAGTTGCTACGCGATACTACACTCAAAAGAGGTTCTCTTGAGAATATTATCGACCCTTGAGTCAGTCGGGAAGTTGATAATATCCGAAGGATGGACTGATGACTTTGGGCACTGATTTAGAACCCTTGTTCTGCAGGTACAATTAACCTATAGTACTTACCTTTTGGGAAGGGTAAACCTTAACTCCATTCGTTGTCCTCTAACCTAGGACCTTTGTGTGTGTATTTGTGCTTTGCATCCATAAAGCATCATATCATTTCCAATTTCAAGGAATTCAACAGTCCTTTGCAAATTCAAAAGGGTCCTACATTTTAGAGTCAAAAAAAAAAATTTCTTTCCAACTTTCCTAAAAGGGAATATTTGCAATCGACCGTTGAAATTCTTGGAACCATTGCATGGCATTAGCATCACATTTTTGCATTGCATTTATCCCCCGGTTTCTCCTTCTTGGTCCTATCGTCTTCTAGTGTACCTTTGAGTCGTCAAGCTGATTCCTCGACACAGATATCAGACCAGAAATGGAACAGGAGTCACTTTGATCCTATTCTCATGACTTACACAGAGCTATATCCTGACTTAGTCCGGCAAGGACTGATTACTACAAAGGCTTTACCACCTCCTCTTAATCCTCCGGCTGGATTTAGGGCTGATCTCCATTGTGCTTCCCATGAGGGTGCCCCAGGCCATGACTTGGAGCATTGTTTTGCATTGAAGGCTAGAGTATGTGAATTGGTTAGAACTGGAATACTTGATGTTACAGACAGTCATCCGGATGTTCAGAAAAATCCCTTGCCAGTACATCAGAAATGAAGTTTTGTCACTAGGCCTTTTGTTTCTCGTTGTTTGCACTTTCCTTATTTTGTTTAAGTTGTTTGCTTTTAATTATGTTTGTACTTTCATTAATGAAATAAGCATTGCGACTTTTGATTCAATTCATTTTCGTCCATTTATTTGCATCTTTATGCTTTATTTTTCAAATGTTTACTTCTTGTCCAAAATTTTGATATGCTAAGATTGGAGGGAGGATGATGAAAACGTTATACCCATAATTGCTGTCAGTATGCTTTCAATCAAACCTTGTTGACGATGTAAGGCATTGTTTCAATTCCCAAACACTGGAGAAATAAGGAAGTTAATCCCTCGTTACCCCCTTCGAGCCTAGAAGTTGGAGTTTCTTTCGTTACAAAAAACCCACAATTTTAACCTTGGGATGGGTAGTTCTCAGTTAACTTGGTTGTGTGTTCATACGATACACCTTTCATTAACAAATTTTCCTTCGCACACGTCAAACAAGTGTCGAAGATGTTTTCTAATCAAAAGGTCGATGATGGTTCACCGTAATCATTAAAATCAAACAGTCACTTTCCTTCACACAAAAAAATAATATAAAAAAAGCAAAAAAAGCCCGCTAAGTCAAAACCTATGAAGGAGACTTAGGCAAAACTGGGGCATCCCGCTGACTGTAAACTCTAAAATAAACAGTTCAGGCAAAATTTAGGGATAATACAAAGAGATTTTTAAATCCTTATCTTGAAAATCCTCAATGTCAAAACAATCAAATGTTATAGGGGAGTAGTGGCTGCCTTTTCATAGGTCCCTTTGACTTCTGAATCATCACTGCGACGATCAATGAAATCCCTAACTTATGGGAACCTGAATGCATAGTATGAGTTAACTGAGCATAGGACTGAAGATCATCACGTAGATTGGGTGGGTACAAATAAATTTTGAGCCTTTATCTTTTGTTTCATAAACTGTGAACCAGGCCACATTACAACCCTCAAAAGACCTAATTGAAGCAAGGTTATTTTGAAAGTATACTACAGCAAGGTTGCGTAACCTGACTCCTAAAGATCTTTGTGAATCATTTATTTTGGCAGTACACCTTTGTTTTAAACTTTGAGCGTCTTGAACCATTGTGTTCTGACTAACGACTCATGTATTTTCCATCTTTAAAAAATAATTTTGATTTCAAAAATCGCATGAACTTTTTATTACCATGTTTGTATGAATATTTTTGTTTGCAAACTGGCTTTCCTCTAAGGAATTTTCAAACAATGAGAAACTTGGTCAAGTGATCTTATCAGGGGCAAGTTCCTTTTACATCTTGTCAAAGAATTAGTTCAAGATTTGTTTAAGGCAATATCTTCTCAGATTTGGTTTATCCAGAGAATTGTTCAAGACCCAGACTGGGGCAAGCCCTCCGAGGATACAGCAAAACAGTCGATTCCACGAATTAGATAGCTGAAGCAGTTATCAGTTCATTTGACCTGGGGCAGTTTACTTGCATAATCCCTAAGCAGTTATTCATCATTCCTACAGTGACTATCAACTTGATACAGTTTAACAGAATGACAGTGATCTCCGTGTTGAGGAATCAGTCCTCCAGTTTTGTCATCTCAATGAAAGAGTCGAGCCTTGTCGTCGATGTCTGCATTTGCATTTGATCATATGTCATAGCATAATTCCTATACATGTGCATATCTTGGGTGCTTTATTCCTCATTTACATTTTTATCTTGGGTGCTTTACTCCCCATTTACATTTTTATCTTGGGTGCTTTACAACCCATTTACATTTCTATCTTGGGTGCTTTACTCCCCACTTACATTTTTATCTTGGGTGCTTTACTCCCCATTTACATTTTTATCTTGGGTGCTTTACTCCCCATTTACATTTTTATCTTGGGTGCTTTACTCCCCATTTACATTTTTATCTTGGGTGCTTTACTCCCCATTTACATTTTTATCTTGGGTGCTTTACTCCCCATTTACATTTTTATCTTGGGTGCTTTACTCCCCATTTACATTTTTATCTTGGGTGCTTTACTCCCCATTTACATTTTTATCTTGGGTGCTTTACTCCCCATTTACATTTCTATCCTGGGTGCTTTACTCCCCATTTACATTTCTATCCTGGGTGCTTTACTCCCCATTTACATTTTTATCTTGGGTGCTTTACTCCCCATTTACATGTCTATCTTGGGTGCTTTACTCCCCATTTACATGTCTATCTTGGGTGCTTTACTCCCCACTTACCTTCTATCCTTGGGTGTTTTATCCCCCATGTACCTTTATCCCGGGTGTTTTATTCCCCGTTTACCAGATATTCTTTGGTTTACCTAACATCATGGTGTTTTACCCCCATTTGCTTTTTTTTTCTCCCTGAGGTCGTGTTTTACTTGTGTCTTACCTTGTGGGCAAAATTTATTTACTTGGCATCATGGGTGTTTTATCCCCATTTGCGTTTTTCTCCTGAGCTCGTGTTTTACTCGCGTCTTACCTTGCGGACAATTTCTAATTTACTTGGCACCTATCAACAATTCTGTGTCGTGTCTACCCGACGTTCTTCCAGATATGACATGTCTTCTTCCCTAGTGCAATTCCTCGGTGGGTCGTCCCCTGTGACGTTGTTTCGTCTGTATCCGTGCATTTGTCATTTTCATCATACGCATCATATCAGATTCATATCATATTTAGCATTATAGTTCGTTTTGCTTTGTCCATATCATTGCATAGCACTACTTCTAAAGGCATAATTTTCGGTTATCTGTATTTAAATCCCTCCACCATGATTTCTCGAGTCTCCGTTGCTCAAATCACCCGGTGAAGTTATTTAAATAGGGGCAACTGTAATACCCCAAATTTTGCCCTAAGATTTGTCGTCGCATTTCATTGCATTTAATCAATTACTAACAAATTTGTGTAGTCGTTTGACTTTTTGCAGGTAAATATCATATGGCATGCATTTTTTTTCTAAAAAGTAAAAATGGCATAATTGGCAAGAGGACATGTGTAAGGAGTTGTGAGTGTGAGAGGTTGAGAGTTCGAATCTCACCTTTGTCACTTTTTGTTTTTTATTATTTTTACTCTAAATTTTTCTATCTTTCATTAAAAAATAACAAAAATAGTTTTTTATTATTATTTAATTATTATTTTCGTATTTTAATTAAATCATTTTTTAAAATATTATTTTTTTCACCTTTTTCTAAATTATTCATAAAAATATCCAAAAAATCATAAAATAAAAAATATTGGAAAAAATTTTGTTCTTTTTATAATATTTTTGATTTTAGGAATCAATAGGATTATTAGTTTTTATTTTAAGTTTATTTTAATTATTTTAAATTAAATAAATTTTATTTTTTTTCTTAACTAATTATTTAGTTTGGGCTTTAAAATGGGCTTTAGGGACATTATTGACAATTTGGTGTTAACCCTAATTTGTTCCATATATATACATGTGTTGCTTTGTTGAAAGAGGGGGGAATGAAAAAAACCTAAGAGGAGTGAGTGCCGTTTACCGTTATTTCTATTTCTTCATCTATTACTGTTGTTTCTTTTTCTTCATCGTTTACCGTTATTTCTTTTCCTTCATCTATTACTGTTGTTTCTTTTTCTTCATCTTTACTGTTATTTATTTTCTTCATCTATTACCGTTATTTCTTTTTCTTCATCTATTACTGTTACGTTTATATATATAATTTTTAAATTGTTAGAGGTTATATATATATATATATATATATATATATATATATATATATATATATATATATATATATATATATATATATATATATATATATATATATATATATATATATATATATATATATATATATATATATATATATATATATATATATATATATATATATATATAAGATTAATTTTTGATCGAATTATGTCGATACGATGTTTGCACATTTGTGTGCATGACGCGTGACATTTGTGTTAGTTCGATCTGATTGCGATGATCGCATTTTTGTGTGAGCAATAATACTGTTTTTTGCTTAATTTCTTTTTCTTTGCGATAAATTTTGTTTCGTCCGATTTAGATCTGGTTGCGATGAGCGCATTTCTGCGTTAGCAACATTGTTGGGTTATTGAAAATTCATTATTGCTTTATTATTATTATTATTATTATTATTAGTATTATTATTATCATTATTTATTATTATTATCATTATTATTATTATTGTTATCATTAATTTATTAAAACTTGTTATAATATAAAAATCTGTTTTTTTAAAATAAATAACATTAACATCTTTTCCAAATTAATATGAAAACCTATTATTTTTAAGAATCACTTTTTTTTAGATAAATTTAAAATAATAACTAAAATCTTTTTTTTAAAATAATAACTAGAACCGTATTTATTTTATTTTATTATTGTTCAATTCAAATTTCATTATCATATTGTATCTGCTCCTCTCATGTAACCTCGCGAACTTAACAATCGCTCTTTAAATTCTGCCTTTAAATTTTTGCTTGCATGGTTTAAATTATGACATTATCTCTCTGTTTGCATGATTCAATTATCTCGCGCATTTGCATCGTTAATTTGTCCCATTGCATTCCTCCGAAGGATTAGGTCTAGCCGTTTGGCCGCCACGCCAATAGTCCTCAAAACTTCAAACCCTTACAAACCCTAACTTTTCGCAAATGTCTCGCCGTGGACAAAATTACAAAACTACCCCTAGCTTTAGGTCAAAGAGTCGCCGCGCTCATTTTAGGGTTTCCCGCCGCGGAATCCCTAACCTAACCCTAATGCACTTAACAATTTATAACATAGAGATCGGAGTTTAAGACTCCATGTAAGCGTGTCCTTAAGATGCGTTTATTCCCCTTGAGACCTTGACCACAGTCAAGAAGTCTCTAACCTCCCTTTTGAGGGGAACTACAATTACTCTGATTCCATTCCCGTAAGGATATGTAGGCACAAGATGCGATGTCTTGCCGAGTAAACTTAGAATTAACCCCTAGGTCTTTTTTAATTTTCAATCCTTTGTATATACCCTTAAGCAAAATAATTAATGAAATAAATAAAAAAAAATAAACAAAAGGTTCCCGTAGAGTACTACGGAAGTTTAGGGTGCTAATACCTTCCCTAATCTTAACCAACCCTCGAACCTTAGATCTCTCCCCTTTAGGTTTTTCCTTTCTTTAACCTTTCCTTCGGATAAATCAAAGACCGGTTGTAAATGAATTAAGATTCAAGTTAATCAATAGCTTGACATCCAAATTTCACCGCAACAGAAAATGGCGACTTCACTGGGGAGTCCTAACTTTTGAGGGTTATCCCCATTTTGTTTATTTTTCATTATATATTTGTTTCACTAATATTTTTGCTCATTTGTATATATATTGTTCAGGGGTACCTTGCTTGGGAATTACTGTGTTGTGAGATAAGTCCTACACCCGGACTTGAGTGACATTATTATAGGATGGCGATATATTCGACGAGGCTTATAGGGAGTGAGTCCCGACTAAGCTAAATCGAGAATCACCGCTCAGTTGAGACCCTTTCGAAAATGGTTCGGTTGATCGAGTGCAGTCGTGAAAACTTTTACTATTTTCAATTGGAGTCTGTGATACTGGGGACCGTAGTACCTTAACACCACCTTGGCCTTATATAGGACGTAGTGCGGGAACTATGTGGGAGTAGTCCTACAATAGTTGCTACGCGATACTACACTCAAAAGAGGTTCTCTTGAGAATATTATCGACCCTTGAGTCAGTCGGGAAGTTGATAATATCCGAAGGATGGACTGATGACTTTGGGCACTGATTTAGAACTCTTGTTCTGCAGGTACAATTAACCTATAGTACTTACCTTTTGGGAAGGGTAAACCTTAACTCCATTCGTTGTCCTCTAACCTAGGACCTTTGTGTGTGTATTTGTGCTTTGCATCCATAAAGCATCATATCATTTCCAATTTCAAGGAATTCAACAGTCCTTTGCAAATTCAAAAGGGTCCTACATTTTAGAGTCAAAAAAAAAAATTTCTTTCCAACTTTCCTAAAAGGGAATATTTGCAATCGACCGTTGAAATTCTTGGAACCATTGCATGGCATTAGCATCACATTTTTGCATTGCATTTATCCCCCGGTTTCTCCTTCTTGGTCCTATCGTCTTCTAGTGTACCTTTGAGTCGTCAAGCTGATTCCTCGACACAGATATCAGACCAGAAATGGAACAGGAGTCACTTTGATCCTATTCTCATGACTTACACAGAGCTATATCCTGACTTAGTCCGGCAAGGACTGATTACTACAAAGGCTTTACCACCTCCTCTTAATCCTCCGGCTGGATTTAGGGCTGATCTCCATTGTGCTTCCCATGAGGGTGCCCCAGGCCATGACTTGGAGCATTGTTTTGCATTGAAGGCTAGAGTATGTGAATTGGTTAGAACTGGAATACTTGATGTTACAGACAGTCATCCGGATGTTCAGAAAAATCCCTTGCCAGTACATCAGAAATGAAGTTTTGTCACTAGGCCTTTTGTTTCTCGTTGTTTTCACTTTCCTTATTTTGTTTAAGTTGTTTGCTTTTAATTATGTTTGTACTTTCATTAATGAAATAAGCATTGCGACTTTTGATTCAATTCATTTCCGTCCATTTATTTGCATCTTTATGCTTTATTTTTCAAATGTTTACTTCTTGTCCAAAATTTTGATATGCTAAGATTGGAGGGAGGATGATGAAAACGTTATACCCATAATTGCTGTCAGTATGCTTTCAATCAAACCTTGTTGACGATGTAAGGCATTGTTTCAATTCCCAAACACTGGAGAAATAAGGAAGTTAATCCCTCGTTACCCCCTTCGAGCCTAGAAGTTGGAGTTTCTTTCGTTACAAAAAACCCACAATTTTAACCTTGGAATGGGTAGTTCTCAGTTAACTTGGTTGTGTGTTCATACGATACACCTTTCATTACCAAATTTTCCTTCACACACGTCAAACAAGTGTCGAAGATGTTTTCTAATCAAAAGGTCGATGATGGTTCACCGTAATCATTAAAATCAAACAGTCACTTTGCTTCACACAAAAAAATAATATAAAAAAAGCAAAAGAAGCCCGCTAAGTCAAAACCTATGAAGGAGACTTAGGCAAAACTGGGGCATCCCGCTGACTGTAAACTCTAAAATAAACAGTTCAGGCAAAATTTAGGGATAATACAAAGATATTTTTATATCCTTATCTTGAAAATCCTCAATGTCAAAACAATCAAATGTTATAGGGGAGTAGTGGCTGCCTTTTCATAGGTCCCTTTGACTTCTGAATCATCACTGCGACGATCAATGAAATCCCTAACTTATGGGAACCTGAATGCATAGTATGAGTTAACTGAGCATAGGACTGAAGATCATCACGTAGATTGGGTGGGTACAAATAAATTTTGAGCCTTTATCTTTTGTTTCATAAACCGTGAACCAGGCCACATTACAACCCTCAAAAGACCTAATTGAAGCAAGGTTATTTTGAAAGTATACTACAGCAAGGTTGCGTAACCTGACTCCTAAAGATCTTTGTGAATCATTTATTTTGGCAGTACACCTTTGTTTTAAACTTTGAGCGTCTTGAACCGTTGTGTTCTGACTAACGACTCATGTATTTTCCATCTTTCAAAAATAATTTTGATTTCAAAAATCGCATGAACTTTGCATTACCATGTTTGTATGAATATTTTTGTTTGCAAACTGGCTTTCCTCTAAGGAATTTTCAAACAATGAGAAACTTGGTCAAGTGATCTTATCAGGGGCAAGTTCCTTTTACATCTTGTCAAAGAATTAGTTCAAGATTTGTTCAAGGAAATATCTTCTCAGATTTGGTTTATCCAGAGAATTGTTAAAGACCCAGACTGGGGCAAGCCCTCCGAGGATACAGCAAAACACTCGATTCCACGAATTAGACAGCTGAAGCAGTTATCAGTTCATTTGACCTGGGGCAGTTTACTTGCATAATCCCTAAGCAGTTATTCATCATTCCTACAGTGACTATCAACTTGATATAGTTTAACAGAATGACAGTGATCTCCGTGTTGAGGAATCAGTCCTCCAGTTTTGTCATCTCACTAAAAGAGTCGAGCCTTGTCGTCGATGTCTGCATTTGCATTTGATCATATGTCATAGCATAATTCCTATACATGTGCATATCTTGGGTGCTTTATTCCCCATTTACATTTCTATCTTGGGTGCTTTACTCCCCATTTACATTTTTATCTTGGGTGCTTTACTCCCCATTTACATTTCTATCTTGGGTGCTTTACTCCCCATTTACATTTTTATCTTGGGTGCTTTACTCCCCATTTACATTTTTATCTTGGGTGCTTTACTCCCCATTTACATTTTTATCTTGGGTGCTTTACTCCCCATTTACATTTTTATCTTGGGTGTTTTACTCCCCATTTACATTTTTATCTTGGGTGCTTTATTCCCCATTTACATTTTTATCTTGGGTGCTTTACTCCCCATTTACATTTTTATCTTGGGTGCTTTACTCCCCATTTACATTTTTATCTTGGGTGCTTTACTCCACATTTACATTTTTATCTTGGGTGCTTTACTCCCCATTTACATTTTTATCTTGGGTGCTTTACTCCCCATTTACATTTCTATCCTGGGTGCTTTACTCCCCATTTACATTTCTATCCTGGGTGCTTTACTCCTCATTTACATTTTTATCTTGGGTGCTTTACTCCCCATTTACATGTCTATCTTGGGTGCTTTACTCCCCATTTACATGTCTATCTTGGGTGCTTTACTCCCCACTTACCTTCTATCCTTGGGTGTTTTATCCCCCATGTACCTTTATCCCGGGTGTTTTATTCCCCGTTTACCAGATATTCCTGGGTTTACCTAACATCATGGTGTTTTACCCCCATTTGCTTTTTTTTTCTCCCTGAGGTCGTGTTTTACTTGTGTCTTACCTTGTGGGCAAAATTTATTTACTTGGCATCATGGGTGTTTTATCCCCATTTGCGTTTTTCTCCTGAGCTCGTGTTTTACTCGCGTCTTACCTTGCGGACAATTTTTAATTTACTTGGCACCTATCAACAATTCTGTGTCGTGTCTACCCGACGTTCTTCCAGATATGACATGTCTTCTTCCCTAGTGCAATTCCTCGGTGGGTCGTCCCCTGTGACGTTGTTTCGTCTGTATCCGTGCATTTGTCATTTTCATCATACGCATCATATCAGATTCATATCATATTTAGCATTATAGTTCGTTTTGTTTTGTCCATATCATTGCATAGAACTACTTCTAAAGGCAAAATTTTCGGTTATCTGTATTTAAATCCCTCCACCATGATTTCTCGAGTCTCCGTTGCTCAAATCACCCGGTGAAGTTATTTAAATAGGGGCAACTGTAATACCCCAAATTTTGCCCTAAGATTTGTCGTCGCATTTCATTGCATTTAATCAATTACTAACAAATTTGTGTAGTCGTTTGACTTTTTGCAGGTAAATATCATATGGCATGCATTTTTTTTCTAAAAAGTAAAAATGACATAATTGGCAAGAGGACATGTGTAAGGAGTTGTGAGTGTGAGAGGTTGAGAGTTCAAATCTCACCTTTGTCACTTTTTGTTTTTTATTATTTTTTTACTCTAAATTTTTCTATCTTTCATTAAAATATAACAAAAATAGTTTTTTATTATTATTTAATTATTATTTTCGTATTTTAATTAAATCATTTTTTAAAATATTATTTTTTTCACCTTTTTCTAAATTATTCATAAAAATATCCAAAAAATCATAAAATAAAAAATATTGGAAAAAATTTTGTTCTTTTTATAATATTTTTGATTTTAGGAATCAATAGGATTATTAGTTTTTATTTTAAGTTTATTTTAATTATTTTAAATTAAATAAATTTTATTTTTTTTCTTAACTAATTATTTAGTTTGGGCTTTAAAATGGGCTTTAGGGACATTATTGATAATTTGGTGTTAACCCTAATTTGTTCCCTATATATACCTGTGTTGCTTTGTTGAAAGACGGGGGAATGAAAAAAACCTAAGAGGAGTGAGTGTCGTTTACCGTTATTTCTATATCTTCATCTATTACTGTTGTTTCTTTTTCTTCATCGTTTACCGTTATTTCTTTTCCTTCATCTATTACTGTTGTTTCTTTTTCTTCATCTTTACCGTTATTTCTTTTCTTCATCTATTACCGTTATTTCTTTTTCTTCATCTATTACTGTTACGTTTATATATATAATTTTTAAATTGTTAGAGTTTATATATATATATATAAGATTAATTTTTGATTGAATTATGTCGATACGATGTTTGCACATTTGTGTGCATGACGCGTGACATTTGTGTTAGTTCGATCTGATTGCGATGATCGCATTTTTGTGTGAGCAATAATACTGTTTTTTGCTTAATTTCTTTTTCTTTGCGATAAATTTTGTTTCGTCCGATTTAGATCTGGTTGCGATGAGCGCATTTCTGCGTTAGCAACATTGTTGGGTTATTTGACACATTTAAAATTCATTATTGCTTTATTATTATTATTATTATTATTATTATTATTATTATTATTATTATTATTATCATTATTTATTATTATTATCATTATTATCATTATTATTACCATTATTATTATTATTGTTATCATTAATTTATTAAAACTTGTTCTAATATAAAAATCTGTTTTTTTAAAATAAATAACATTAACATCTTTTCCAAATTAATATGAAAACCTATTATTTTTAAGAATCACTTTTTTTTAGATAAATTTAAAATAATAACTAAAATCTTTTTTTTTAAAATAATAACTAGAACCGTATTTATTTTATTTTATTATTGTTCAATTCAAATTTCATTATCATATTGTATCTGCTCCTCTCATGTAACCTCGCGAACTTAACAATCGCTCTTTAAATTCTGCCTTTAAATTTCTGCTTGCATGGTTTAAATTATGACATTATCTCTCTGTTTGCATGATCCAATTATCTCGCGCATTTGCATCGTTAATTTGTCCCATTGCATTCCTCCGAAGGATTAGGTCTAGCCGTTTGGCCGCCACGCCAATAGTCCTCAAAACTTCAAACCCTTACAAACCCTAACTTTTCACAAATGTCTCGCCGTGGACAAAATTACAAAACTACCCCTAGCTTTAGGTCAAAGAGTCGCCGCACTTATTTTAGGGTTTCCCGCCGCGGAATCCCTAACCTAACCCTAATGCACTTAACAATTTATAACATAGAGATCGGAGTTTAAGACTCCATGTAAGCGTGTCCTTAAGATGCGTTTATTCCCCTTGAGACCTTGACCACAGTCAAGAAGTCTCTAACCTCCCTTTTGAGGGGAACTACAATTACTCTGATTCCATTCCCGTAAGGATATGTAGGCACAAGATGCGATGTCTTGCCGAGTAAACTTAGAATTAACCCCTAGGTCTTTTTTAATTTTCAATCCTTTGTATATACCCTTAAGCAAAATAATTAATGAAATAAATAAAAAAAAATAAACAAAAGGTTCCCGTAGAGTACTACGGAAGTTTAGGGTGCTAATACCTTCCCTAATCTTAACCAACCCCCGAACCTTAGATCTCTCCCCTTTAGGTTTTTCCTTTCTTTAACCTTTCCTTCGGATAAATCAAAGACCGGTTGTAAATGAATTAAGATTCAAGTTAATCAATAGCTTGACATCCAAATTTCACCGCAACAAAGAGGAAAAGTGATTTCAAAATAAGCTGCGAGCCAAAAGAGCTTATTAAAAAAGCGGGTTTGAGAAATTGATTTTTCCGAAAGACGGTTTGCCCAAAAAAAATGGACCTTAACTCCAATCTTCTGAAAAAACCAATTCCAACAAGATCAAACCAATTCAGAAACAAGATCAAACCAGTTCAAACAAGCTAGACGGCAAACCAAGTTATCAAATAAGCCCAAACCAGTTCCAACCGGTTCAGGAAATTCAGTCAACCAAACCAAGTACAGTCACCGAAGTTTCGGGAAAATCACAGCAAACTCTTTACCAAGTGCATTTTTTGAAAAAAAGCTGTAATGCATCGAATTCGGATCTGTAAGTTCCTCCGTCAAAACCGCAAGCCTTGTTCCAAACGGAAAGCAGAATAATAGCAAAACAAACCATGAAGGATGAGGAAAATATCTCTTTCTTTCGCCATCATTTTCGTAACAACAATCACATGAATCCAGCCCACGATATAAAGAAGAACATATAAATATCAGATGAGAAAAAGAAAAAGGTACCCTACCCAAAACGGCGGCGAATCAAAGGTTCAGGAGATCCAAGCGGATCATCTTCATCATCACCTCTCAGAAGCTAACTCAGAAGCACGACGGTCTTCATCCTCGTTCGACACGAATTCCGCCGGTACCGCTACCGTTCATCATTGACGAGCCAGCGGCGGCCGTGGACTTTCCGATAGCCACTACCACCGGCAGATCCGTGAATTGGAAAATGTAAGTCACCGTATTAACCTGTTTGCGCTGTTTCATTATTTTTTTCCAGGTATAGGTGATGAAGAAGAGGATGGAAACGGGACATGCAAGCCGAAATGAGAAGGATAAGAAGCTCTAAGGCAACTTCCATGGCCGCCGTAAGTCCAAAAGAAAGAAGAAGACGGTTTTCAATGAAACCCAAGTGACAAATCCCTCTCTTATTTCAGCCTTTTCCTTTTACTTGCTATTTATCATTTCTTTTCTTTTTTTCTGTTTTATTAACTATTATTAATAACTAATCATTAATTAGTTTTAGTAATTTGTAAAGAAACTAGATATTAATAACTTAAATTAGTAACATTAATGGATTGGAATTAGAATGGTCAGATGGTGATACGTATTTCAAATTTTATGTAACCGTTAATAACTTTTTTTCTTTTTATGTAACCGTTAATAAAGTTAAAAGCTATTTAATGATTAGTAACTATTTTTCTTTCAAACATTAATGGATTGGAATTATTAATATTTTTTTTCTTCTTTTTATGTAACCGTTAAAGTTAAAAGTTTTTTTCTTTAAAAAAAACTTTTCATTTTCTTAATTTTATAAAAACTGAAAACATTTCTTAATTAAAACTAAAACTCATTTAATTAAAACTGAAAACATTTTTTTTATTAAAACTTAAAGCATTTTTTTATTAAAACTTAAAATATTTTTTTATTAAAACTTAAAACCTTTTTGTTTTAAAAACTTAAAACATTTTTGTCATTATTTAAACTTAAAATATTTTCTCACCAAAATTAAAAATTTTCAATATTAAAATGTATTTTCAGTAATTATGACAAAACCAAATTTTTTTTCTTCATTAAAAAATTTAAAATTAAAATATTTAGTGCTATCTTTTTCATAATTAAATTCAAAAGTAGTTTCTCTTTTAAAATATAAAAAATTCAAAAGGATAAAATTTTTGTTTGAGCCATTCCAATTACCGTCTAACCCTCGCCATTGCCACGCCCGTTTCAGCTTCTTGTCGTCTCATTTGTTGGTACTTTTTTTTTGGCATGGATGTAATTTATGCGAGGCCATGATCGCAGTTATTTTTTATTTTCGCATTTGTTTTTGGGAATCTGTAATTTACGCGAGTGGTCGGGATACTTTCCTATTCTGCTTGCTTTATTTTCATATTTTCTATGCATGCCATGTAATAATTCCGTTGTTTGCATGTTTTATCGTTATTTTCTCTTCCGAAAGAATTAGTGTTGCACCCCAAAATTTGCCTAACCTTGTTGAGACTTGGTTCATGGTTTCATTGCATTCATTCATACACTAGCATATGCATTGCATTGAGATGTGTGCAGGGATCAAGGGATGTGAGCATCTTTTGAACTAATGAAAGGTTTGAGAACCTATTGAATGATGTTATTGAAGTACATGAGGGTTGATGTCTCCTCATATGAAAGAAAAGATCCCCAGAGATAGGGCTGGTTGCCAAATGGAAGGTCTCCTAACTTGAAAGTCATAGAAGCTATCCAGATGATTCTGAAGCTACAAGTATGATCTTGAAGTCTTGTTAGAGCCCATAGGATGTCTTGAGAGCCATCATGAAGCTTGAGCAAGTCATTGATTGAAGATTGAAAAGTTTTACCATGAGTGGTAGAATTAGGGTTTAACTGGTCAACCCTAAGTCAACAGTTGAATTTGAGGAAGGTTGAGACCTATCCCCAATGCCATGAGATCTTGAATTGATACTTTAAGATGCCTAGTGGATGATTCCAAGGCCATTTGATCATGATTGACAAGTTTGAGAAGTTTGAAGGCTAGGGTTGCTATGCTTGATAGTATAAAATCCCCTAGTTTGATGGCATTTTCCAAGGAAGATAAGTTGAAATGCAAGCCTCATCTCACCTTTTGATGGTCATGGAACTTGTAGAGAATGTTGTTAGCTTTAATTTGAGTGGTGGAAGTCCTTGAGAGGATTTATAGAACTCAAGTTATAGCTCTTACAAGTTACAGGTCATCTGAGGACACTGAAATTTGTCTGCAAAAGTTGTCTGTCTTCCAACCAACTTTTGACCCTCAAGAAGGTTTCAAATGAATTTGGACCCAACATAAGAGTTGTTCCTCATGGTCTCCCCTTTCCAAAAAGGTATGGTATGACTTCATCTGATTTGTGGAACTCAACTTACAGTCAGTACAATGCAAGGGTATTTTGGTCATTTGGTGATTATAGGTCATTTTAAGCAAAGGCCATATCTCCTATTTCCAAGCTTCAAATGAAAAACTTCACAACATCAAAGTTTCTCAAAATGAAATTTTGAGTCTAAAAAAGAGGTCATGGGAGTTTGTAAGTGCATAGAACTCATATTGATCAAAGTTGGTAAAAATGGCCTAAAATGGAGGTATAACTTAAATGAACCAAAGTTGGAAAATGGAATGAGCAATCTACACACCCAAATCAGGTCATGTAATATATGATTTTGAGTCTAAACAACATTTTGAGAACAATGGTTTAGACACATTTTTGAGTTAGGGCTTGGAAAATAAAGTTGCTTTGAAAAGTAGTTACTTGCATAATAAGGCATACATGAGAAACTCAAAGTAAGGCAATGTGCAAGCTGAATAAACACTCAAATCCTCCTAATAACTCACATGAGGAGATTTTCAAGTGGAATCCAAGGGTTGTAAGGGCATTATCGTGAGATATCACATGGTATGAGTTGAAACCTAATTCTCATGACATGAGAAATCCTACATCCTCCTAGATCATTCCAGAAGATTCTAGATCATTCCAATCACATCTATATATTGAGTAGAAGCCACTTGAGGCCATGGTTGGTGAAGTTGGTGAGGTGAGAGAGAGAAAAAGGTGAGATTCCATTGTAGCTTCAAGTGCAAGCAAGAGTGAAATTGGTCATACAGCTGCAATTTCATTCATTCTTCTTCTTCATTCATGATCTATTGCATCTCTTGAGTCCATACAAGCAAGCTCAGAGGCACATCAATGGAGGTTTGAAGATCTGAGGTGGAGATTACAAAGGTTCACACCAGATTCGAATCACCTTCTACAAGCACTCCCTCTCAAATTCTTTGCAAACAGTAGGCTTCTCATCAAGCAAGGGTCATTCTTGAAGCTTTACAAGGCCTGAATCGAGCTACTCCGTCAACTGTTCATCAAGAAAAACAGGTTGGTACTCTTTCCTATACCTCCTTAATTATGCATCATTAGTTGATTTGGTTAGGATAGAAATGTTAGTGACCATTAGGAGGATGATTTTAGAGACTTAGGGTGAATTTCATGAGGTTTGCAGACATGGTGTTGAATCTTTCATGATCAAGAAATCTTAGTGTAGTGAGTTTTAACTCAAGCAAGATAGCATGTTGGACTTAGGGCAACACAAAGAACACATTAGTACCAATAGATTCAAGAATTATCAAGGTCCATCTCAGTGGCAGTTTGTGTACAATGAAACTTCATGCCATCGGGTTTCTCTCTAGGGTTGGTTTCAATCAAAACTATGGATATGGTCGTGTTCCTCTTGAAAAGTAGAGCATTTTTGGTTTTTACAAAGTTGCATTTAGGTGAGAATTGAGAGAGAACGAGAGAGGAGAAGATGAGTGTATGGGATCTGAGTTGCATGAAACCCTAGGCTGGAGGTTGAAGACAACCTCCCAGCCGTCTGATCGTGCCCAGGACTTTGACTCAAAGAATACATCCAACGGGCCAGATTTGAAAAGGAAAATTGGAAGGAGTCTACGTGACCATGAAACGCAGCGTTTCATTTATTCTGAATCCTGGGCCTAAGAACAAAAGCTGATATTCACACCACCCTTGCAAGCCCAATTGGATTTTGAACTGGAATTCCCTGCTATTCGCACCGTTCCCTTATCATTTTCCTTTTAATTTTTCTTTGAATTTTTTGGATTCAATTGGGCTTAGCGCATATGCTTTCCCCACCCCCCAGTCATAGCCCATCAACCATATTACACTAGGCGCATTACTTCCTGCACCTCCCTTCATCTCTTTTAATTTTTCATTTCTTTTATTTTTCTTGCAACTTTAAAAATTCATATTAAATGGAAAAATGAATATTTTTGATTGGTTCTTTTTGCTATGATTTCATGATTTTGTCTAGAAAAATGTTACAAAATAAAATTTACATTTTATTTTTTTTAATATTTTTAGCATATTTTTCTTTTTAATAGGTTTTAATAGTTTTAAGTAGATACTTAATTTTGTCCAATTTGGTTTAGGCAATTCCCTTAAGGTTTTGATCCCATTCTTTTTAGTACAACTAGATATGGACTTTAGGTACCCCTGGTTTTTATACCACAATTTTTAGGATTTTCTTTTAGGTAGTTTGAATAATAGACATTTGAGTGATCAAATTAGGGTTAAAATGAGGTATATGTTCATTAATTGTGTAGAATTTGATTTGTAGATATAATTTGGGGTAGGGAATATATGGGATGTAAAGGGTACATACATAGAATACCCTAGATTTAATCTTAGATTTTTGTAGGATAGTTTAGTATTTTTCATGTATTTTCCAATTGTGCATTGTTTTGTTTTGCCTTGAAGGCATTGTATTGTTTGTTTTTTGCTTGTTTCTCTTCCTTGTTGCTTGTGGAGCATGGATTCAAGTGGGAGATCATTGATGGAGCTTTGAGAAGCCTTTGAAG
Organism: Lathyrus sativus; assembly: GCA_963859935.3. Classification (NCBI taxonomy): domain Eukaryota; kingdom Viridiplantae; phylum Streptophyta; class Magnoliopsida; order Fabales; family Fabaceae; genus Lathyrus; species Lathyrus sativus. The sequence continues at coordinate 45,968 of OZ012739.1, read as the reverse complement.
ACTTGAAGTGGAGCTTGCCAGCTTGTTTTGTTTTGTTTTTAGGATGTAAGACATAGATAGAGCCCTAGTTAGACTAACTTCCTTCTTAAACAAGGAGTGTATCATTCACCTCCTTCCTTCTCAATGACATAAAGTCCCCATAGGGTATTCACCTCTCTCCTTTGGAGGGATTAGTGACCTTGCCCTATGAGGTAGAACTTTGAGAGAGCCTTTCCCTTTGATGTTAAGTCCTTAATGGCATCCTTTGGAGGTCAATAAGCACTCTAACATCCCCACCTCATCTAGTTGATTGAATTCCTTTGTTTTGCTGGAGCATTTGGGTTGTTGAAGATAGAAGAAAGCATTGAAGATCATTGAAGAGTATTGAAGAAGAAGATTCCATTGAAGATTTCCTTGAAGAAAATGATTGATTGAGGTTTGTGTGAAGCCATTGAAGTTGTAAGCTGAAGCTTTGAAGAGGATGAGTCCTTGGGTGTTTGAAGTTTGATTAAAGAAGAGCATGAAGATGTTGAAGCTTTGAGAGGTGAAGGTTACAAGTTGAGACTTGTACTAGCAACAGTCAAAGCCTGAAGAAGCAAGTTGAGACTTGCTGTTGAGGATGAAGCCTGAAGGTGGAGTCTACAGTTGAAGATAGCTGGAGCTGCTGAGGCAGAGTCTCTTGTGTGGCTTTTCTTTTTCTGTATTGTTTGTTTGCTTGAGAGCATTCCCCATGGGCTTGAGTGGAAGCTAGCCTTCCCTTGCCTCTCTTGTTTTGTGCATAGCATGCATCTTTACTGTTATTGATATATTTACTGTTATTCTGTCTGTTTGCTGTCACCATTGATATGGTTCCCCCTAGGTTCTCACTCTTTCCTGATGGGATAGTGATGATAGACTTTTAGGCTGAAGCCTTTGCATGATAATTTCTAGGAGTTCCCAGTTCTCAACCTTAGGATGAGTCCTTAGTTGCGTTCTCTTCTCATCTACAAACAACTTAAAATATAGTAATCATGAATGATTTCTTTCGTACGCTACGAGCCTTAAGCTATCTAGGAAACAACTGTTGGAGAGTTTCTTTCCAATAGTTGGGATGTTTAGTATGGTACCCTTTGGGTGACATGCGACGCATTCACTCCTAGGTCCTAGTCTTTAGTGCGATTGAAATTGCAAACCCAATAAAAGACACTTCTCGCGTAAAAGATGAAAAAAGACTGAAAATCATTTTCCCTGAAGGGCAAGCAAATTAATGAAGACTTTTCTGAAGAAAAGAGTGTTGTTAAACTTCAGCGCCACCGCAAACAGGCTTTGTCCCTAACTGCTGGAACTGTTGTTTAACCCTACTCGGGTAAAAAACTGTCTGAACAACCCGTGTTCCATTTTTTCCCGAACTACGTTAGCTCTGATTTTCTCGGATGAGAAATACGTAGGCACAAGATGCGACGTCTTGGCGAGCCACCTTCTACCATCTACCCGTAGTTAGCCGAACTACGTCGACTTTGACTTTCTCATGACAGATGAGAATACGTAGGCCCAAAGCGCGACACTTTGTCGAGTCCTTTTTCTTCCTTTTTAGATTAGTCTAAACCAGCCTTGATAGGTAGAGTAGATTAACAATCCGTCCAGACATCAAACAAGCGTGGATCCCATCGAGTACGATGGACGTGAGGGGTGCTAATACCTTCCCCTTGCGTAACCGACTCCCGAACCCTAGATTTGGTTGCGATGACCGGTCTTGTCCCGTTTTCGCGAGGTTTTCCCTGTTCGTTTCCTTTCCCGCTCGAGGGATAAATAACGAAAGGTGGCGACTCTTGTTGTGCCAACACCTGGTTTTCGCAGTAGCGACAGCTGACGACTCTGCTGGGGAAAGACGATAGTTCCCCATGCATGTGGGATCCAACGTCCCTTAAGAGAGTCAATCCTAGTGCTTGTTTGCCCGTCTGGGGTTTTGTATGGATTTACAGTTATTCCTTTATTTTCCCGTATTTACTTTTCAGCATTATATTATCATTATTATTGCTGTGTTGTGGGGAGGGGATCCGTGATTGAGAGGTAAGCCGGACCTGGGCTTGAGTGCACCTAGATTTAGAGTGGAAATTAGTGGGCGCGTGCATGCTTTGCATGTACTAGTGTCCCATGAAATCTGCGCTCGGACGAGGTTCTTCTGGTTGGCTTCTTGTTCCACCCTTTGGGTGGAGTGGGTTGTTGGTTAGTTGGATTGTCGACTCCGGGGACCGATCATTTGGAAGTTGGCTAAGTGAGGCCTCTTCAGGATTGATGATGCCACACCTTCTGGGTATCGTGTCATCAGTCTTGAAAGTCTGTGACGCCAACGACCGCATAGGATGTCGTACCTTGCTATCCGTTGATAGGTTATCTACCTGTGAGAGGGTTGGGAATATGTAGGTAACTCGACCTTCAGACTACCCGTGGTATTGATTATTGGAAGACAGTGTTGCTAGGCCCATTGAAGGCCAGATTGGAGCATTGTTATTGGTTTATGGAGACTGGATCTGAGCAGTTTTGATGGGTTTGTTTGAGGCGGTTGTTGGAGATTCAGCTCTTGATCCCTGCCGCACAGTTGCATCATTTGCATATTGCATTGTTTGCATAATCATGAAGCATACCATTAACGTGTGTCTGTGTTGCAGGTGCATTTCATACCCTTGATTCTAGTGCCCGGATTTCTGTCTGCTATCAGCCATGATGAAGAAGACTATGGCCTACAAACTGCCTACTTCTGATGTGGCTCCTTTATTGGGTTTGATTGCCTTGGCTGGGGATGATGTGAGGAGTAGCTTCAAGAAGAGTTATGGGAGGTTGCTAAGACTAGTCTGTAAGCCAACTGGGCATGAGCTGAATGGATTGTATACGCTGATGCAGTTTTATGATCCTCCTCTGAGATGCTTCGTATTTCCGGACTTCATCCTAGCTCCGACCATGGAAGAGTATGCCTCGATGCTAGGATTGACCATTCAGGACAGGGTACCATTTGTTCACATGGATGCTAAGCCCAAGATGGAAGATTTAGCTGCTGCTTTACACATAGATCCTTCAGAGTTGTTGTTGACTTCATGGAACGGAATTCCTGGTTTCTCTCTTAAGTTCTTGGTGGGGAAAGCCGAGGAATATGCAAAGAGTGGTTGTTGGGTGGTGTTCAATGCCATTCTTGCATTGTGCATCTATGGCATCATTTTGTTCCCGAATATGCCGGACTTTATTGATTTGGATGCTTTCCATCTGTTTGCATCAGGAAATCCAGTGCCTACTTTGATTGGAGATTTCTACCATTCCTTACACTACAAGAACGAGAATCGGCGAGGAAAGAACGTCTCTTGTTGTGTGCCTTTATTGTACATGTGGTTTGATAGCCACATGCCCAAGAAGGGAAGCTTTGTTGAATCAGTGGGTACAGTTGAGTGGTCTCAGCGGTTGATGGGACTTTCTGCAGAAGATATTGTCTGGTTTGATAGAGCTTTGTTGGGATCGGAGATCATTTACAGCTGCGCTGGGTATCCTAATGTTCCCATGATTGGGAGGAAGGGCTGTATCAATTACAATCCTTCGTTATTGGTCCGTCAATTTGGTTACGCTTTGAGAAGCCCGCCTAAGGACGAGGCAATACAGGAATCTTTGTACTTCACCGGCGATTTGAGTGGAGAACTGTTAGCCAAGCTCCAGCACGCTTGGAACCACATCTGCAAAAGAGGAAAACCGTTGCTAGGCAAGAGTGACAGTCAAGCCTACGCACCGTATAGGGTCTGGATGCAAGACAAGGCAAAGCAGGCGCTAATGCCTTTTCCTGCAGTGCTACCTCCTACGCCCCTCATGATTGAGGAGCCCACTACCGTCCCTGTCGAGAGATACGAACAGGTTGTGAAGGAGAAGGAAGACTTGATCAAAGCCAACGAGAAGTTGGAAGAGGAGCTGATGCTACTCAGGTGCGAGAAGAACGAAGCGGTATTTTCTTTCGAGCAGCAAAAGGAGCTGGTGAGCCAGTTGCGCTTGGAATTGGCTGAACAGGTAAGGAAGCGTGAACGCTTAGGGGTGGATTTCAAGAGCTCCCACGATATGCTGGAGTCAAAGAAGAAGGCCCTTGATAGAGCCTACTTGGAGATTTCTACTTTCAACAAGACCTGGAATGCTACACTGACTAACAACAAAGAGACAGAAGACAAGCTGAAGCTGAAGATCTCCGAGTTAGAAGATCAGTTGAAGGTTAGCGCCAGGGAGGTTGAAACAGAAGCAATGCGTAGCTCTTCTCTTCAGGCGTCATTGAACAGGGTTGTCAAGCGCCAAAAAGAGTCCGCAACTCAGAAGAGGAAGCTGGATGAGTGCTTCGGAGAGGGCACTTGGGAGGAATCCATCGAAGAGCTTCAGGGTACTATCAGACGAAGGGACGTCCTCATCAAAGGGTTGCTTTCCCACCCGGATCATCCCAAGACTCAGAGATTGTTGAAGGAGTATCGGGCGGGTAGTAGCACTTGATTATTGTTTGTACTGTTATATGCTGACCATCACCAGACTTGTTGGTTGAGGTCATGCTTTTGTTTGTAACACAGTGATGATGTAACTTCGCCTTGATAGGCATATTTTCGGCAATATATGAGATGTTTCTTCCATGATTGGATCCAAGCTTCTTATTCCTGCACTATTACCAGTATTGGCACTAGAATTGGGGTTGATATCCCTAACGCACAGACACACATTGCATTTGCATAAAACATTTTGCATAACAGGTACTCTGGGCTTCTCACTAACTCTTTCTGTCTTAACAGGAGTTCCTTTTTCAGGATTGATCAAAGGCCAACTCACCGTTATTCCACAAGAGCCAACAAGCTGAGAATAATGGAGCAAGTACAGACCGACGTTCAGGAACTCAAGGACAGGATGGCTCATTTCATGGACATGATGCAGGTGATTGTCAACAGCCAGGATCAGCTGAAGAACCTGGTGCAGCCCTTGATCGCGAGGCTAGATGCTGAAGGAGCATTCAATGCTGGTGAGAATGCTCAAACCCAGGTGGGTGCGAATGGAGGTGATAATTCCATACCGGTGACGATTACTCCTACTGGTGTTGTGAACGGGAATACCGGAGTAGGTGCTGGCCCAACGGGGGTTGCTAATGGTACTACTGGAGCAGCGGTCGTGAATCAGGGAGGCGCTAGTGCCGCCAACGGAAATCACAACGCTAACTTCCAAGGAGGAGGTCCTGTTGGTGTTGGAGATGGTCCTCAACACTGGACGCCTGAGCGTCAGGAAGACATGCTCTCCCTGGGAGGAGGAGAGGTTGAATTGAATGTTGAAGCCAAACTGAGGTTTAAGGCTTTGGAGGATAAGGTGAAAAGTATCGAGAATGCGAGTTCCATTGGACTCGATATGGCTGGCATGGGGCTGATCCCCAATCTGAAAATTCCTCAAAAGTTCAAAGTGCCCGACTTTGAGAAGTATAAAGGCACGACCTGCCCAAAAATGCATCTGAGGTCGTATTATCGCAAGATGTCCGCCTATTCGGATGACGAGAAGCTGCTGATGCACTTCTTTCAAGATAGCTTATCTGGACCGTCTTTAGAATGGTATATGGGTTTGGAACCCAGCATTGTTCATAACTGGAAGGAGCTTGCTGAAGCATTCGTCCGCCATTACCAGTATAATAGTGACTTAGCTCCCAACCGTATCCATTTGCAGAATTTGTCGCAGAAAAGCGGGGAAGGTTTTAAAGAATACGCACAGAGATGGCGTGCGGTGGCTGCTAGAGTTCAACCTCCAATGGTGGAGCGAGAACTTGTGGATTTGTTTGTATCAACTCTTCCTGGTATATACTATGAGAAGCTCGTCAGCGGTATGTCTGGTAGCTTTTCAGATCTCATCATCACGGGCGAGCGTGTCGAGAATGGGATCAAGATTGGAAAGATTCAGGGTGAAGAAACTTCCTCGGCTGGAGGTAGGAGAAACCTTGGTAACCGGAAAAGGGAAGGAGAAACTAATTTAGTAGCTAGCTCCCGGGGCAGAGGGAGAGGTCAGAACAGGGGCACCCAGCGTCCTCAAATAGCCAGCATTACCATACCTGCCGGTCCTTCACAGCAACAGACGGTTCAGCAGAATCAGCAGCGCCAACAGGGCAACCAGAGATTTCCGAATAGAGGGTTGAATAATCGGCGTTTTGAGACACCGCCTACAGCTTATGCTGACTTGCTTCAGACGTTGTTGGCTCTAGATATGGTACAGAAAAGGACGTTGCCTCCCATCACAGGACAGTTACCACTAGGGTACGACGCTAATGCCAGATGTGAATTCCACTCCGGAGGAGTTGGTCACAATATCGAGAATTGTAAAGCTTTCAAGAACAAAGTTCAGGACCTGCTTGATGCCAAGTTGATTAATTTCTTAAACGAAATTCCCAACGTGCTGGACAATCCTATGCCAACTCATGGGCAGCCTCGTGTCAATGCAATCATCGAAGTGGAAGAGGATTTGGAAATGGTAAGTAGAGTGAGTGATCTGAGGATGCCACTAGGCTTCATCAAAGCCAAGCTGTTAAAGAGGGGAGTCTTTCCGGGATGTGGACAGTATTGTATGGGATGTGCAGAGAAGTCAGACGGTTGTGAGCAGTTGTCAGTGGGGATCCAGAGTTTGATCAACGAGGGTTTGTTGCAATTCAGCCGGGCTGCTGATACCAGGGTTGGAGAAGTTCTACTGAAGCAGGAAGGTGAAGTGGCAACCATCAATATCCCTTATAAAACCGTCACCATCACAGGTCGGAGGCCTACCATTACAATCACCAAAGCTGGTCCAATACCATATGAAAGCTCGAAGGCTGTTCCGTGGCAGTATGGGGTGGAAGCCTATTGTAACGGAAAGAAGTTGGATCTGGGAACCCTTGCATCTTCAGTAGATAACGTTGTGGGTACCGGTGGCATAACCCGAAGTGGTCGAGTGTTCGCTGCACCTGAGCCAGTGGCTGATAACACTGAGAAGGCTGACAAAGGAAAGAGCAAGGTAGTTGAAGAAACCTCGCGGGAGGTAGAAAAAGACTTGCTTGTTAAAGATGCTGAGGAGTTTATGAGGTTGATCAAAAAGAGTGACTACAAGATTATCGATCATCTTCAGCAGACACCGTCAAAGATATCCATCCTGAATTTGCTTCTCAGTTCAGAAGCGCATCGTAACGTGCTCCTGAAAGTATTGAACGCTGCATACGTTCCCCAGGAAATATTAGTGAACCAGCTTGAAGGCGTGGTTTCACATGTGAATACTGGGAATGGATTGGGATTCACTGATATGGATCTAACTCCCAAAGGTCGGGATCACAACAACGCTCTTCACATTTCCATAGACTGCAGAGGGACGACGATGTCTCATGTGCTGGTTGATACTGGCTCCTCTTTAAATGTCTTGCCAAAGAAAGCGCTGATGAGGTTGAATGTTCAAGGGATCCGGTGTACCCCCAGTGATCTGGTGGTCAAAGCTTTTGACGGTACTCGCCGGTCTGTGTTCGGTGAGATTACATTGCCCATTCAGGTAGGGCCGGAGGTTTTCGACGCAGTTTTCTATATCATGGATATCATGTCGGCCTACAGCTGCCTGTTAGGTCGCCCGTGGATTTACTCAGCAGGAGCAGTGACTTCCACCCTCCACCAAAAGTTGAAATATGCTGTCGGGGGCAGTATCGTAACGGTGTGCGGAGAAGAGGACATAATGGTGAGCCATTTGTCATCGTTCAAGTACATTGAGGTGGATGGCGAGATCCACGAAACCCTGTGTCAAGCTTTCGAAACTGTGAAGGTGAAAGATGAGTCTTCCCCAACAGTTCCTACACCCGTGCTGGCTTTGTCATCGTTCAAGGAAGCACAAGCTGTAGTTCAAAGTGGTTCAGCTCCAGGTTGGGGTCGAGTATTGGATATTCCTCACCAGCAGGGCAGGTTTGGTTTGGGCTATTCTCCAGGTGCGTCATCATCTCAGAATTCGCAGAGTCGGCGAGGACCTGTGGTATTCACCAAAGGAGGGGTGGTATTTGAAAGTATTAACGCTTTGTCCGAAGATGAAGGCGATAGCGACTGCGACTTCGACGCATGGATCCGGCCAAGCATTCTAGGGCAGTGCCTCAACAACTGGACCAGTCAGGAAATCATTCAAGTGACAAGTCTAGAGTAATGCTTTACTTCTTCAGTCATTGTACAACCCTATGTCTTACCCGAGGCGTAGCGGTTTACTGTCAGGGCCTTACTTGCTTATGAACATATATTTTGTTAAATAAATCGCAAGGCGTTTTTGCATTCAAAACTTTGTGTTCCCTGTTATTCATGTTTTTGTTTTTTCCCTTTTTCTTATTTTTGAAAACTGAAAAAACATCAAAATGGCAATGTAGGTTAAGAGCTAACCATGTGCATCTTTTAAGCATGTGACCATGTTTATTGCAGGACTCTTATTATAGATGACACCTCAGAACTCCCTATGACTCTCTTCGACTTCGATCATCCGGTGTACCAAGCTGAAGAAGAGATTGGTGAAGATGACGAAGAATTACCAGAGGAGTTGGTTCGCCTGTTGAAACAGGAGGAGAAAGCCATTCTGCCTAATGAAGAAACGATTGAGATCGTTAACCTGGGTTTTGAAGAACTTGTCAGGGAGGTCCGGATAGGGGCCGCATTGCAAGATGACGTCAAGCGAAGATTGGTTGATATGCTCAGAGAGTACAGTGATATCTTTGCTTGGTCGTATGAGGATATGCCAGGGTTGGACACCGACATTGTGGTTCATCACTTGCCTTTAAGAGAAGATTGTCCTCCTGTCAAGCAGAAGCTTAGAAGGACACGACCAGATATGGCCGTCAAGATCAAGGAAGAGGTCCAGAAGCAGTTGGACGCTGGATTTTTGGCTGTGGCTAGTTACCCTCCGTGGGTCGCAAACATCGTGCCTGAACCAAAGAAGGACGGTAAGGTACGAATGTGTGTAGATTACCGGGATCTGAATAGGGCGAGCCCTAAGGATGATTTCTCGTTACCTCATATTGACGTGTTGGTGGACAACACGGCTCAGTTCTCAGTATTTTCATTCATGGATGGTTTCTCCGGGTACAACCAGATCAAGATGGCGCCGGAGGACATGGAGAAAACTACTTTTATTACACCATGGGGTACATTTTGCTATAAGGTCATGCCCTTCAGTCTGAAGAGCGCAGGGGCAACTTACCAACGAGCAATGGTAACGTTGTTTCACGACATGATCCACCACGAGATTGAAGTCTACGTGGACGATATGATAGCGAAATCTCAAACGGAGGAAGGACACCTGGTCAATCTGCAGAAGCTTTTTGATAGGTTGAGGAAATTCAGGCTGAGGCTGAATCCGAACAAGTGCACTTTCGGGGTGCGATCCGGTAAATTACTGGGGTTCATTGTAAGTGAGAAAGGCATTGAGGTTGATCCTGCCAAAATAAAAGCAATTCAAGATATGCCAGCGCCGCATACAGAAAAAGAAGTACATGGTTTCCTGGGGAGAATAAACTACATTGCAAGGTTTATTTCTCAACTCACGGCCACATATGAACCGATGTTCAAGCTTTTAAAGAAAGATCAAGCGGTGGTATGGAACGAAGATTGCCAGAGGGCTTTCGATAAAATAAAGAAATACTTGCAGGAACCTCCTATTTTGATTCCCCCAGTTGCCGGACGGCCTTTGATAATGTACTTAACAGTACTAGAGAATAGTATGGGTTGCGTGCTCGGTCAGCACGACGAGACAGGCAGAAAGGAACATGCCATATATTACCTGAGTAAGAAGTTCACTGATTGTGAATCCCGATACTCGATGTTGGAGAAGACGTGTTGTGCATTGGCATGGGCTGCCAAACGTCTCCGCCAGTATATGTTGAATCATACAACCCTGTTGATCTCGAAAATGGATCCGATAAAGTACGTCTTTGAGAAGCAAGCTCTTTCCGGACGAATTGCTAGATGGCAAATGGTTTTGACGGAATATGATATTCAATATGTGTCCCAGAAAGCAATCAAGGAGAGCGTGTTGTCTGAACATCTTGCTGAGTTGCCTATCGAAGACTACCAGCCTATGAAGTTTGAATTCCCTGACGAGGATGTGATGTTCCTTAAGATGAAGGATCGAGAAGAGCCTTTTCCCGATGAGGGGCCGGAGTTGGGTTCCCAATGGCAGTTGATTTTTGATGGTGCGGTTAACTCGTACGGTAGTGGAATTGGGGCAATTATTACAACTCCCCATGGGTCGCATATCCCGTTCACTTCCAGGTTGACATTCCCGTGCACCAACAACGAGGCTGAATACGAAGCTTGTATAATGGGTTTAGAAGAAGCCATTGATCTGAGGATCAAGAATCTTGATGTGTATGGCGATTCAGCGCTCGTTGTGAATCAAATCAAAGGAGAGTGGGAAACCCGACAGCCTAACTTGATTACATATATGAACTATGCCAGAAGGTTGTTACCATTCTTTGATCGTGTAGAGCTCCACCATGTGCCGAGGGCTGAAAATCAGATGGCTGACGCCTTAGCTACCTTATCATCGATGTATAAGGTCAACTTTTGGAATGAAGCTCCAAAGATTGTGATTTCTCGCCTTGAGAGGCCTGCGCACATTTTTGCCGTTGAGACGACACCCGATGGCAAACCGTGGTTCTACGACATCCAGAATTTCCTTATGAATAAGGAGTATCCGGTGGGTTCGTCTACCCAGGATAAGAAGACTCTGAGGAGGCTTTCTGGAAACTTTTATCTCAACCCTGATGGTGTTTTGTATAAGCGGAATTATGACCTCGTGCTACTGAGATGTGTAGATGAAAAAGAAGCTGGCTTCCTGATGGAAGAAGTTCACGAAGGTACGTTCGGTACGCACGCCGGAGGACATGCAATGACGAGAAAGATCCTGAGGGCAGGATATTATTGGTTGACCTTGGAGTCGGACTGTTTCAAGTTCGTGAAGAAGTGTCACAAGTGCCAAGTTTATGCTGACAAGATCAACGTGCCGCCGAATCCGTTGAATGTCATGTCTTCCCCGTGGCCGTTCTCCATGTGGGGCATTGATATGATCGGAAAGATTGAACCTACGGCATCCAACGGACATCGCTTTATTCTGGTTGCTATTGATTACTTTACGAAGTGGGTTGAAGCCGCGTCGTACGCAAATGTCACCAAGCAGGTGGTAGCCAGATTTATAAAGAAGGACATCATCTGTCGATATGGTATCCCAGAGCGGGTTATCACGGACAATGGTTCGAATCTTAACAACAAGATGATGAAGGAGTTGTGTCAGAACTTCAAGATAGAACATCACAATTCATCGCCTTACCGGCCGAAGATGAATGGTGTTGTTGAAGCAGCCAATAAGAATATAAAGAAGATCGTGCAGAAAATGGTTGTTACCTATAAGGACTGGCACGAGATGTTGCCGTTTGCTCTCCACGGTTATCGCACGACAGTGCGTACATCAACCGGGGCAACTCCTTTCTCCTTGGTGTACGGAATGGAAGTAGTGTTACCGTTGGAAGTCGAGATTCCTTCTTTGCGGGTTTTGCGCGACGTCAAGCTTGACGAGGCAGAATGGGTAACAGACAGATTGAACCAACTCAGCCTGATGGATGAGAAAAGATTAGCTTCTATCGCTTATGGTCGGATATACCAGAGCCGAATGAAGAAAGCTTATGATAAGAAGGTGCGCCATCGAAGCTTTTAGACGGGTGATCTCGTTCTGAAGAAGATACTCCCACCGCACTCCGATCACAGGGGCAAGTGGACGCCGAATTACGAAGGGCCATATGTTGTTAGCAAAGTCTTCTCGGGAGGAGCTTTGTTATTATCCATGATGGATGGGGAAGATTTTCCATCTCCGGTGAATGCGGACGCGCTTAAAAAATACTTTGCTTGACAAATGACCCGCTGGACAGAAAAAGAGAGTCCAGGCAAAAATTAGGGCATCCCGGCGAACCATGAAAAATGAAAAAGGTTTGGGCAAAAGTTAGGGATATAAATGAAAAGAATGTAAACCCACAAAGTCGAAAACCTGAAGGGGCGACTTTGGCAAAAATGGGTATCCCGGTGAATCGAAAACCCTAGCGGGCGATTCAGGCAAAAGTTAGGGATTTAAAAGCAAATGATCGTGTTCCGTGTGATTTTCCTTACTCAGTGATTTGGGAGTACCTAAAGGTCGTCTATCCGAATCAATCTCTTCCGAAGATGAATCGTTGAGAAGTTTTAGAGTCGAGAGAATCATAGGGGTGATCGCTTCATGGTGTTCGTCTACACCGCATTGCCAACATTTGTACATACTTGTTGTATATTTGTAGTTGTTTGTTTTGCAGCTTCCTCATTTCAGGAGCTCGCATCCTTTGTAAAACACTTTGCCTATTTACATGCCATTTCATCAATAAATATACAGTTCAGTGAACTGATTATTTACATGTTTATTTCTGCAGTTTCGTTTGCGAAAAGCGCCTGGTGTTTTTGATAAAATACGCGTGCATAAGCTTGTGGGCTCCGGCCAATGATTGTTAAAGCTTTGAATTACCTGAATAATTTCACAAATGATAACCTGACGGTCCCTTTGTGAAGGGTGTTGTGTTTGTTTGTTTTGCAGGATTGACATCCTCCGTAGTCGCAAAGTGGATCCTTGGTAGGATCAGTTCATTTCCCCTCAGAGGTCGTCAGAGCAGTTCCTTGATATGTTCAGCATCCTCCCCAGACGGGTCGCAAAGAAAGCTAGGATTAATATCCTCGGAGGTTGCCAAGCAGGTCCTTGATAGGAGTGGCTCTTCCTCCAGCTGAGTAAGTACGGATTGACATCCCCAGCAGTGCTGATGCACCAATATTCCCCACAGTGGACTCCAGCAAGGGTTGGTCTCAAGAAGCGTGCAAGAGTTATCCTCAGCAAATCGAGATCATTATCCCCAAACAAAGTGTAGCCCTTTCCCTAGCAGGTGGAAGGCATTCCCTCAGAAGCAGTTGTTTTTGGCAGGCAGATGATTCTCCCCAGCCGAGTATAGCCATGATCGGCAGATGAAAGATTTTCCCCAAGCAGATCCTGAGGGACTGTTCAGCAAAATGAAGTTTGTCTCTCCAGGAGTTTGAAAACTTGTCGACATGAGTGTCTGGTAGCCTGAAGGCTATTCTCCCCAGGAGAGTCATTTCTCAGAGAGCCGCTCGAAGCATTTATCCTTTTCTCCCCACAGATCCCGAAGGACTGTTCAACAAGCTGAAGTTTGTTTCCCCAGTTGAGTAGAGGATAGTAGGTTGGGCAGCTTGAAGGCTGTATTTTCCCCAGGAGAATGGTAGCTCAGAAAGTCGTTCAGGGCATTTACCTTTTTCCCCAGCTGGAGTCCAGTTGAGATTGGCACAGGTTACAGTTCCCCTGATGGGTAGCTTGTTCCTCAGCAAAGTGGTTACTCTCCCGAGAGGATGATTCCTCTTTCCAGCATTTATTTTGCTGGAGCATTTCATTGCATGATTGCATTACATAGCATTACGCTCATGCATTCTCCAGCAGAAGCATCATACCCATGCATTTCCCCAGCAGGGGCATATGAAACATGAACCAGGAGGTCACCGTTTCTCCAGCAGAAGTACTTACTCCCCGGAAGTTGACAGGAAGCGTTCGAGCGAACTCTCTCGTCATTCCTCAGCAAAGTCTACAAGGTTGTTTGGGTGAACCCTTCTCCTTATTCCCCAGTAAAGTCTCCAGGGTTGGTCGGGCGAACCCTTCGTTCCTCCCCACAGCAGTGTAACCTGATAGTTACAGCGGCGTGATATGTTGCTCTGACGGCGATGTCAGATATGAAGATGGACTTCAACACCTGAAGGTGTCGGCAGAAGGTTCCTGTGGATTCAGGTCCCTCATCGGTGACTCAATGTTTGTCTGAAGACAATATCAAGAGTTCGTAAGTGCAGTTTTTGTTTATGAAACGATCCGTATTGGTCTGATGGCCAGGTCAGTTGTCCTGATAGTGATCGAGCTAGTGGTTTCGAGGTCTGAGGGTTATGGCACAACCCAACTAGTGTTTCTTCTGACTAAAGTCGAAGATTTTCTCCAGCTGAAGCGGAGTTTGCCTGAAGGCAAAGTATTGAATCCCCAGAGTCATGAATGGCTCAGAATACCATTTCTCTGACTGATGTCACTGATCTCCTTAGCTGAAGCGAGGCGCCTGAAGGCGAGGTTATTCCCTTTAAAGTCATGAGTGACTTAGGATTCGTTTTTCGGACTGAAGTTCGAAATATCTCCATGACTGAAGTCACGGATTCTCTAGCAACGACGGAATTGCCTGAAGGCAAGTTCCTATTCTTCAGACTGAAGTCGAAGACTTTCTCCAGCAGATCTGGAGTGGCCAGGGGCCAGGGTCTCATCTATCCTTGAAGGATAAGGATGCACATCTTCAGACTGAAGTCGAAGATTTTCTCCAGCGGATCTGGAAGTGGCCGGGGGCCAGGGTTTCATATGTCTTTGATGTTGCAGTGCTACAGTAAATTCAGTATTCAGCAGTATTTGAATGTTCGTCATGGTTTTCTGAGGGTGAACCCCAGATTAGAGAGTGCCTGATTAAGGCTCTCATCCCCAGCGGAGTTAATTCAGATATTCAGGTATAACCATCATTGTCTCAGTTCCCAGGGGTGACCCCCAGGGCGGAGTTTGTTCAGTTACACATGTCATCCCCAGCGGAGTACCGCGAGTATTTATCGGTACAGCTATCAGAAGTGGAAGTTTGCCTCGGTGTGTGGGCAAATTTTCGGGTTTATTGGTATTCAACCGTCTTCCGCCTCGCTTGTTTGAGAACTCGCCAGGCCCAAGCCGCTTGAATAGGGGCAGCTGTTGCACCCCAAAATTTGCCTAACCTTGTTGAGACTTGGTTCATGGTTTCATTGCATTCATTCATACACTAGCATATGCATTTCATTGAGATGTGTGCAGGGATCAAGGGATGTGAGCATCTTTTGAACTAATGAAAGGTTTGAGAACCTATTGAATGATGTTATTGAAGTACATGAGGGTTGATGTCTCCTCAGATGAAAGAAAAGATCCCTAGAGATAAGGCTGGTTGCCAAATGGAAGGTCTCCTAACTTGAAAGTCATAGAAGCTATCCAAATGATTCTGAAGCTACAAGTATGATCTTGAAGTATTGCTAGAGCCCATAGGATGTCTTGAGAGCCATCATGAAGCTTGAGCAAGTCATTGATTGAAGATTGAAAAGTTTTACCATGAGTGGTAGAATTAGGGTTTGACTGGTCAACCCTAAGTCAACAGTTGAATTTGAGGAAGGTTGAGACCTATCCCCAATGCCATGAGATCTTGAATTGATACTTTAATATGCCTAGTGGATGATTCCAAGGCCATTTGATCATGATTGACAAGTTTGAGAAGTTTGAAGGCTAGGGTTGCTATGCTTGATAGTATAAAATCCCCTAGTTTGATGGCATTTTCCAAGGAAGATAAGTTGAAATGCAAGCCTCATCTCACCTTTTGATGGTCATGGGACTTGTAGAGAATGTTATTAGCTTTAATTTGAGTGGTGGAAGTCCTTGAGAGTATTTATATAACTCAAGTTATAGCTCTTACAAGTTACAGGTCATCTGAGGACACTGAAATTTGTCTGCAAAAGTTGTCTGTCTTCCTACCAACTTTTGACCCTCAAGAAGGTTTCAAATGAATTTGGACCCAACATAAGAGTTGTTCCTCATGGTCTCCCCTTTCCAAAAAGGTATTGTATGACTTCATCTGATTTGTGGAACTCAACTTACAGTCAGTACAATGCAAGGGTATTTTGGTCATTTGGTGATTATAGGTCATTTTAAGCAAAGGCCATATCTCCTATTTCCAAGCTTCAAATGAAAAACTTCACAACATCAAAGTTGCTCAAAATGACATTTTGAGTCTAAAAAAGAGGTCATGGGAGTTTGTAAGTGCATAGAACTCATATTGATCAAAGTTGGTAAAAATGGCCTAAAATGGAGGTATAACTTAAATGAACCAAAGTTGGAAAATGGAATGAGCAATCTACACACCCAAATCAGGTCATGTAATATATGATTTTGAGTCTAAACAACATTTTGAGAACAATGGTTTATACACATTTTTGAGTTAGGGCTTGGAAAATAAAGTTGCTTTGAAAAGTAGTTACTTGCATAATAAGGCATACATGAGAAACTCAAAGTAAGGCAATGTGCAAGCTGAATAAACACTCCAATCCTCCTAATAACTCACATGAGGAGATTTTCAAGTGTAATCCAAGGGCTGTAAGGGCATTATCGTGAGATATCACATGGTATGAGTTGAAACCTAATTCGCATGACATGAGAAATCCTACATCCTCCTAGATCATTCCAGAAGATTCTAGATCATTCCAATCACATCTATATATTGAGTAGAAGCCACTTGAGGCCATGGTTGGTGAAGTTGGTGAGGTGAGAGAGAGAAAAAGGTGAGATTCCATTGTAGCTTCAAGTGCAAGCAAGAGTGAAATTGGTCATACAGCTGCAATTTCATTCATTCTTCTTCTTCATTCATGATCTATTGCATCTCTTGAGTCCATACAAGCAAGCTCAGAGGCACATCAATGGAGGTTTGAAGATCTGAGGTAGAGATTACAAAGGTTCACACCAGATTCGAATCACCTTCTACAAGCACTCCCTCTCAAATTCTTTGCAAACAGTAGGCTTCTCATCAAGCAAGGGTCATTCTTGAAGCTTTACAAGGCCTGAATCGAGCTACTCCATCAACTGTTCATCAAGAAAAACAGGTTGGTACTCTTTCCTATACCTCCTTAATTATGCATCATTAGTTGATTTGGTTAGGATAGAAATGTTAGTGACCATTAGGAGGATGATTTTAGAGACTTAGGGTGAATTTCATGAGGTTTGCAGACATGGTGTTGAATCTTTCATAATCAAGAAATCTTAGTGTAGTGAGTTTTAACTCAAGCAAGATAGCATGTTGGACTTAGGGCAACACAAAGAACACATTAGTACCAATAGATTCAAGAATTATCAAGGTCCATCTCAGTGGCAGTTTGTGTACAATGAAACTTCATGCCATCGGGTTTCTCTCTAGGGTTGGTTTCAATCAAAACTATGGATATGGTCGTGTTCCTCTTGAAAAGTAGAGCATTTTTGGTTTTTACAAAGTTGCATTTAGGTGAGAATTGAGAGAGAACGAGAGAGGAGAAGATGAGTGTATGGGATCTGAGTTGCATGAAACCCTAGGTTGGAGGTTGAAGACAACCTCCCAGCCGTCTGATCGTGCCCAGGACTTTGACTCAAAGAATACATCCAACGGGCCAGATTTGAAAAGGAAAATTGGAAGGAGTCTGCGTGACCATGAAACACAACGTTTCATTTATTCTGAATCCTGGGCCTAAGAACAAAAGCTGATATTCACACCACCCTTGCAAGCCCAATTGGATTTTGAACTGGAATTCCCTGCTATTCGCACCGTTCCCTTATCATTTTCCTTTTAATTTTTCTTTGAATTTTCTGGATTCAATTGGGCTTAGCGCATCTGCTTTCCCCACCCCCCAGTCAGAGCCCATCAACCATATTACACTAGGCGCATTACTTCCTGCACCTCCCTTCATCTCTTTTAATTTTTCATTTCTTTTATTTTTCTTGCTACTTTAAAAATTCATATTAAATGGAAAAATGAATATTTTTGATTGGTTCTTTTTGCTATAATTTCATGATTTTGTCTAGAAAAATGTTACAAAATAAAATTTATATTTTATTTTTTCAAATATTTTTAGCATATTTTTCTTTTTAATAGGTTTTAATAGTTTTAAGTAGATACTTAATTTTGTCCAATTTGGTTTAGGCAATTCCCTTAAGGTTTTGATCCCATTCTTTTTAGTACAATTAGATATGGACTTTAGGTACCCCTGGTTTTTATACCACAATTTTTAGGATTTTCTTTTAGGTAGTTTGAATAATAGACATTTGAGTGATCAAATTAGGGTTAAAATGAGGTATATGTTCATTAATTGTGTAGAATTTGATTTGTAGATATAATTTGGGGTAGGGAATATATGGGATGTAAAGGGTACATACATAGAATCCCCTAGATTTAATCTTAGATTTTTGTAGGATAGTTTAGTATTTTTCATGTATTTTCCAATTGTGCATTGTTTTGTTTTGCCTTGAAGGCATTGTATTGTTTGTTTTTTTGCTTGTTTCTCTTCCTTGTTGCTTGTGGAGCATGGATTCAAGTGGGAGATCATTTATGGATCTTTGAGAAGCCTTTGAAGACTTGAAGTGGAGCTTGCCAGCTTGTTTTGTTTTGTTTTTAGGATGTAAGACATAGATAGAGCCCTAGTTAGACTAACTTCCTTCTTAAACAAGGAGTGTATCATTCACCTCCTTCCTTCTCAATGACATAAAGTCCCCATAGGGTATTCACCTCTCTCCTTTGGAGGGATTAGTGACCTTGCCCTATGAGGTAGAACTTTGAGAGAGCCTTTCCCTTTAATGTTAAGTCCTTAATGGCATCCTTTGGAGGTCAATAAGCACTCTAACATCCCCACCTCATCTAGTTGATTGAATTCCTTTGTTTTGCTGGAGCATTTGGGTTGTTGAAGATAGAAGAAAGCATTGAAGATCATTGAAGAGTATTGAAGAAGAAGATTCCATTGAAGATTGCCTTGAAGAAGATGATTGATTGAGGTTTGTGTGAAGCCATTGAAGTTGTAAGCTGAAGCTTTGAAGAGGATGAGTCCTTGGGTGTTTGAAGTTTGATTAAAGAAGAGCATGAAGATGTTGAAGCCTTGAGAGGTGAAGGTTACAAGTTGAGACTTGTACTAGCAACAGTCAAAGCCTAAAGAAGCAAGTTGAGACTTGCTGTTGAGGATGAAGCCTGAAGGTGGAGTCTACAGTTGAAGATAGCTGGAGCTGCTGAGGCAGAGTCTCCTGTGTGGCTTTTCTTTTTCTATATTGTTTGTTTGCTTGAGAGCATTCCCCATGGGCTTGAGTGGAAGCTAGCCTTCCCTTGCCTCTCTTGTTTTGTGCATAGCATGCATCTTTACTGTTATTGATATATTTACTGTTATTCTGTCTGTTTGTTGTTCACCATTGATATGGTTCCCCCTAGGTTCTCACTCTTTCCTGATGGGATAGTGATGATAGACTTTTAGGCTGAAGCCTTTGCATCATAATTTCTAGGAGTTCCCAGTTCTCAACCTTAGGATGAGTCCTTAGTTGCGTTCTCTTCTCATCTACAAACAGCTTAAAATACAGTAATCATGAATGATTTCTTTCGTACGCTACGAGCCTTAAGCTATCTAGGAAACAACTGTTGGAGAGTTTCTTTCCAATAGTTGGGATGTTTAGTATGGTACCCTTTGGGTGACATGCGACGCATTCACTCCTAGGTCCTAGTCTTTAGTGCGATTGAAATTGCAAACCCAATAAAAGACACTTCTCGCGTAAAAGATGAAAAAAGACTGAAAATCATTTTCCCTGAAGGGCAAGCAAATTAATGAAGACTTTTCTGAAGAAAAGAGTGTTGTTAAACTTCAGCGCCACCGCAAACAGGCTTTGTCCCTAACTGCTGGAACTGTTGTTTAACCCTACTCGGGTAAAAAACTGTCTGAACAACCCGTGTTCCGTTTTTTCCCGAACTACGTTAGCTCTGATTTTCTCGGATGAGAAATACGTAGGCACAAGATGCGACGTCTTGGCGAGCCACCTTCTACCATCTACCTGTAGTTAGCCGAACTACGTCGACTCTGGCTTTCTCATGACAGATGAGAATACGTAGGCCCAAAGCGCGACACTTTGTCGAGTCCTTTTTCTTCCTTTTTAGATTAGTCTAAACCAGCCTTGATAGGTAGAGTAGATTAACAATCCGTCCAGACATCAAACAAGCGTGGATCCCATCGAGTACGATGGACGTGAGGGGTGCTAATACCTTCCCCTTGCGTAATCGACTCCCGAACCCTAGATTTGGTTGCGATGACCGGTCTTGTCCCGTTTTCGCGAGGTTTTCCCTGTTCGTTTCCTTTCCCACCCGAGGGATAAATAACGAAAGGTGGCGACTCTTGTTGTGCCGGCACCTGATTTTCGCAGTAGCGACAATTAGGTCTAGTTGTTTGACCGCCGAGTCAATAGTCTTAACCCTTTGGACCATTTCAAACCCTAATTAGCCTAGGTGTCTCGCCGTGGACAGAAAACGCCATTTACCCTAGCTTTTAGGTCAAATAGTCTTCGTACTCTGTTTTAGGATTTCCCGCCGTGGAATCCCTAATTTAACCATAATTTCAATTAACAAATTCAACGTAGAAATAGGAGTTTCAAGACTCCACGAAAGCGTGTCCTTAAGATACGTTTATTTCCCGTGAAACCTTGACCATAGTCAAAAGTTTCTAACCTCCCTTTCTAGGGGAACTACAATTACTCTGATTCCATTCCCGTCAGGATATGTAGGTACAAGATGCGACATCTTGCCGAGTAAACTTAGGACTAACCCTTAGGTCACTCTATCCCTTAGCTCAATATATATCAAACAGATAATAAAATAAAAAAACATACGATAAATAGAAGGTTCCTGTAGAGTACTATAGAAGTTTAGTATGCTAGTACCTTCCCTAAGATTAACCAAGCCCTTACCTAGGTCTCTCCCCGCATTGTGTTTACGATGCAAAAATAGGGTTTTCCTCTTTTGACCTTTTCATTCAGATAAATCAAAGAGCGGTTGTGAATTGAATTGTGATTCAAATTAATTAATAATTTGATATCCTATTTCCACCGCAACAGAAAATGGCAACTTCACTGGGGATCCTCCTAATTTCTAAGGGTTGCCCCTATTTTGTTTTATTGTATGATTATTTTCTTTTATTAATTATCTGTATATATATTATTGTATGTTGTGGGGATATCATTCTATTGTGAGATAAGTCGTAACCCAGACTTGAGTGACCTTATTATAGGATGGAGATATATTCAATGAGGCTTATAGGGAGTGAGTCCCGACCAAGCTGATTTGAGAATCACCGCTCGATTGAGATCCTTCCATAAGATAGTTCGGTTGAACGAGTGCAGCCGTGAAAACTTTTACTATTTTTGGAAAGGGGTCTATGATATTGAGGACCGTAGTACCTTAACACCACCTTGGCCTTATATAGGACGTAGTGCGGGAACTATGTGGGAGTAGTCCTGCAATGGTTGCTACACAATACTACACTCGAAAAGGTTCTCTTGACAATATTATCGTCCCCCGAGTCAGTCAGAAAGTTAGTAATATCCGAAGGATGGGCTGATGACTTTGGGAACTTTTTAGAACCTTGTTCGGCAGGTACAACTAACCTTAGTACATACCTTATTGGGATGGGTAAACCCTAACTCCTTGCACATACCTTTAACCTAGGACTTGTGAATATATGTGCATTGCATCCATGAAACATTACATTGTATCACATTTCATGGAATTCAAACCTTATTTATGGATATTGCAGGATACTATGGATTACAATAGAAGAAAAACTTTGAAATATACTTTTAAAAGTCCTAAGCTAGATGACCTAAAGGAGCTAGGGTCTTTAGTCCGAGATCAAGAAGGATTTTGTAACCAGTATGAAAGACTGTTATCTCTGTTGGAATGTAAAGTGAACGAAGGACTTCTCTCGGTTTTGCTACAATTCTACGATCCTGACTATCATTGCTTCACATTTCCCGATTATCAGTTATTACCTGCTTTTGAAGAGTATTCTCAGCTTGTAGGGTTGTATATTATGGATTAGACTCCTTTTCCTTTCTTGGAGAAGGATCCTAAAGACCAGGATATTGCTAAAGCCACATGTTTGAAGGTGTTTGACATTAAGGAGAATATGACTCATAAAGGAAAAATCTTTGGGTTACCTACGAAGTTCCTAATCAAGAAGGCCCAATATTACACCGATCATTTGAGTATGCCTACCTTTAAGACGATCTTTGCCTTGCTTATCTATGGAGTTTTGCTTTTCCTAGTTTGGAAGGATTTGTGGACCTTAATGCCATCAAGATCTTCATGTGAAGGAATCCAGTACCCACCTTATTGGGAAATACCTATCATTCTGTACATCTCTGAAACCTTCGTGGTGGAGGGATGATTACTTGTTATGTACCCTTACTGTACAAGTGGTTTATTTCGCACTTGCCCAAGTCCGGTCCTTTTTGGAGTCCCACCCAAGGACGTTGGTCACAAAGAGTTATGGCCTTAACTCATTATGATATTGATTGGTACAACCGTATGTATGATGGAATATTACTCATTGATGGTTGTAGAGATTTTGCTAACATGCCCTTACTCGGTTTCAATGGTGGAATAAGCTATAATCCAGTCCTAGCACGCCGACAGTTAGGGTATCCTTTGAAGGGACCGCCTAAAGGTATCTATATAGAGAAGATCTTCTTCGAAGACAACAAAGAACTTCAAGAACAGATTATATCCTCTTTGAAACATCTTCATAGGAAAGGACGAGAAAGTTTGGGAAGGCCGAATTGTGTCTCTATGGAGCCATACCTTCAGTGGGTCTGAGAAATAGCTATCAAATTGAAGATGCCTTATCAGCGTTAAGATCCTCTACCTCCAAGAGAAGAACTTGTCCAGTATTTCATGACCGAAGCCTAGACTTTGAAGATCGCTTTGGAGAGATCACAACACGAAACCGAAGCATGGAAGAACAAATACCATGTGATGGCCAGTGAATATGATGAACTTCAGAGGCAGTTTCAGTCGAAGGATGAAGAAGTACTTTCCGTCAAAAAGAGAAGACTCTACGAGGATTTATTTTCCTTTGATTCTTCGCCTGCTCGCCGAAGTTGTGGATGATACTTCTTTGGGATCATTTAGCTTTTATTTAGCTGTTTTCATTAAAGACTTTATATTTATTTGTAATCCAAATTTTCAAATTAATAAATTTTTTTTTATTATTCCACAATATTCGTAAATATTTGAGTTCCATGAAATCATTTCATTCGCATCTAGCATCATATTTTGCATTTCATGAGTCTCCCGGTTTTCTCATACTCGGTTCTCTCGCCTTCCAGTTTCGTCACCCTGGGTCCTCCGCATCAGTATAATACTAGAGCCCAAGCTCAAAAAAGGATGGAAGAGCAAGCTCAAGAGATCGACCGTTTCAGCCATGAACTCGAAGATCTTCGAGGAAGTGTAAGGCAGATTTTGGAGACGCTACAAGCTCTTAATATGAAGATGGATAGTCAGCCTACTGTTGTCTCTGAGTTTACCAACATTGTGGTGGATCCTCAACCGGCTGTCACTATTGAGAATATGCCTCTTCAGAGTCGTCAATCCAGTTCGGTGCCTCATACTATTGCTCAACTAGTTCAGTAAGGTGTTCCTCCAAAGTGCAAGACTCCAAACTCTGACCATCCTAAAAGAGCTACACGCCAGAGGAGTCCCTCGAACAGCTATAACCATAAAATGGCTGCTCATACACCTTGGCAACATCAGCAAAACTATGTTCAAGGTTATCCCGTGAAGTATGTTCAACAGCCCTATGTAGCTACTGTTGCACCTCCTTTCAAACATCAGTTTCCTACTTATCAGCCTGTGCCACCGGTTCCGGTCTATCAAGCTTCGGCTTATCAACAGCCTCCTGTTTATCAGCCTGCACAAGCTCCTATTAATTGTCAACGAGCTTCCAACTCTCCTGCCAATCAACAACCTAAGAAGCAAGTACCTCGTTAGAATGATCTGAATAGGAGACCATATAAGCCTTGTTCTCCGATTCCAATGACTTTCACCGAGCTATATCCTTTCTTAGTGCAACGAGGTTTGATTGTTACCCGAGCTTTGGGTCCGCCTCCAGACCCTTTGCCTGCCAACCACAACGTCGCCGCTCATTATTTATTTCATGAGGGTGCGCCTGGTCACGATTTGGAAGGTTGTTACGCGCTTAAGAATATTGTTAGAGATATGTTGGAATAGAAAATTTTGTCTTTTGACGATCCTCAGCCAAAGATCGAGACTCCCCTCAGGGTTTTCAACATATCTCCGCCAGTTACTTCTCCTGTGAATCTGCCGAAGCCGATAATTCTTCAGACGCCTAGTCCAGTTCATTTCAGCAGTTCTGAAGATGATGTGACCCTAATCGACCAAGACTCTGGGAAGGTTATTCTGAACAAAGATTTGAAGACTGATATTGAGGCAGTGACAAATATAGTTGGGGCAAGAAAGATGGTTTACAATGATCATACTCCCCATGTCATTGAGGCTCCTCCAGAGCAAACCACCACTACTGTGGCGACCTTGAACACTAAGACTTCATAAACACCTGTTGAAGGACTTGTCATACAGTTCATCTTGTTTATTTATATTATGTTTTCTTTGATTGAGCATAATTAGCATGTACAAACTTTGTTTATTTTGATTAATTAATGCAATGTATGTTTGTCTTGAATAAATCCATTCATTTCACTCACAAAAATATTTTTTCATAAACTTATAATGCCAATTTTACCCAATCTCATGCTTTGATAGAGAATTGGGAGGAGGATGATGAACCAATAACGTCTGATCTCTTGTCGTATGCTTTCGATTGAAACCTGCTGATGATGTAAGGCATTGTTTCAAAGCCCAAATGTTGGAGTTATAAGGATGATAACCCCTCTTTACCCTATTTGAGCCTTGAAGTAGGAGTTTTCTTCTTTTCCAAATTAAAACCCTCATCTTAACCAGGGGCAGGGTAGTTTTTCAGTTAAACCGATCGAGCGCTTAGACCTTCAAAAAGGATGAGTGAGCCTTCGAGAATCTATACTTAAGTAGAAAGCACAATGACTATCCCTCTATTACTTAAAGAGTGGGGCAATCACAAGCCTTTCAAAAGAGTGAAACGACATGTTCAAAAAAATATAAGAGCCCGCTAATTCACAACCTATGAAGGAGACTTAGGCAAAACTGGGGCATCCCGCTGGACTCCAAAGTCAAATCCAAAAGACGTCGTCCAGGAAAAAGTTAGGGAATAAAAAAAACAAGGGATTACCTTAAAGAATCCCCAATAAAAAAACAAAGTCGTGTGACAAATCGACAAAAGCAAATAGGTGAGTGACTGCCATGTCCAAAGCATTGATAATTTCTCAACCATATCAAATTCGATTGAGGTATGAGTACTCGCATCCAGTTAACTGAATATAGGATTGGAGAACATCATGAAGAATGGTTGGGTACCAATAACTTTGAGCCTTTATCTTTTGTTTCTTAAAATCGTGCACTAAGCCACGATACAACCTTTAAAAGACCTCATTGAAGTAGGATTTCTTTTGAAGGCATACTCTACGAGATAACGTTTCCTGACTCCTATGAGCTATGCTCAAAAATTAATGTTGGAATGATAAATTAAATTTATATCCTAACTATGCGATTCAGTCATAAATTATTTCTATATCTTGTTTAAAACAAAAACAAAAAAAAATTCAAGACGAATATATGTGCATTAACTATTTCAGGATTAACATTTCACGCGTGTTGGTTTTGCCTAACATATTAGAAACTTACATATAGATGTCGAAGATCCTGCTAAATAGGGGAAGGTGGTTCCCAAGACATTTATTGCAAGCCTGACTCTCCTAAGAGCTACTTCTGGAAGACTCAGTCATAACACCGTCAATCTGAGCCAGTTACGTCGAGATCCGACCAAATCTCTCCATGAGTTTGAAAACAGTGGGGCAACCTGTCTCCCGTTCTCTATAAAATCCTCTAGAGATGAATCTTCCTCACAAAGCAATTACTCTGGGGCATCATGTTTTTCAAAATGGCGACTACTACTAAGTCCATTAAAATCAAAACTAGCTTGTTTCACGACATTTTTCGTGCACCCGATGGATCTTACTCCCGGCGGTCTTCATTCCTCAGTAAATCTCATAGTTGCAGAAGTACTTTAGACCATTGCCTCAACATAGTCCCCGGCGAGACTATAAGCTGACAACACTTCGGACCGAGCCGGTGATCTCCAAGACAGCATAGATTTTACCAGCATCTTCCCAGTGATAGTCCCTAGCGAGACTTTAAGCTAACAACGCTTTGGATTCATCCGATAAATCTCCAGTAACTCCCGATCCTACAGAGATCTTCCCGGTATCCTCCGAATAATCCATGTTCTTGAATACCAATTCTCAGTAGGATCATTTGTTCCTCAGTGTAATTGCCTCACTTTCCTCAGGAAATACTCTCCAAGAGATAGCCATGTTCTCCCCAGTAAGTCTGATGAACTCTTCTCAAGAAATTTGATATATTTTATCCCCAGTCGGATGTGCCTTTCCCCAGGAAGCCGAGATACTATTCCCATAAAGTTGCTACACTATCTCCATGAAGCTGCCTAGCTCTGTTGCACCCCAAAATTTGCCTGACCTTGTTGAGACTTGGTTCATTGTTTCATTGCATTCATTCATACACTAGCATATGCATTGCATTGAGATGTGTGCAGGGATCAAGGGATGTGAGCATCTTTTGAGCCAATGGAAGGTTTGAGAACCTCTTGAATGATGTTATTAAAGTGCATGAGGTTGATGTCTCCTCAGCTGAAAATAAAGATCCCCAGAGATAGGGTTGGTTGCCAAGTTGAAGGTCTCCTAATTTGAAAGTCATTGAAGCTATCCAGATGATTCTGAAGCTACAAGTGTGATCTTGAGGTCTTGTTAGAGCTTATGTGATGTCTTGAGAGCCATCATGAAGCTTGAACAAGTCATTGATTGAAGATTGAAAAGTTTTACCATGAGGGGTAGAATTAGGGTTTGACTGGTCAACCCTAAGTCAACAGATGAATTTGAGGAAGGTTGAGACCTATCCCCAATTCCATGTGATCTTGAATTGATGCTTTAAGATTCCTAGTGGATGATTCCAAGGCTACTTTATCATGATTGACATGTTTGAGAAGTTTGAAGGCTAGGGTTACTATGGTTGATAGTGTAAAATCCCCTAGTTTGTTGGCAATTTCCAAGGAAGATAAGTTGAAATGCAAGCCTCATCTCACCTTTTGTTGGTCATAGGACTTGTATAGGATGTTGTTATCTTTAATTTGAGTGGTGGAAGTCCTTGATAGGATATGTAGAACTCAAGTTATAGCCCTTGCAAGTTACAGGTCATCTGAGGACATTGAAATTTGTCTGTGAAAGTTGTCTGTCTTCCAAGCAACTTTTGACCCTCAAGGATGTTTCAGATGAACTTGGACAAAACATAAGAATTGTTCCTCATGGTCTCCCCTTTTCAAAAAGGTATGGTATGCCTTTATCTGAGTTGTAGAGCTCAACTTATAGCTTGTGCAAGTCAAGGGCATTTTGGTCATTTGGTGATTATAGGTCCTTTCAAGCATAAGGCCATATCTCCTATTTCCAAGCTTCAAATGGAAAAATCTTCAACATCAAACTTGCTTAGAATGATGTTTTAAGGCTAGTAAGGAGGTCATGAGATGTTGAAAAGGCTTGTAGCAAAAATTGGTAAAAAATGACCTAAAATGAAGGCATAAGTTAAATAAGGCAAAGTTGGAAATTGAAATGTGCAAGCTACACATCCAAACCATGGCATGTAATATATCATTTTGAGTCTAAAGAACATTCTAATAACAATGGTTCAGCCACTTTTTTGAATTGAAGCCTAGATCATGGGGTTGCTTTGGAAAATGGTTACTTGCATAATAAGGCACAAATGTCAAACTCAAGGAAAGGCAATGTACAAGCTTGCTATGCACTCCAACACACCTAAAAACTCACTTAAGGAGAAATTCAAGTAGAATTCAAGGGCTGTAACAAGGAGAGCATGAGATGGTACATGAGATGAGATGAATCATAATATCATGACATGAAAAATTCAAATTCTCCTTGGACTGTTCCAGAAGCTTCTAGAGCTTTCCAACCTCATCTATAAGTGCAATAGAGAGGATCAGAAGTTGGGGTTGGTGAGAAGAGAGAGAGGAGAGAGAGAGAGAGATCTTCCATTGTTGCTTCCATTGCAAGTCAAGTGCAATTCTTCATTCTTTCTTCATTACAGTTCTGTTTCTCAATCCATACACACTCCATTCATCATCTTGAGTGTGTGCACACTGAATTGAAGATCAATTCATGGAGGATTGAAGGCTTGGCAATTGGATTTTTCAAGAATCAAGTGGCATTCGAATCTTACACTACGAGCACTCTCCCTCCATCTTTTTGCAAACAGAAGAGCCAAGATCATCCAAGGATCATTTCTGAAAGATTACAAGGCTGGAGGAGAAGAGTTGATACCTCTGCCATACAAGATAAACAGGTTTGCAATTTCTCTACGACCTCCTAATTTAAGCATGGCTAGGGTGAGTTATTAGTTTAGATTGGTTAGAAACACCTAGATGATCCATTCCAGAAAATTAGAGATCATTTCATGAAGTTTGAGTATGTGACATCAAATATTTAATGATCAAGAACTATTAGTATAGTGAGTCTTAATCCAAGATCAATAGCATGTTAGAACCAGGGAAGGGTGAAGATCATTTTAGTACAAAAGATCCAAGAATTATCACGAGTGAAGTCTAAGTGTAATGGAAGTTTTTACTATCGGGTTCCATGTTTGAGGCCATTTCAATGCAAACTAATACCATGGTCGTGTTCAGCTTGGAAAATAGGCCAATCTAGTGTTTTAGAATGTTAAATTTGATGAGGAAATGAAGGAGTACGAAGTGGTGGAAGTATGGTATATGAGCCCTGTTTCATGAAGCTTACATGGTAAACCCTAGGGCTCGAGGAAGAAGACGAGTCTGCAAGCGTTAGATCATGCCAAGACCGGTTGACTGGGAAGTGAATCCAACGGCCTAGATTCAAACAGAATTTGAGAGGGAAGCTTGGATGCGCATGAAACGCATCGTTTCATTAAAGATGCAGCCTGGGCTTAGTGAAACATTGCTATAGACACCCCACACGCACGGCCCATGAGTATTTGAACCATTTTTCTTTTCTATTTGCACCACAAGTTTATCTTTTTCTTTTAATTTTTCTTGCATTTTTTGATCTAAACTTGGGCTTAGCGCATATGATATTCACACCTCCCAGTTAAGCCCATCTTCCATTTTGAACTGGACTGCCTTACTAATCACACCCCTTAGCTAGTTCTTTTATTTTTAATTCTTTTTAATTGTTTGGAAATCCATAATAAATTGGAAATTAGTGATTTTTGAGTGAGGATTTTTTCTACCACTTCATATTTCTGTCTAAAAAAATATCATATAATAAAATTCCCATTTCATTTTCTTTTAATATTTTTAGTGCATTTTCTCTTTTAATAGGTTTTTAATGGTTTTTAGTTAATGCATGATTTTGTATACTTTTGTTTAGGTAGCTCCTTTAGGATTTTTGCCCCATTCTTTTTAGGGTAGGTAGTTTAAGACATTAACTTTCGTATAGAATTTAGTTCATGATTTTTGAGTTTTATTTTGGATAGTTTTGAGTAGTGAACATTAGACTAGTCAAATTATGGTTTGTATGCAACATAGGTGTATTTGGACAATTTCTTTTGGGTTTTTTTAGGATGAATTAGACTATGGGACATAGGGGCTATTAAGGGTAGATGTATAGGATCCCCTAGAATTAATCTTGAATTTTGGTAGGATAGTTTGATATTTTTCATAGATTTTACAAAGTATGCATTGTTTGTATTGCCTTGTGGGCATTCTTTTGCCTGTCTTGTTTGTGTTTCCCTTCCTTGTGCTTGTGGAGCTTGGGATTGGTTTGAAGATCATGTGGAAGCATTGTGAAGACCATGAATACTTGAAGAAGGAGCATAGAGGAGCTTGTTAGCTTGCTTTTGTTTTGTTTTGTTTTAGGAAGTAAGATGTAGGCAGAGCCCTAGTTAGGATATTTTCCTTCTTAAACAAGGAGTGTATCATTCACCTCCTTTCCTCTCTATGACATGAAGTCCCTCTAGAGTATTCACCTCTCTCCTTTGGAGGGATCAGTGGCCTTACCCTATGAGGTAGAACTTTGAGAGAACCTTTCCTGTTGGTGTTGAACTGTTTAGAGGCTTCCTTTGTTAGTCAATGAATAGCTTCACATCCCCACCTCATCTTGTTAACTGAATTCCTTTTGGTTTGTTGGAGCATTTGGGTTGTTGAGGATTGTTGAAGATTGTTGAAGAGTCCCATTGCAGAGTGTTGAAGAAGAAGATTGCCTTGATGAAGATTGAAGTCTGTCTAAAGCCATTGAAGTTGGGAGCTGAAGCTCTGAAGAGGATGAGTCCTTGAATATTTGAAGTTTGATTAATGAAGAGCTTGAAGAAGTTGAAGCCTTAAGAGGTGAAGGATACAAGTTGAGACTTGTATTAGCTACAGTCAAAGCCTGAAGAAGCAAGTTGAGACTTGTTGTTGAAGATGAAGCCTGAAGGTGGAGTCTACAGTTGAAGATAGCTTGGAGCTGCTGAAGCAGAGTCTCCTGTGTTGCTTTTCTTTTTCTGTATTGTTTGTTTGCTTGAGAGCATCCCCCATAGGTTTGAGTGGATGCTAGCCTTCCCTTGCCTCTCTTGTTTTGTGCATAGCATGCATCTTTACTGTTATTGATTCACTGTTTATTTTGCTATCTGTTTGTTCACCATTGATATGGTCCCCCCTAGGATCTCACTCTTCCTTGATGAGAAAGTGATGATTAGACTTTTAGGCTGAAGCCTTTGCATGATAACTTCTAGGAGTTCCCAGTCCTCAACCTTAGGATGAATCCTTAGTTGCGTTCTCTTCTCATCTACAAACAACAGTAAAATACAGTAATTGAAATTACAAACACAGTACAAGACACTTCTTGCGTAAAGGATTGAAAACAGACTGCAAATCATTTTCCCTTTGGGGTAAGCAAATTAAAGAAGACTTTTCTGAAGAAAAGAGTGTTGTTAAACTTCAGCGCCACCACAAACAGGCTTTGCCCCTAACTGCTGGAACTGCTGTTTAACCCTACTCGGGTAAAAACTGTCTGAACAACCCGTGTTCCGTTTTTTCCCGAACTACGTTAGCTCTGATTTTCTCTGATGAGAAATACGTAGGCACAAGACGAGACGTCTTGGCGAGCCACCTTCTACCATCCACCCGTAGTTAGCCGAACAACGTCGACTCTGATTTTCTCATGACAGATGAGAATACGTAGGCCCAAAGCGCCACGCTTTGTCGAGTCCTTTTTCTTTCTTTCTAGATTAGTTTTGTTTTAAACCAGCCTTGATAGGTAGAGTAGATTAACAATCCGTCCAGACAACAAACAAGCGTGGATCCCATCGAGTACGATGGACGTGAGGGGTGCTAATACCTTCCCCTTGCGTAACCGACTCCCGAACCCTAGATTTGGTTGCGATGACCGGTCTTGTCCCGTTTTCGCGAGGTTTTTCCTTTTCGTTTCCTTTCCCGCTCAAGGGATAAATAACGAAAGGTGGCAACTCTTGTTGTGCCGGCACCCGATTTTCGCAGTAGCGACAACTGGAGACTCTGCTGGGGACTCCAACGGTTCCCAGTCGTTGAGGACTGCGATAGTTCCTTATGCATAGGGATCCAACGTCCCTTAAGAGAGTCAATCCTAGCGCTTGTTTGCCCGTCTGGGGTTTTGTATGGATTTACAGTTTTATTCCTTTATTTTCCTGCATTTACTTTTCAGCATTATATTATTGTTATTATTGATGTGCTGCGGGTGTTAAGGGATCTTGTGATTGAAAGATAAGTCGGACCTGGGCTTGAGTGTACATTTAGACTTAGAAGTGGAGAGTAGTGGTAAAGCCTACATGCTTTGCATGTACCAGCTTGCTGCGAAATCTGCGCTCGGACGAGATTCTCTTTGATGCTTCTTGCCTGGCCCTTTGGGCTCGACAAGTTGTTTGACCCGAGGATTGTCGACTCTGGGGACCGATCAATTGGAAGTCAGCTAAGTGAGGCCACTTCAAGAGATGATGATGCCACACCTTCTGGGTATCGTATCGTCACTCTTGAAAGTCTGTGACGCTGACGACCGCATAGGATGCCATTACCCTCGTCGACGATATAAGTACATACCTGTGAGTGGGTTGGGGCTTTTTGCAGGAAACCTTAATCCCCAGATTACCGGTTTGTTCTTCATCAGTCTGATTGCGATACTATGGTCCTTGGAGATTGGTTTTGTCTATAGTGGAGCTTTGGTCTTCCTCAAGATGCAGAATACAGGCTTCTGAATCATTGCTGCGGCATCACAACTTGCATCCCCATATTGCATGATGCATTTGCATGCCCATACTGCATCTCATTAACAGGTATTTGTGTTGCAGGTGTGATTTCCCCTCCGATTTCTAGTGATCTTATTACCAGACATGGGGTCCCTTAAGAAGACCGCTGCATACAAGCTGCCTACTCCAGACGTGAGTTCTTTGTTAGAGCTAATTGCCTTGGCCGACCAGAAAGTGAAAGTTGATTTCAAGGAGTCATATGGGAGGCTTCTTAGTCTAGTATGCCAGACTTCTGCTTATGAGATGAGTGGGTTGTATGCGTTGATGCAGTTTTACGAGCCCCAGTTGCGGTGTTTTCTGTTCCCAGATTATATCTTGGCGCCTACTCTTGAGGAGTTCTCTGCTATGCTTGGTATCCGAGTGTTGAAACAGATGCCTTTTGTCCATGACGACGCTGAGCCTAATTTGGTGAAGCTTGCTGAGATTGTCAGTATAGACGTTTCGGAGTTTTCAGGGAGGCTAGTCAGACTTAATGGAGCTTATGGATTCCCTCTAGATTTCTTGGTTGAAAGGGATGAGTATTATGCAAAGAACGGGTGTTGGATTGTTTTTAACGCTATCCTAGTAGTATGCATTTATGGGATTGTTATGTTTCCCAACATACCTGACTTCGTGGATTCAGATGCATTCTTCCTCCTGGCCTCGAAGAACCTAGTACCTACCCTTCTGGGAGACTTTTACTACTCTCTGCACTACAAGAATGAAAAGCGTCGAGGTAAAATGGTCTCTTGCTGCGTGCCTATGTTATACAGATGGTTTTCTAGTCATTTGCCGAAGACCGGGTCGTTTGTTGACTCTGCTGATACTGAAGAGTGGTCTGTCAGATTAATGGGGTTGTTTGTTGAGAGTATAGAGTGGGCTGATTGGAAGATGCGAGGAGCTGATGTTATTTACAGTTGTAGTGGCTTCCCGAACGTCCCGCTAATGGGGCGGAAGGGATGTATCAACTACAACCCTGCCTTGCTAATAAGGCAGTTTGGGTATACATTGCGTGATGCTCCTACCGAAGGCGAGATACAGGAATCTCTGTATCTCACTGGTTCTCTAGGAACAGACGTCTTAATCCGATTAAAGCATGCTTGGACTAACATCCACCGAAGAGGGAAAGCTTTGTTGGGTGATTGCGATTGTCGAGCCTACAACTCTTATCGTCTCTGGGTCCACGAAAGAGTCGAGAAGTCCTTAATGCCATTCCCCGCCGTGGAGCCTTTATATCCGCCGATGATTGAAGCGCCTACTACTGTGGAAGTTGAAAAGTATAACAAGCTTCTACCCAAGAACGAAGAGCTACAAAAAGCTAATGCAGAGTTGGAGAAAGAAGTTTCACAACTTCGAAGCGAGAAGATTGAGGCTACCTGTAACACGGTGGGAGAACTGACTTTAAACAATGTTGCGGATAGCAAGAGTCGCCACCGACTTTTATTTTATCCATAAGGAAAGGTTATAAAAGAACAGGAAAGACCTTAGAGAATATTTTGGGTCCGGGGGGTAGGTTATGAAAAGGGAAGGTGTTAGCACCCTTTTCATCCATGGTTATCCATGGGCTCTTAGGTACTTAAGCTCACTTTTGAATTGTTTTGAAAGTGTAGTGTGTGAATAGAAAATTTTCAGAATAGTTAATAAATAATCCATGTAAGGATGTGTTAAGAACTTGTTTGAAAACTTGTTGAAAATTTGTTTAAGTATGAAACAGTTTTGAAGTGAGCAAGCACCTAGGAGTAACCTACCCTAATGTTTAAAGGTCTTTCTTATTCTTTATTCTTTCCTTCAGTAAGACTATCCCTACTATAATGGAGTAGGTAGTCCTTACTTTGGATGTTAAGGGACATGTGAGGGACAATTTGACTTTGAAGGCCATTGTGGGATGTAATAAGCACATATAAGGGACCATCATCATTTTTCGAAAGGGACTCGATTCGTAAAGGCAACCATAAGGGACTTTGATGATTTTTCTATTTGAGGGACTTGCTTTATACACCCCACTTAACCATTATTCGTAGGCAACTTGAGGGATATCCTTAGGAAGTGAGACGGCGATTAAAATCGACTTACGTGTGTGACGTGTTTATTTTAATTATCTTTATTTAAAAGTGATCTAAATTTATTTTAATATTACATACATGTTGTTAACTCCCTAATTACTAACCATAATAATAATTAAATAATTAAACAACTTTACATCCAAGAAACAATTACAAAATAATAAGCAAAATAATTAAATAGCAAAGATAAATAAAATATAAATAAGCAATAATAAATAATAAAGGGGGTTAATTCTAAGTTTACTCGGCAAGACATCGCATCTTGTGCCTACGTATCCTTACGGGAGTGGAATCAGAGTAATCGTAGTTCCCCTCAATAGGGAGGTTAGAGATCTCTTGACAGTGGTCAAGGTCTCAAGGGGAATAAACGCATCTTAAGGACACGCTTACGTGGAGTGTAGAAACTCCAAATCTCTACGTTGAAATGTTAAGTTGTAATTAGGGTTAAATTAGGGATTCCACGGCGGGAAACCCTAAAATGAGCGCGGCGGCTCTTTGACCTAATGCTAAGGGTAAAATTGTAATTTTGCCTGCGGCGAGGCATTTGTGAAAATTAGGGTTTGTAGTTATTTTTTTAAAAAAGATTAACTAATTATAATAAAACTGTTCAGTTATAAAAAAAAGGTTTGATTTAATTGGATTAAAAGACTATTAACTAATATGGCTTATTAGAAGATTAACTAAATAAATAAAACAAAAACTGGTTAGATTGTCTAAACGGTTAATTAACTGATTTATAAAATGTTGTTGGTTTATTTAGAAAAGTTAATTAATCTATTAATTAAATCAAAAAAAAGAAAAAAACTAAATGGGTGATTAAAGGAGGTTAAGTGTGGTTAGTGGCGATTAACGGTGATTAGCAGTGATAATCGTGGTGAATGTGTTGGTGATTACAACATAACAAAGATTATCAAAAATAGGAGAAAAGACAAAGAACCCTGATTCCCCTCTCATTCCCCTCCAAATCGAACTCTCAGTGTTCGTCTTCATCTCCCCTCTCCCTAATCGCGCCTGGTTCTTTAGTTCTTCACTTCTGAACCTGAAATCGAAACGAAAACATCAACAAAACAAGGATGTGGATGAAGATTAGAGTTTACCGAAGTTTGTGTGTAGCGCCGGCGGAGGGGATTCGCGGAAGTTGGACTCGCGGCGGCCGGAATCAGTTTCGTCAACGGAGAAGATAAGTGTTTTCTCGATCTCTTATGTTACGAGCCTTTAGGGTTTCTTCGTCGGTAGTTATCGGTTTCGTATGATAGGTTTTTTTTTGGTGATTTTTCTGTGTCTATGTCTTGTGTATTCGTCTCTTTATATAGGCTTCAACCGAGAATCAAATGCTTTGATTGAAATTGTTTGCTGCTTTGAATATGGATTTAGGTTTCCTAAATGGGATGAATCAGATTTGAAAATATTCCTAAATCGTCTAATTGCTATAATGAGCCATTAATTGATATTTCAATCTTTGATTCTAGTGATTCAATTTTGAGGTTGGATTTGATTTGGTTTCTGAACAGGATATTCTGTCTTCCAGGAATATTCTCTAACGATTTTATTTTGATTTTGTATGTGACTTGGCAGGTGTGGAAAACAATGGTTTTGGGCCAGAAGGTGGATTAGAAGCCCAGGGGGGAGAGAATCGTGTTTGATACGTCTGTTGGAGGTGAGGGACTTCCGTGGAAAAGGTTGGTGGTGAAGAGCAACAAATGCGAGTGTTCGCAGGGTATATTCCTTCAACTTGATCTATGTTCCTATGTTTCTCTTCAAACGGATATCCATTTGAACATCTTCCTTTTCATGTGTTTGATGACGGTTATCTTTTTACTGGGTTTGTATGTTAATGCTCTGCTGCGATTTCCAACAGGTTAACAATGGGAGGACTGCTTAATATGCTATGACAGCTCAAGAATCATTCTCTCCACAGAGCATTTGGTCGAGAAAATCATGGTGTGATCAGACCCTGAAGCAAGAACCATATCAGGATACTCGGGAAGAGTAGAAAACGATACAAAGATCCTCAATTCTGCTTGACTAGAGCTTGAAACTCATGCAGCATCGCGCTAAGTTCATGGTTAAATGATTGTATGTCGCAGACGTAACGTTCCTTTCCAAGAATAAGTTATAGGAAGCTTTTGAAAAGTGGAGGTCTAGGACTCTTTTGTCTTGAAGTGTTTTAACTACAACTTGACAAAGTGCTTGATAGAACAAGTGACAACCCAAGTTTCATCTTGTACACGACAACTTGAATTGGTTTCTCTGAATGCCATGTTCTGAACTTCGTTTTGATGTTATTTCTTTATTTTCTCGAGCAGGTCATGGGCTGTTGTTATTAATAGAACGTCTTTGGGTTCGGAAAGACGGTGGTGGCTGGTAGCGCGAAGTAGCAATGATGGCTTGAAGATTTTGTGGGAGAGCTGCATTGCTGCTTGTTTTCCCCTGGTATGTGACTTTGAAGACTTGATACTATAGTGCTTTTTCTTTTCATAATTTTCTGATACGATTATACTTCTGTGTGGATTTCTTGAGGGGACACCGAGTTAACAATGGAGGCAAAGAACAATAGTCAATGACGGTGATAACGACCTTGCAACTGATCTAGCGGGACTAACAGGACATGAGAAACCATGACTGATGCATCTCTTTCCAGCGGGTGAGTACTTACTCATTAGTAGTTAATATTGACATGAAGCATACTATCACAAACATCTTTTTACATGTTCTTCCATTTTCTTCTTGCAGGAACTCTGGTTTAGATTCGGTCGCAAATGTGGAGAGTTTATAACATGTGCAAGCAAGTTCCATCTTAGGCTCAAACAGACTGCTCAGATATCAGTCGTGACTGTCTTATCATCAAAACCAATTTCGTCTATATCATATAAAAAGCACGGTGACAGCAACTAGGAAAGTTCCAGCAGTTCTATTGCAAATGAAAGCTTTGAAGAAGCTGGGGCTGATAAACAAGGAGATTGGGGGATGATGGGTGAAAGCAGAGTTTTGACTTGAGGTAGTATGTTGCTAAAACACCATTGGCTTAACACTTATTTTTTGTTTCATCCTAAATCACCTGAGATTGTTTTAACAGTTGTTGTTTCCTGACTGGTGTGGTTGTTCGAGGTTGTATGAACGGGCGTTATGAGCTTCTTATAAAGACTTCGAAGGTATCCTTTTATGTTTCCTAGAGCTAGCAGGATCTCTAATCTCAAACATATTTGTTTTAGCATCAAAGCCACATATCAACACATAGTGACTTGTATAGTATATCAATTCCAGCCTCCGTTGCATCCTGAAGCAGTGTATCCACTCTTACTAGATCATTAGGCAATTCCTCCTTGTAGAAGGATTCACCACAATAGTTTGGGCTTGTACCAAGTGTCAATGTTAAGTAGGAAAAAAGTAACATAAAACTTTGTGAATGATACGCCAAACTAACAGTCCAACTGCTATCTACGGCGTAGGTCAGCCAGGGCTTGGATATTGTCGCTACTCGAAAAATGCATCGCGCAACGACGGGGAGGCGAAAAGGAAGGACAGAAGAGTCGCCACCGAACTTTATTTATCCCATGAGGGGAAAGGAAAATATCGAGAAAACCTTAAGAAACGAACGGATAAGATGGTCTCGCAACCAAGAACGGGTTCGGAAGCCGGTTATGCGAAGGGAAGGTATTAGCACCCCTCGCATCCATCGTACTCGATGGGAACCTTTTGTTTGTCAACGTGTGATTATATTTGCTAAAATATTATGCTATAAAAGTGTGTTCCAAAGGGTAAAGAAATAGGGTTTAGAAACAAAGAAAGGAGGGATAACGGGGAAGAAAAGGGAAAGAACAGACTCGATAGGACTTCGCGGTCCTAGGCCTACGTATTCTCAATGAATGTGAGAAAGTCAGAGTCGACGTAGTTCGGGGCTACGGATATAGGGGGAAAGTGTGCTCGACAAGGATTGTGGCCCTTGTGCCTACGTATCTTTATTTGAAAAAGTAAAGAATCAGAGCAGCCGTAGTTCGGCCTACGGTGTGCGGGGAAGTCTTGGTAGACGCTGCTATCGTGCGCATTCTAGCAGTTAGGTGTATTGCTGCTCGCTCGTTGGAGACTTAGGCATTACCTGTTTGCGGTAGAACGGACGTAGCATGCCTTTCTGGGAAAGGGGTGAAAAAGAAAAAGGGTGCTCGCTAGGATTGTCGCAATCCTATGCCTACGTATTCTCAAAATGCATGAGAAATCAGAGCAACGTAGTTCGTGCAACTACGGGTAACTGGTGTGTTTTTGTGGATGATGTTATCGTGCGCATTCTAGCAGTTTAGGTGTATTGCTGCTCGCATGTGAGGAGACTTATGCGTACCTGTTTGCGGTAGAACGGACGTAACATATCCTGTTTGAAAGGTTGGTTTTCTCCATGCGAGGCAAGGTATCATGTTTGATTGGTTGAGATTGTTTTTGGAGCGAGATAGGTCCTCGGATAGT
This sequence comes from Lathyrus sativus, assembly GCA_963859935.3. NCBI lineage: Eukaryota > Viridiplantae > Streptophyta > Magnoliopsida > Fabales > Fabaceae > Lathyrus > Lathyrus sativus. The sequence goes on along the minus strand of OZ012739.1, from coordinate 7,319 downwards.
AACCCCTACGGGTAGTACCCAATTCATTGTCTCAAAGTTTTTGTTGTAAAAGGGTGTGGCGAACGAGGCGTCTTCGTATTGAAAGACGAGTATCGAGACCACCCTCACTATAGTGGGTATCCCAAAGCTCGGAGAAGAAGAGGTCTACACCCAATCCTCTCTCTCTTTAATTCAATACAAAGGGAACTTCGTTCTCTTATTAAAGATGTTTTTGGTTTTGAATGGTAAGTGCTTTGTGACAGAGAACCCTACGGTAAACGTCAGCACTCGGGATAGGAGAAGGCCTACGCCTAACCACTCCACGACCATTCAAGTTTTTGTTGTGAAAATAATTTGAAAAGGCACTCGGTGCGGGACCGAGGTTTTTGGTGAAAATTGTTGCGAAAAGGAGTCGTGAAAGGGATAGGTGGTGGATGGAGTCGCGTCTTCATATTGAAAGACGAGTATCGAGACCACCCTCACTACAGTGGGCATCCCAACACTCGGAGAAGAAGAAAGTCTACACTTAATCCCCTCTTTTAATTCGATACAAAGAGAAATCAAATTATTATGGTTTGAAAATGGACTCGGTACGAGACCGAGGTTTTAGGAGAGATGGTATGGAAACGTCTTCGTATTGAAAGACGAGCGTCAAAACCACCCTCACTACAGTGGGTATCCCAACGCTCGAAGAAGAAGAGGTCTACACCCAATCCTCTCTTTTTAATTCAATACAAAGAATTGATTTTAAGGAGATGAGATTTGAAAATGGATGGAAAGCGTTGAAAGCGGAATGGTCTCAGATCCAACATTATTCATCAATAATTTGACTGGTAATGAATTACGGAAGTGTCGTCATCGACCAAAACAAAGAAAATGAGATAAAGAGCCTAAAAATAAAAGAGAAATAAAATTAACACATAAATTAAAAAAGATAAGAGTTTCTAAAAAGAAAATAACATGTTCAACTTCTAATAATAGAATAGAATCTAAAAGAAAATATTTAAAATTTCTAAGAAAAAAATGAATATATAAAAAAAAAAAAAGCTTATATATAAACTCTAAAAGATGTATAATAAAATAAAACTATAATATATATATTTACATATTAACTAATAACAATATATATAATGATTAATAATAATATGTACATCTTAATAACAGTATTAGTAACAAATTATATAATAACTAATATACATAAAAAAGTCAAGAAACAACATAATAATATATATCTACATAACTATTAAATACCAAATAATAATAATATATAACTCAAACAGTTCAGATAGTATAATATACATAAAATTATAAAAGAAAAGAAACATATACAAAACTTCTAAATATAATATATAAAAAAGAAAAATTATTTAAAATATGGATAGGAATTAATATATATAGTTAAAAATGTTTTACAGATTTGTCTCAAAAAATAAAAAGAAGATACAGGGGGCGGTGAGAACTGGGATGGTGGTGTGAATAAAAAAGGAGAGCTTTTGGGGTAGTAAACTTTGACCCGTTTGGGTCTTGAAACAAACAACAAACCCTAAATGTGGAACAAGAGCAAACTATCATTCTCTATCTTCAAACACGACCGAATCGGAGAAAAAAAACAAATCGAAATCAGAACATGAGCATCTCTCCTTTCCAATTCGCACAATGCTCTCTCTCGATTCTCTCTTCTCCGACATCATTGCCACCTACGGTTTGTTCTGTTTTTGTGTTCAGGTTTGTATCGTTTGAGATCTAGATCCTTCTTCTACCCTATTTTGTTTCTTTGTTTCTGGGTTCACGATTTGATTTGGCTTTTAAGGTTTTCATTTCAATCTTTCCTCTACCCTCTCTGTTTTAGGATGCGATTTTGGTTGGAATTTCTGGGTTTATGCGGAAGCTTGCGATTTGCAGAGAAAGTTTTATGGTTGTTGGACGAAGAACAATGAAGTTGACTTTGACGGATCGGTTTTGGATGATTGTTGAAGATGGTTCAAGAAGATGGTGTGAGGTTTGGAAGAGGATTTGAGAGAAGGTCAGGTTTCTGGTTGTTGTTGAAGAACAGGGTTCGGTTTGAAGCTGAAGGTTGTTTGAAGGAAATAGAAGAAAGAAAAGTTTTGTTTGTGGTTTGATGATGGTTGAAGTTTTTAAGGTGAAAGTTTTATGCCAAGGTTTTATGGAATCCCAGTGATGCACCGAGTTTTTTTTGTGTAACTGAGGTTTGGTTGGTTTTTATGAGAATGGTTTATGGTCCTTTTTTGTTGTAGAAGTTGTTGTTTTGAGGGTAAGGATTATGTGATGGTTTTGCAATGTACGATTTGTAGCAGGTTTCTGGTCTGGCGTGGAGAATGGTTTATGGTACGAAGGCTGGCAAAATTCCAGGTTTTGTCGGTAACTTCTTGTCTGTTGTGGAGGTAATTTGTGAATCATGGTCATTGGAATGGTTTTCTGTTCCATTTCGATATACTCTTTTTTTATGCTTTATTTTGTTTTGCAAAGAAAGGACTGTTACAGCTGGTTTTGTACTGCACTCTGCAGGTTATAGCTGGAGGAGTGGTCTCATGGTGTTTTCTTTTTGTCTTGTAATGTTGTGTTGTTGTTTTTAGAACAGGCTTTGTGCAGAATTTTGGACCGTTGTTGCAGCAGTGTATGTTTGTTGGTTTGGTGTGGGTTTGTAGCATAGTAGTGGTACGAGTTTTGTTTGGTGATGGTGGGACAGGCCTTGCACAATTTTTGGAGTTGGAAATTTATCTTATATGAACAGGATTTGGCATGATAATAGTATAACTCTCTTTTGCAGCTTGACACAATGTTTGACAAGGTCTGTGGACTGTTAATTGAACTATTTTTAAGTCTAAATAATGAAAATAAAAACCTAATTAATATTTACTTATATAAACCTAAATAATTCTAACTACTATCAAAACAAAATCCTAAAAAACCTAAACTAAGTAAACAAATAAAATAGAATCTAAATTATTAAAATTTAACTAAATAAAATGTGACTATTAATAATAAAACAAATTAATTTTAATTTAATAATCCTAATAAATACCATAAATCATAATTTAATAATACTAATAAATAAATAAAAAAAGAAAATAAAAATCTAAATAATAAATAACAATCAACCCTAATCAAATTAAATATTTCAATAAAATAATAAATAAATAAATAAGCTAAAAACTCTAAATAATTCTATCTAATTCTTAAAAAACTTAATAAAATTCACACAACAAAATTCTATGTAAAAACAAAATAAAACTCTATTTAACTTCTAATAATAAAAATACACTAAAATTATATTTAACCTAAAAGCTATTTCTAAATTATATAATTAAATCTATTTAAAATAAAAACTATTTCTAATAAAATTAAAAACGGTTAAAATTATAGAATAAAAAAAATGAAATCTAAAAACTATTTAAATCCTAAAATAACTCTAACATTACTAACTTAATTCTAAAATCCTAAAATATCTCTAACATTACTAACTTAATTCTAAAATCCTAAAATATCTCTAACATTACTAACTTAATTCTAAAATCCTAAAATATCTCTAAAATTAAATCAAATCTAATTAATTCTAATATTAAAATAATTCTAAAAACAAATTAAATCTATGCTATAAAAATAATCTATTTCTATTCTAAATAAGAAAAAACTATTTCTAATAAAAATTCTAACTAAATTAAAAATCTATATAAAAATTATTAAAATAAAATCTATTCTAAAGAAATAAATAGATAACTATTCTAATTCTAAAAATATAATGAAACAAAATTCTACATCTAATTAAATTAAATAGGTGATAAAAATAAAAAATGAACAAAACAGTAATATTTGTAAGGAAAAAGAGAAATTAAAAAGGATTGAAATATTTACGAAAATGCCCTTAGGCCACGTGTCGCGCTCCCATTGGCCAAAATAATCATGATTTGAAAAACGCTCAATCGGAGGCGGACACGTGTCTAAATGGCGTGAAAAATGCGAAAAAAAAAAAAAAAAAAAAAAAAAAAAAAAAAAAAAAAAAAAAAAAAAAAAAAAGTAAAAATATTTACAAAAGCTGGCGGGCAAATTTAGGGTATGACAGATGCCCCTATCTAATCGGCTTAGACCGAGTAAGATGAATTACTGCAGCATTCATCTTTCAAGGTATAAGTCGATTAGATACAAAGAAGACCCTGAATTTGTCCAAAAAAGGAAAACAAAAATTTGAGAAATGAAATACAGACAAACCTGACACCCAAAAGGATGTAGGGAGATAAGCTTCTCCGAAGAGATTGCCACTTATCGCTGACTTTAAATGATATGCCCCTGACTGGGCTAAATTTGTCGTTGAAGATGGATAAGCTTCTCTGAAGAGATTGCCACTTATCGTTGAAGATGGATAAGCTTATCTGAAGAGATTGCCACTTATCGTTGAAGTCTGCTGGAGATAACTTACTGGGGAATGCCCATGAATTTACTGGAGATGCCCCTGTCTGGGTTGAATGTTGATTTTGAAGATCTGGTTAACCATGAGGTTGAAATACATCGTGCGATACACCCATGGTCTTGAAGAGATGCCCCTGACTGGGCTAAATCTTGCTTTGAAGCTCTTGAATTTTGTGGAGGACCCACATTTTTGCAGATAGTGCCCTTGACCGGGCTGATGTTTGCTTTGAAGCTCTTGAATTTGCCCAATAAATGTTGAACAAATTTGTGGGGAACGCCCACAGTCTTGCGGAAGATGCCCCTGACTGGGCTGATTACGATCTTGATATCCTCTGACTCTCGTGGGAAAAAACCACGATTTTGCAAGGGATGCCCCTGACTGGGCTGATGATGATCTTGAAAATCATCAAAATTGATCCTGGACCCGATCTCGTACATGCTAATGTTGAATGATAAAGATGTCCCATAAACGGAAATGGAAACGGAAGTGCAAATGCTAATGTGCGGAGATGCAAGAGTTGGGGGAAGTATGATATGATTATGGATCTGTATATGATGCAAGATACTTATGAAGCTGAATGCGACGCGTATGATGTATAGGATTGCGGATAGTAATGGAAATGCAGGTGCCGACAGGGTGGACTTGGGTGGTTGCCAGTGCTGATTGGACTTTGGGATGGAAGTACCAGATGAGGGCTGGTATTCGGAGGGTAAACCAGATGGGACTGGTTAGCGAAAGGTTAAGCTGTCAGACGAGAACTGACTTCTGGTTTGCCAGACGAGGACTGGACTTTGGAATAAGGTTTACCAGGCAAGAACTGGTTAAATGGTAGGCTGGTTAATATGTAGGCTAAAAGGAAAGGTGATTAGATGGGAGCTGGTTTAAAAACTGATATATACCAAGCGGGAATTGGTATTCAGCGAAGGGTTGACCAGATGGGACTGGTTTGAAAGCTGACATATACCAAACGGGAATTGGTATTCAGCGAGGGGTTGACCAGATGGGACTGGTTTGAAAGCTGGCATATACCAAACGGGAATTGGTATTCAGCGAAAGGTTGACCAGACGAGGACTGGTTTGAAAGCTGACATATACCGAACGGGAATTGGTATTCAGCGATAGGTTGACCAGACGGGACTGGTTTGAAGGTTTAAAGGTTTGACCAGATGGAACTGGTACAAAGTGAAGGGTTTACCAGATGGGACTGGTTTGAAGGTTTGCCAGGCAAGAACTGGACTTTGGAGGTTTGAAGGTTACAAGGTTTTAACAGGTTTAGGCTGTGGGATGAAGAATCCAATGACAGCAAGGCCTTTTCGGAAGGTTAAGGTTATTTGGGTGAGGTGATGGTATGATTCCCCAACACTCGTTTTGAACTCAACAATTGTTGATGAGGATGAACTTGCTTGAATAACTTGCCAATGAGACGACCTCGAGATGGCTTGCCCCAGAGTTTGTACCACGAAAGGATTTATCATTGTTTAATCAATTCTTGGTGGTTGGCTTCAATATACTCTTTGGAGTAGCTTGCTCTTGAAAGAGCGTTGAAGCGACTTAACTTATCCTGATTGAACATTGGAGAGATCTATCCTCAAGTCAAAGAAACTCTGGGTGGCCTGCCCCTGATTGGTATGACTCACTTATGATCAACCGCTTCTTGAATGATTTTCCCCATAATCAACTGATGTTTGGGGATTTGCCTTAAGCTGACTGATTCCATATTCGCGGGATGACAATGCTCCCAGATCCATAAGGCTACAAAGTATGCTCGATTCTTATCCATACTGCTGAAATGGTCAAATCCTGTTTGATTGCTTCGTGTTGGAATTTCCTTGATGCCAACTACTGACTTGCAATTGAAATTGTTTGTTCACGAATGGTAATTTTAATGCGAAGTTCATGCAAGTTTTTTTTGAAAAAAAGTCGTTTATTTAAGTGTCGTGATAGTGAGACGAATGGGCCATTTAGTCCAAACGTTGTGCTAATTTGATAGGTGTAAACGATATAGCAAGGATATCAACACCAATGCTGATGATTAGCAAATATGTGAGGAGTCAGTTTACGCAACCTCGCAATAATATGTTTTCAAAATAAACCTCACCTCAATTAGGTCTTTCGAGGGTTGTAACGTGGTCTGGTTCACGGTTATAAAACAAAGGATATTAGGCTCAAAGTTGATTTGTACCCACCCCTTCTTCTTGATAATCTCCATACCTACGTTTAGTTAATTCTGCACCTGATTATCTTGACGGTGTAAGCTTGATAGTTCAAGGTTTGCTTGAAATGACAGTCACCTTATTTTGATGGATGTCAGTGACCCTTTGATTTGGGTGGTCACTGAATCTTAATTTGTTTTTATTGAGGGTTTGAGGACCTCTTTTGCTTTTGTTTTTGATCCCTAACTTTTGCATGGACTGACTTCGCTTGTCATATCCATCGGGATTACCTTGATTTTTGCCTAAGTCTCCTTTTGAGGTGTTTGACTTAGCAGGCTTATGACTTTTTTTTTGATTTTGTTGGAGGATTGTGACTGCCATGTCATGAGACATTGATGAACAACCGTAATGTCTTTGGATTTTGCTTTATCGATTCGAATGCGAGATTAGATTAACTGAACATTACCCTGCCCCAGGTTGAGTGATAAGGGTTTGAATATCCGAAGGAAACTCCTACTTCTAGGCTCGAAGTGGTTGACTAGGGATTAACTCCTTATATCTCCGGTGTTTAGGGGATTTGAAACAATGCCTGTACATCATTGACGAGATTATGTCTGAAAGCATACAGTTTGCTATTATGGGTATTTCGTTTTCGTCATCCTCCCTCCAATATTTGCTAAACACAACAGTGATGAAGTGGAGTGGATAAAAGTGTATGTGTCTGTGATAAGTGGAAATAATGAGTGAATACGACGTGACTG